>JBAMHV010000009.1:4483179-4506023 GCA_037177535.1 Pseudomugil gertrudae | reverse complement strand
GACACGAAGATAGAAGACTTCCTGGTAACTTTTTACCTGGGGCTCGGATTATGGTTATTCATGGGAAATAGACTCATTAAACAAATCAAGAGAAGTTGTCGGAGGGCAAGACGAAACACCCTGGATCATATCAGACCAATCGATGGACGCCAGCCTGTGAACGTCACGCTACCCGCACGGCCCGACACGCTAAGAACCACAACGAAGTAGGTACGAAATATGTAACCGCACGACAAATCCTAATGGAAATGCTCTGTTTCTGGGTATAATCGTGTGAGGCCGGGCGGAGTAGGTACTAATGGAAAAGCGCCAATAGACAAATTCAATTCAATTTTATTTATATAGCCCAGTATCACAACAAAGTCGTCTCTAAGGGCTTCACACACAGTTAATCACACAATAACAATAGACATAACACACAATGGACACAGTAATGACTAGACAGACAGACAGACAGACAGACAACTTTATTTATCCTCGAAGGGAAATGAAACATTTCGTTGTACGTTGAAACAGTACTCCAGAGGCATGAGTGGCATAAACTAGGAATAAAAATAGAAGTAAAATATAAAATATACGATAACTACACTAAACTAAGCAGACATCCTGTCCTTAGACCCTCCTTCTCGGTAAGGGAAAAAAAAACCCAGTTGTGGGGATAAAAAACGAAGAAACCTCATGGAGCCCACATTGAAGGAGAGCTCCTCTCCCAGGACGGACAGGCAGATGTGCCTAGGACTGTTATTACTTAGCTCATCTACATTCTAAATAAGAGTTCAGGTTTGTAGCCTGCAGCAGGTGGTCTTCATCCAGACAGGGGAGTGGGGGTGGGTAGGTACAAAAAACCATGCACACACACACACACACACACTCCTATGGGCAATTTAGAGTCTCCAATCAGCCTATCTCCAAGGTGCATGTGTTTGGACTGTGGGGGGAAGCCGGAGTACTCGGAGAGAACCCACGCTAACACGGGGAGAACATGCAAACTCCACCAGCAACCTTCTTGCTGTGAGGCCACAGTGCTAACCAACTGCCCCACTGTGCAGCCAAACTAAAGTACATTTTTCATTAAATCATTTTACCATAATTTATCATTTCTCATAAATCTTTTAATGTTCTTTTTTTACCCCCTTTAATGTAATTACAGTCATATAGTATCTATGCAAATACACCACATGGGTTTGAAGCGAGAGACAGTCTCCATGAATCTGTCTGGAATTTAGATACAAAACAGACACATTGATCTAATTCTTTAATTTTAGTGATTAACCACAATGAGGTATTTTATAAGTTTTTATATATATATATATCAATGCCCAGATAGCGCCTGTAATGTCGAACTGTTGTCTGTAAATATTTTCTAACAGGATAGATCTGACTGATGGGTCAGGAGAGCGGCCTCTGATCATGTAGTGTGACCATGCCCTTTGCTCCATTGGCAGAAACCATCAGTGAATTGGTCTGGCTAATATTACTGTTGATATAGGTGGTGAAGTATTAGGCTAATCTGACACACGCTGACCACAAGGTCAGGCTCATTTCTGCTGTTATGCAATGCACTTTGGGCTTTTTTTTTAAGGCTAACTCAAATATATTACATGTTTCATTAAGCAAACAAACTCACATACTGCATACTGGCTGGTGCATTCTATGTTTTTGTTGCCATTGAGGTTATGCAAAAAGGTCAAGCCAGACCTCAGGGAGACGTTGTGGCACACGTTCAACTCACACCCCTGTTACCGTTTCCTCCTTTTATTCATAACAGGGTTAATGAGATCTGTCAGCACCTCGCCCGGTGTTTGTTATGAGTCAGCTCTTTCCTGTGTCAGGTAAAAATAATCGAACAAGTCCACGGACACATTTAGTCACTGTGGCCCTTTGGGGTCCAAGATGGCTGGTTTGTTTTCATTGCAGCTTCTCCAGAGGGAGTGTATAGGATAGAGGGGAGAGTAGAAAGGAAGTGGTGTAAGCTTTTAGCTTTGTTTTGGGGCATGTTGCCAGCACCTTTAAGGGATTCACATGTTACTATTTGCATGCAGCTATTTAAGCTTTTGAACAGCATCATGCAAATTGCTATCAATATGAAACTAGCTGCCCTGGAGATCATTCCAACTCTTCATGCTGAACCCTCTGCCCCTGTTTCACACACTTTATGACCAAAGGACACATGCACCACAGTTGCATATATCAAAAAATGCCTAAGTCGATTATTTAATGCACCTGTCAGCATTTGTGGACAACCACCAGCATTTGCACCCACCCACATTCATAACACAGGAGCTGTTTATCCCAACAGGGATAGAGATGTAGGACCATGTAGGCCAATGTCAGTGTTAGGAGATGCAAAATATTTTGATTGCAAGGGTATCTGTTCGTGTCAACAATTTGATAGCGCGCCGGGTGGAGATAGGCGGTTCCCATGAGGCCTGTGTCCTCGGCAGCAATGGGGAGAGGGGAGGTGGGAGGTGTAGGGAAGCATGAAGAGGTGGTGGTGAGATTGGTTGTTCCCAGATATCAGGAACACAGTGAGTGTCAACACATCCAGAGGGACAGATAGAAAGAGTGAGGTCAAGACGTGACAGACGAGTGATAGCTGCTGGTGATTCTACAGCTGAGGCAAAGTTTGAAAGCTTTTTCCACTGTTGCTGCTACGAAATAATATTACGTTTGAATGATTTGAATAATTATTATTTTCTCTAAACAAAAAGGAAGACCATTAAAGAGTCAGTTTGTCTGATTCGCAAAGGAAACCACAGTTTTTTGCATGTTTTTTGGTACATATTAGGCTGTGTAGTTACAGTCAAACAGCCAAACGTAGTACACGCCATGGTCCTTTATATGTCAGTCTCTTCACTGTAGCAAAGAGAACTACTCCTCCTCAAACCTTTGCTTCAGTTTATGGATGTTTGGATATTTGGTTATGTAACACAAGCCTAAATGATCACCCCTGCACCAATAGAGTTTAGAGTTTAGAGCATTCTCTATTTTCTCTATTTATTCTCTATCACAATTTTGTCTTTTACATTGATGCGATCAAGACGTGGATTCAGAGTCTCTTTTTTTTCATTTTTTTGTTTTTCTACAACTCTTTGTGGAAGAAGAGACTTTGTCTTGTAACCCAAAACAGCCATTCATCTTCAGTCTTTCTCCAGTTGTGCTGTCCTGACCTTTAACAAGCTAACTGAGGCCTGCAGTGGGTTGGAGCTCGTGCTTTCACTCGTCTGACCTTGAGGGGATTTTTACCAAGATTCCCACTTTTTAGAAGACTTTAGCTATGTCTAATGTTTTCCACTTCTCAATGTAGACTTTCTTAGAATTGATGTTATAACCTGTCCCATGATAGCAGCGATACCTCTTCTAAGTTCATTGCTAATGTCTTTCTTCCTTGGTGTGAAAAAAGCTCTGATCAGGTACAGCTGCTCATATGCGTTATGTTACAATAATTATGTTTAATTATCAGCAATTTTCATTTTATTCAGATAACTGCAGTGATTTATCTGAACACATGTATGTAGTATACAATGATTAAAAATGCATAAAACATGATTATGCAAAAAGAATTAAAAGAAGATTTTATTAAAGTTTTCAGCACTTTTCAGAGGTGCAACTGCAACTGATACACACAGCCAAAATAAATAAAGGATTATAATAGTAAAGAAAACCTTTTTCAGCTTGGAACCACACAGGGGCTCAGTTGGGTCCACAGAGTGTGTGTTAACCCTCAGGCGTCTTTCAGGTTTTTCTGCCCTGATAGGAAAATATTCTGCAAACACTTTAAGCTCCTAAAATAGACAAATAAATCGAAGTACAGCACGATTAGTTATAAATAAGTTTATTTTACACTAAAACTGTGTAATGTATCTGTGGAAAATGTTTGTTTGCTCTCATTTTATCACTTTGTTAGCGCTTCCTCCTTCAACACCGATATGCCTCGCGTGTTTTCCTGCTTCTATATGTAATTGTGTCATTGCATTTTGTTATTTGTTTCTTATTTTTTGTATTATCTCTGTATTTTTGCCTTTCTGTTGAAGGTTTTTCCCCATTTGTCCATTTTTCTCTGCGCTCCCTGCTGCTGTGTTTATAGGTAAAATTTACATGAGAAGCAAAAACAATCTTTTTTTTTCATCTATCTTGGAGTTTTGCTACTGTTGACAATCCAACAAACTCATATCTGCTCATCTGCCCGTGAGGGCATACACATTGTAATTTGATTGCAACTGCATATTTATTTTCCCTATCCCATTACAGCTGAAATGTCTTGTAAACACTCAATAGTGCTGTCATAATATTGGTCTTACATCTGTCATAACATGCAGCGGCGCACCATGCCTATGGTGATGGGGCTTTTTTGGTTGTTTTTATTTTAAAGCACAGATTAACCTGACAATCACTCGTTCACTACTTCTCAACTGAAAAAACAACGAGCCATTTTGCTTTGCTAAGTCAAGGAATTGAGAAACAGTAACAGGTTACATAACAAGTAGTAGTATAAATTTATAGACTTATTTTAACTGAGATGCAAAATAATCATCTTAAAATAGATTAATGTTCAGAGCTATTGCACAAAAACTATATTTATCATTTTAAAGACACTAATAATGACTCGAAGCAGTAAATTCTCGTTAGTCTGTAAAAGCGGTGTTGTTTATTTTCAGACCTTATTTTCTACTTGTTTAAACTCGGAGCAGACAGTAGCAGCAGATTGCAGCTTTGCCCTTGAGGAGCATTCGGAGAACTTTGAGTTCCTCTTTGACCTGATGTCTGTGACAGTCCCAGTCACACCACTGCTGCACCGCCTGTCACATGACCTACACACTGGGTTGGAAATGGCCTTCACACAGGAATGTGGACCATTATCTCAGGAGCAATTTCTTGGGAAAATATTTTTCCTTTTTTAATGCTACTTCTACACATAACAAAATGGAGGAAGGGTCAAAATGTAGAGTTTAATAAAAGAAAAGTGATGGGATTTAGTAAAAAGGTGCATAAACTAAACTGTGGAGAAGTATGCATGAGTAGGAGAACTTTTGTCCAAAGCATTTGCAACTCATCCAGGGCAGGTTGCAGAACAAAACAAAGTTAGCCTCACTAGATCTGCTTTTTTTCAGAAAAAAGATGGAATTAGCACGTGCAAGTTTGTCTGGACTGCAACAATTAGTTATTTAAGTCAATCATTTTTGATCACTCAAGCCTTTTTACAGTTAAGTCTCAGTTCGGTGTTATTCTTCCACACGCTGTGTTGTAATGATGCGTTCTGCTATGCAGCCTTCCCGTCCAGCAGCTCAAAACAAAGGTCAAAGTTTGTGTTACGGCGTTTGATTTATCCATGCATTTTCTAAAATCGCTTACACATTTCAGTGGGTCACTGGAGCCTATTCCAGCAGCATTGTGGGAGAGGCGGTGTACACCCTGGACAGGTCACCAGTCCATCGCAGGGCCAACACAGAGAGACAACCACTTACACTCATGCCTATGGAGAATTTATAATAAATAATTAATCTAACAGGTATGGAGGAAGTTGGACTACCCAAAGAGAACCCATGCTGACACAATGAGAACATGCAAACTCCACACAGAACGGTCACTGTTCGGACCTCCCTCCAGCTGAGGCTCGAACCAGCCACCTTCTTGCTGTGGGGCTACAGTGCTAACCAACACTGTGCTGCCCCCCATTAGATTTTATTTTAATACTGGACTAATACAAAAATCATTCATATCTTAAATGATAAGGAAAGCAAAACACAGGATGTGAGTCCCTTTCAAACAATGACTCAACAAAGCATCACAATAACGACAAAAGCAACAGAAGAGTGTATAATTAAAAGCAACACAAAACAATGACTTTGTGAAGCATCATTCATCTTCTGCTTAATCCAGTTCAGGGTCATGAGGAAGCTGGAATCTATCCCAGCTATTAGCAGGTAAGATGCATTGCAGGTACACCCTGGACAGGTTCCACATTTAGACACCAGGTGGGAAAGTATTAATCAGCTTCTAGATGGGTCCAAGGATAAACTCTAATAAAGGCATCATCATAATAATAAAAAGCAAAAACAAGTGAAAGAATCATATTCTTATTTCAGCATCAGTTTAAGTTCCCTGTGTACAAAGAAAGCAGGAGTTTGTGGAGTTTATGAAAACTTATAGTTAGTTTCTTTTTTTTTAGAAATAAAATTCACATTAAAACCAGCAAGATTTGTGCATTTGACAATATTATCACTGTTTTAATCTATAGTATGTTTACTGATTATTAAGTGATGCTGTGTTAGTATAACCTAAACTGTGGTAGCAAATGAACTTGAAGTCAGTGTATATCACAAGCATGCTTACGTGATGAGTGAATCATGCAGCTGTGCACGGTTGCTTTCTTTTGCTGGTGTAATAGAGAAAAGTGAGAACATGGACATCTCTCCTGGAAATGCTTGTGAAGCAGTTTATGACATGCATGATTGATTACATCAAATGATGATGTAGTTGATCACATTCTGCTCGGTTTGTATATAATGTAAATGACTTGTGTTTTAACTGAATTAACATGCAAGTGACACAAAGAATGTGGTCACTGTATGTGAGCATGAATCTCTCATTAAATTCTCTTATTTCCACTTCATGGGGCATGTAGTCCCAGCTCTACTTTAGGCTGTTTATTTGTCACATGCACAGAAATGCAGTTGGACACGCTCCTGAGGCTGTGCAATCGCCCAGTTAGCACCTAATAAAGTATTATTGTAGTAACGTTTCAGTGCTTTGGTGAACGTCCCTGTTCATAATTGCCAGTGGACATGTTTCTGTTAGCATGTGAATGTTTTTTCTTTTTCCGGACAGGATTTATGAAAGAAGTGAAACAGTGCCATACTGGATCATTACTTATATATTTACATGGCTGTAAGCCTTTTTCCTTTTCCTTTTATTGCACAACACCCTGAGCCAGAACACAGAAAGAGAAGAGCATCAAAAAGGAGAGAAAAGAAGAGATTGACAAAGAGGGGAAGGGTAGAAGAAAGGTTAGCTGGGAGGCAGACATAGGAAGGAGGAAGTTCATCCACCTGCATCTGATTTACAGCAGTCAGATATAATCTCCCTAACCAGAGAGAGATACAATTGTTTTTTCTGATCGATATTCTGCAACGAGGCCTGTTCTTCATATCTGACTATAGGAAACAAAGGAGGTAACCACACTGCAGGATTGGAAACGCATGGCGGCGGCGTTCGCTGATCAAAGAAGGCAGAATTAAAATGTTTTGTTTTGTTCAAAAGATGCTGACTTAGAATTTGCACCTTTATGTGGAGCAGAAATATACCTCAGGCCCGAAAAATATGGGACCACATCATGACTTATGAAGCCCATAATTTATGACATCATGAAAGGTGGAGTTTCTGAGACCTCCAGTGGTTTCAATGGTTTGCCTGACAGAAAGATCAAAGGTCCAGTTCGGATGTATTGTAAGATTTTTCTCTTTATTCTTATGTTTACACTGCGCTGAAAATGGAACAAAAAGCAGATACTTTATCATTACTCTGTCTGTAAGCACATCTTCACATCATTTTTAACAGAAATCATTGTAAGGCACTTCCAGTCCATCATTATACCATCTCTAAAATTCCCATATCCAATAATACTGCAGCATTAATTATCACACAGTAAAAAGATCCATTTAAAATATTTTTATATCAGATCATAGATCAAATTATCAGATCAAATTAGGATGTGTGGAATAAACAGAAGACATTTTAAATACATTTGAATCCTGTGTTTCATGGGATGTATAAGATATCCGGTTCCTTTCATCTCCGTTGTCCTGAACATTTGGAAATATGGTTGTTAAAATTAATAACTTTCAGCTTGCATTCATAAAGGTCTCTGACTCAAGCAGCCACACGTCATCACCACAAGCTAACTACATACGGAAAAGCCAATCAGCAATTAGTGACTAGCTGTGTCGTGCCACCATCTTTACTCCTCCGCACTGAGGTTTCCTGGCGGCTGGGGCTCTGCTGACTGACCCTCTCCGGGTCTTTCACTACTGTAGAAGACCCCTCTCAAAGCCTCTGCTGAAGCAACCCCCCCACATTAAGTCATCCACACACTTGCATCGTTCTCTTCCCTTGCTCTTTTCTCTCTAATCAGGGCCAAAAAAAAAGCTCGGCCTCCCTGAACAAAGGATGGTGTTTGTTTTTGTGCAGGCCTTTTTATTTCAGGCGTGTTCCTCAGTGTGCGTGTGCAGGTCTTTGATGTACAACACACCAGCGTTCGCCCGCCGCACAGGCGAAGCCCTCGATGAAAGCATGCAAAGTGGAGGAAGATGGGAGGAAGACAAACGACACAAGTCTTCTTCCTCCTCACTCATTGAGATTTTTTACTGTTGAATGTTGCAGCCTTTTCATGTAGCCGGTCTGAAATGCATGTAATCAGCTAACGACACGGTGACCTTTTCACCCTCAGTGCCGCGGCCAAGTCCACGTTTAGGTTAAAGTAGACAGACTTTGTTCTTCTTATCCTCCTTTTTTTGGTATTCACAGGGAATTTCTTCTTTACAATGATTTGGTGAGATAGAGGCCTACAGATAACTGGTGATGAAGAGACTGAGGCTGATAAGGTGCTGTGACACGATGGGCCCCTCTTCCACAGAGAACACACATACACACACACACTTCTTCATCGTCTGCTGAATATTACGCTTGAGCTCACTGGGAGAATGCTGCTTTTCTTTTTCTTTTTCTTTTTTTTTGGTGTGTGTAAAGTAGAGAAGGTGTGAAAAGTCTGACTTCTTATTCACCTCTTTCTCCATAGGGGTTAATTCTTCCTCTCCATCCGGCTTACTAGAGATTTAAGAAATGGGGATGTCTGAAGTGGCAACAGATGCATAAATGAGCCTGTGTGTGTTTTTAAAGGAGGGACCTCGGTGTCTAACTAAAGACCTGGCTCCCATCCAGCCACAAGCTAATGATTTTAACACACACCCTGTTTCCTCATCTAAACCTTAAAGCGAACACATTCTGACAATCCTTTCTCCTCCTTGTTTGTTAAGCTCTTTGTGTTTTTACAGTCACTCTGAAAAAGGCAAAGACTGTTTGGAATAACACAAAACAAACAAAAGCATTTTATCAGGCTTGGATCCGTCACACGGGCAGCCAGTAAAAGGTCTGCGTGAAGTTGCTTGTGCCACTCAGAGGTCCACAAGGGGGCAACGTCCTGATCCTCATATTCAGACTACATGAAGCAAGTTTAAAGCACATCAATTTGGAGATGACAAAGCCACACACTCCATAGGAAAAAAGATGTGTGGATGTGTATCATCACAGAGGGACAAAAGGGAGTGATGAGAGAGCTCCACAAAGGCTAAAATAGCTCATTTAAAAAAATTACTGCTTAAAAGCAGTACTATAAAACTGAGATATATAGAAAGATTATTTTTCTGTGTTGAAAACACATTTTTAGCACCTTATCATGAGGTGTGTTTGCACTGATGCATCTGATAGCAGTTAGGTTTGATTTACACTATCATTTCATAGCAAAAATCATTGACTGACGTGGTGGAAAGGTGGAAATAAACACGCCTGAGCTATCTCTGCCACTTGGCTTATGTATGTAAGGCTAAAAGTATTTGTTATCCCAATAAAGTGTCAAGCTTTGACTATTGTACTATTGTCACTATTGTGTTACTCATACTATTTTCCCAAACATTTGTCAATAACCACCATTTTTTTTATTGTTATGGTCCAGAAGAAATGAAAAATACAAAGATTTTTTTCTTCTACAGAGTTGGGATACAGTTTTAAATCAAACTGATTTATTTCACTGTGCTGTAGCTCAAAACATATAGCTGGAATAGCAGAGCACTTTCATTCCATCAATATTCATGCTTCTTAAAATGTATTTAATTTCATTGTGTTTCATGTTTTTTTAAGCTGTATAAACTAAATTAAATTGTTTAATTAGGTAATTAAATACACCAATAAAGAAAGATCATTGTCAAAGCATTTTTTTCCAATAAAGTTGCTTCACAAATCTGCTTCACAGCCTAGGTGATGATTACATTTACATTTATATAAATGCATGACTCAGACCTATGATCAAAAACCACTGGATGAAAAAGAGAGACTGAAAAAGATGTGTCTGCTCATATCCAGATCTAATATCTAGATTTCCAGCCTAACGTCGCATCACTCTCCTTCCATCACTGGTAGCAAGTCTGGTAATACCATACATGCCCTGCAAAGGCTCATAATTGCCAAGTCCTATTTGATGGTCAAATGGGATTATTTCTTCAAAAGAAACATTAGCTGTCTTTAGGAAGGAGTGTGAGGGATTGGTACTTGCTGCCCCCCTTTTTCTAATCTGGCAGGAGACCTCCACAGTCACACTCCTCCACCTGGCTTTCATTACCCCTCCACAAATCCTTAATCCCTCCGTTTGTTTTCCCGGATAGAGACCAAGAAGAATGGAGGAGAGAGAGAGCAGAGGAGGAACAGGAAAGCAGGATTTGATGTTGTGTGTGATGGTGATAGTAACAATGTGACGGCCATTTGCCTGTGTTTTTGTAGAGCCCCATAAACTCTGTTAATTTCAATTTAATTTTAATTTTTATGTTTATTGGGGAGAAATTGATCATGTGACTCTGTTCTCTTTGTGTTCATGTGCAGCTGGCCTCAGTGGTCTCCTTTCTTTAATAAAAGTATTGTTTGTGTTTCTCTTGATTGGGAACACATTGGGCCTGGGTCGGGCGTTTACGGGGCTGGGGTCCGGGGTCTGGAGGCAGACTGGGGGTCCCGTTCTCTGGGGGTCTCTCCTCTGGTCCTTCCTTTTCTCTCCTCAGAAGTCCCGTCTGCTCGGGGGGCCACAAGGGGCGGCAGGGTCGCCCCTGAAAAAGTGTCCCGCCGCGGGATGACCCCTCACTGCCTCTATCAGGGGGTAACCTTAGTCCTTTCCTAATGCACCCCCTCCCCTCCCCGCAGGGATGTAATATACACACACAGACACAAGCAGTCACCAAACAGCCACACAGGGTGATGAAATACACGTGCACACACAAAAATCACATACCCAGCCATTGTTCTCTTTGTGCCAGACACACACACACATACGCTTTCCCAAACTTCTACTCACACAGTTCCTCACCTGAAATCCAACACACATTACCGAAGAGACCATCATGCAGGTCGAGCTCATGCTCTGCCTGTGTGGCTTCAGCTTTGTTGCCGTGGTGACGCCCTGTGTTTGAGATCTTCCTTCTGATAGGGTTAACATGATCAAACTCAAGCTGTTACCGCCGAAGCTGATGGAGACACATGTGAAGACAGTAAAACAGGAAGAAGAAGTGAAAAACTGATACACACTTGTCAGAAATAAAGGATGGGATGACAAAAAGGAAATCAGCGGATGAGAAAATTATGAGAACTTGAGATGAAGTGGAAAACAGCTCGTCACACCTCCATGCAGCGAGAACGTCGAACACATGGACTCTATATTAGATCATGCAGTTAACAGGCAGCAGCGGCACTCTGACATGAGCTCATGTGTTTGGACAGATCTGTTGAAGGTTTAAGACCAGTACCGAAGCCTTATCTGATGGAGAGATAAAGTCTCACACTAAGAATGAGAGGAAAACACATGCACAGAGGCAGGCAGTGTGAACGAATGGTCAGAGGAAAAGGAGAAATGAGGCTTAGAGACAGAAAAGAGAAGGAAAACGAGTGGCCCTGACTCTGGAGAAAGTCTAAAAGAGCATGAGTGGGTCCTGGGAGACCTGTAGCCACAGAGACTAGACCGGGTGTGCGTTAGTGATGATGTCAGTGTGAATGACTAAAGTGCAGATAGACATGAGAGCACAAGTCACAATGTGCCCCGGTGTGTGTGTTTACATGAAGTTATTTTCAGATTTTTATATATATATATATATATATATATATATATATATATATAATCTTCAGCTGTTAAAATCTGGCTGCAAAACTAACACTTCTCTTGCTTTCATGCCTAATGGTTTGGTTCGATGGTGATTCCTATCTCAATTCAGAGGGATCAAAGACAGATAAAATACTATATACTACATATACATATATCAGTGTCTTTAAGCAAATGATTGTTAAACACAGCATTTAAAAGATTGGCTTTGTGAAGAGATTCTCTGAATTTTTCTTGCTTCTTCAGCTGAAGTGATTTAGTACAGTCATTTGCTCACTGAAAAAGTGTTTGTTTATCATTTATTATGCTCACAAAATCACACTGATTTGTTCTCGAAGTGCTGTAAAATATTATTTAAGTCTTAAGAGTATATACTGTAGCTTAAGTGCTTGCAGCTCTTCTTTGGCATTCCTCATTAATTACTTTAGCTGTTTTACACATCTGTATGTCCATCCATTATTGTCCCATAACAAATGTAGAGCGTGCACATAAGTAGTGGAGCTTGCTAAAGCTTTGGTGCCCAGCATGATGTTGCTTCCTGCAGGAAGAGGGAGAGCTGAGGAAAAGCAAAACAGGACATCTTCAGATCTGTCAGGGGAGCCCCTCTCCTCCTTTCTGCCCTTAGGGAAAATGCACCAAAGGAAGCGCTTTCTGCCTCCTTTTATCCCCCCTACTCTGCCCTGGCCCTGCTCTGCTCTCTCTGGGGCATGTTCTCTTTTTATAATCCTCCTCTTTTCTTCCATCACATTGAATCAAACGGTGATGGATGCCACCTTGCATGATCAGAAATTCTGACTCTAACCAAAAGCAACGCTTCCGCTGCAGGGACTGTTTCAGCTGCAGTTATGTGAACTATAACTTACCAGTCATGTTTCATAGTGAATATTGAATAATTAACCTACTTTAATACTCAAAGTACTACTTTACTTCAGTGTTTACTATGCCCCAGCAGACATTATATTGTAAGTAGTTGCTGCTCTTGTCATCACCTAGTGAAACTTTCACAGCCCGTGTCCAGACTCAGAGGCTCATACAGCCAACATGTATTGACTCAATACCCATAAAATGTAAATCGATATCCAATCGTGCTTCTCCAGCTGTAATTAGGGAATTAAAAGGTAGAGAGGAAGCCAGGGGGGATTCTGCTGTTCCCTGTTTGAAAATGGTAACCTTAACTCTCATGTCATCCTCTGCTACCAGTGAGCCCACTCTTCATCGCGGTTACCAAAGCCACTAGCCAGTCTGTGTGTGTTGCATGTACGTGTTTTTAAAAGTGAGTGATTTTGTCTCAGTGTGCATGTGTGTCCCATTGCTGGGGTTTCCTGTTTGTTATTGTGGCCAGCGCAGAGGCAGGAGAGCTGAAACTGGAGAGGTTTATGTGGTACGCTCCATGCAAGCAGATCCTGCAGAGTGACACTCTGTTGGCTCTGCAGTGTGCTTTTAGTTGTGTGTGGTTTCAAGATTTCATCTTCAAACTCAATTTATTGGATCTGTATGATGTCAGCAGTGGTGACTTTTGAAGATCAACACAAAGTGAAGTTTATTTGCTTCCTTCTTACGTTATTTTTGCCTTTACATCATCATCGCATTAGTAGAAAACATATGCTTTGCAAATATGTACGAGTTTTTGGTCATTAAATGTCTTTTACATTGCGTTGTGACTGTAATCCCATTGTATGTCTGTGATGGGTTATGTGACCAGCAGCTAAAAGAGGGCAGTGGCAGACGTTATCCAACATGACAAGTAGTTTACAAAGGTGCATGTTGTGACAAATACATACAGGAAATTGTCAAAAAAAAATAATTTAATTTAACTGCTACCATTTTCCAACTGAACATAACTGAAATTAAGAAAAACCAAAATAACCTAATATATAATAATCTGAGGCCTCCACACAGGCAAAAGACCAGCTGTAAATAACCCACACACCGTCTCAGCATCACTTTCCCCTTACATTACACACTACAAAATATCATAGAGATACCCTCCCAGTAACCTCAGATGACCCTTTAAACAGTTTCCCACCACTTTACTCTTGGTACGTTACACATCTTAATAAAAGGCAAACCCCTTCTTTAACAAAGTATAAATCTCCCCCCTCCAGACTTGCCTCATTTCAGTGACATCACCAATTAGATTTAACCCTTTAAATACAGGAAATTAGCTGCACTTCCTCTCTTTGGTCCTCAAACAGAGTCATGACGGTCATGTCTGTTAACAGAAAGGGAAACAAACAATAGTTTGTCTTCTGACCACAAAGTAAAGAAGGTGGAGTTAAGACTGTTAAATCAAACACTGATATGGTGTACAATAGTGACAATTTGTGGTAATCACGATGTCTCACATCCCTCCCGGCTACTTCTTTTACCTACATGTGTACATATGGCTATTGCATGGTTGCTATTACACGCAACAGCATCTGTTTCACCAGTCAGTGAAACTCTCATTAGCAAAGTAACATCACATAGATTATCATCTATAACAGTATTTCATGAATAATCAAGAGATGGAGAGATTAAGAAGACACAAAAAGAGCAATAAAAAACCAGTGATGAGCGAGAGGGGCAGCAGGCATTATGGTCATAATGAACAGCTGGTGTTCAGCCTGGCTTCCTTTTGCTCTCTATCCATGTGGAGATTAGATAACATCTCTTACCTTATTCGCTGCAACCCACATAGACTCTGCTCTATAGTGCTCAGGTAGGTTGGCATGTTGAGGAAAGCAAGAATAACCTTGTCTGGTTGCCCTGGCAACACTGGTTCAAAGGTAGGTGCAAGGTAGAAGGGAAAGGCAAACAGAAGGGGAAGAATAAGTCAACCAGTCAACGGCTGTGTTGAAGAATAAACTTTCTTTGGATTAATATTAGATTTAAGTTTTAAAAAAATAGTTTTGATGCCTATAAAATGGTCCTTAAGGCTGAAGAGCAACAATCAGTGAAAGGAAAACAAAGCCATAAAAGTGGTGGTTACAGGTTTGTCAGGAGGGTCATACTGACAGCTAACCCATCTACCATGTCCAGTAGAAGTTCTCACTAACACACAGACCACCAAAGCAGCCCCCAGCACTGCATATGCAGCATATCTCTGCTGTTCTGCACCATTAACACACACTGTTCTCACACACAGCTCAACTGTAAAGGTCACTGTGCTTATACCTCTGATTCCTCGCCATCTTTCATCTGCACAATCCCGTCTCTGTGGAGAGGAACAGGGTGAGGAAGATTCACAGAAACATCTTCTAACAGCTACTTGTTCTCGTGGAGGGGAAATTGAGAGAATGAGAGTGGTTAACAAGCTGGTGTCTGATTGTTCTTCCATTGCTTGTCAAGCCCAGACTTTGATCTGTCTTCAGGGTGTCAGCTGGCAGCCATGTTTGTTTGCCTAGCGAGGTAGGCTACCTGTGTAATTACCTCTAACGAAGTGACTTGTTTTGATTTGGGCTGAAATCTAATCCCCAGGCGGGATAAAGATGAGGAAATGGGTTTGAGGTCATTTTGGGATGGAGATGCAGGAGTTTGGCTTTGATAAGCTTTTGCAGGAAGGTTTTGCCAGTGACTTATTTAAAAGGTTTTCTTTCAGAAGAGGGAAATTTGGGCTTGGTGTGAATTGAAATAGTTACTGTGTGTTTCAAATCAGCCAACTTATTTTATTTTCGCTTTAACTGCATAGCTTGCACTATTCTTTTATTTCATTCTTCACTGATTTGTGCTTTATTTACCTCTTTACATTCTTTTCAGCACTAATGTCCATGCACAGATGCAAGAGTCCGACATTGTGCATGAGCATGAACACACGTACTATTTAGAACATGCACTTCTGCTCCTGAGAATCATTTCTGCGCTGGCAGCGGTTCAAGAAAACCTCAAAGAGAACCTTGTTGGCAGGAGGCTGCAGCCTTTCAGCTCTCAGCGAAGGTTAGCAAGAACATAACGAGCCTCTCGTCCGTCCTCTGCTTTCACCTCTCTCTTCACCTCCGTCTCTGCTTGAACTCTGCCTGTGCTTAAGTCATGTTTCTTCTCCTGTTTTTGTCTTTATGCAGGTGCTCATTTCTGATTAGGCTGGGGCTAAATCAGAGTAGTGAATGGCCATATTTTTTCCATTCCACACCATGGCCATGTGCTGAGGTTTGTTTGGATTCAACTTTAACAAGGCAAAACTAAAAAAAATTGAAAAAAAGTAGGACATAAATTATTCAATTTGCAAACAATTAAATAAATCTCCAAAGAAGATGGAAATATCCACCAACAGATGAGATGTAAGAGACAGTTATTTAGAAAATGCTGCTGTACAATTAGAAAATCAGCCTGTCAGAGAACTGTGTACGGCCATAGAGCTTCTTATTGCGTGATAAGAAATGTAAAAACACAATGCCAAATAAGATAATTAATTACTGCAGAGGAGCTAGTAGGCTGTGAAAGGAGCTAGTTGGAGATGGAATGCAGTCTCTTATTGTTACGAGCGCAAGAACCGATCATGCTGCATACATCCCCTTTCCATCCCTGCACAGACCTTAAGCTATGCGGGTGAGGATGTAAAAGAGATCTGGTGGTCAGTGTTTATTTGCTCTGTCTCACTTCTGTCTTTTTTTCTAGAGGAACCAGAGCCATGTTTGGCACGCTGCATGAGGGCTGAGGGTACATCCTTCTCCTTCCTCTCCACCTCCTCTCTACACCCTCCTCTCCCAATGCTTTCCAGCACCTCATAAGGATTCCATTGAGGAGCAGCAATGTGTGATTAATATTTAATCATGCAGGCAAGCCAGATGCAAATGAACCAGAAACCGAGCCAGTGAGATCAAATTGGGACAAACAGATTCTCTGCCTGCAGTAATGGACCAACAGGACTTTGGTCTTAAGATAAAAGAGGATTATCAAAATGCTGTTGTGGCTCTGCAGAAGGTAGCACTGCCTTTAGCTTTGTGATGGAACTGTGTCTTCATCTGACTCACAATAAACATGTTTATTAACCCATCTTATGATCTCCTGATGTTAATAACAACATGGAACCTGCAAAAAGTTCATGCAGGCATCTTATCAAAGAGCAACACTTTCACTTGTTTTAATTGATGAATGAGACTAATGTATCACGCTGATTTGATCAATCTGCTCAGATTAATGTTTACAATATTTTTCTTTAAGTTTGACATTTTCTAGAAGTTTTCACATTTATTTTAAATTTTATTTGCTTGTTTTAGTCATTTTATCATTTATAATTGGTAAAAATCAGATATTTCAAAGATTGCATTTGTTATTACTTAATATAAAAACGTAAAAAAAATATAAAACTTAAGTTTTAAACTTGCAAAGTTTGAAAAAGCAAAAGTCACTTTGGTAAAAAAAAAAAAAAGTACTACTATTTCTAATATTACTAATAATAAAAATATAATAAGTTTGTGTTAGCTGCAAATACTCTGTAGGTTATTAGCAGGGAGGTAGCCTGTCTCTAAAATAATAATAATAATAATAACAATAATAATAATAATAATAACAACAATAATAATAATAATAATAATGAGAAAAAGAGAAAGTGTTTTAGTTTGTCCTGGTCCTACCTGAGCTGATGGTTTCCTATAGGGGGAGGGGTGGTTGTTCTCCGGTCCGACCTGACCCAGCGGTTCCGTTGGCCGCATTCCACCCGCACGCGCATTCATAAACATCCTAGTGGTGGACCTGTGGGGGCAGGATGCGCGCGCGTGCAGATGAGAACCAGAATTATAAAATCCACTGCTCGCGCCTGACCACCACTGCGGGCCCACCACAGTCACGCGCCCATATTAAAAATAACAGCATTGTCACTTTTGGGCCTTTTATGAACTGTTCGCACAGAAAGCCGCTTAAAACAGAAAGATTCATTACAACAGTTTTATGCTTTTTCTATTATACATAAAATAAACGCGGTTATTAAAGTCTCATTGCAACACGGACTCTATTTGGAGCGGTTGTTGAGTCTGTCTGTCCTTTCTGTGTTATTCTCTGTGAGGAGCAAGACGGATCCTTTTATTGGTTTATTCAAGAGGATCAAGCGATAACTTGAGAAGACTCTTAGCGGTTGTATATTTATCTAAGAAGAAAACATAGACTGTTCTCTGTCTGTGATACAGCTCTTTGGACAGCCACTGTCTCATCATGCAGACCAGAACATTTTACTGAGACCAGAAACTCTCTAAGCTGCATAAATTACCTTCCTCACGGTGTTGTTGACTCTTTTGGTGTTATCTAAAATCAGAAGTGCCTTAACTATTCATAACTCTGTGTATTCTTGAGAGAAATTATGATTTCAAACATATTTCCTTTTATTGTGGGTGTTTTTTGTTTTTGGGGTCAATGACTGAAATAATATAGTTAAAAATAATATACAGCTCACTATAAATTATCTATGGGCTATATCACACACTCTCACACTCTATTGTACTTAAGCTTTTTTTTAACTTTAATCAGACTATATTACATTAAACTATGATTGCGTTTCTTTTTAAATTGGATTTTAGATTGAAATTAGAAAGAGGATACAGACTAATATCCTTTATAAATTAACATTCCCCAGCACCTCTGTGGCTTTATAAACAAGTCTTTGTTTTGTTTACGGATTGTCTGGTTTACAGCTTTGTTGTGACATGGTGCGCGTGCATAATCCCGGGGAAGGTACAAGCTGATGGTGGAAAGATGAAGATCCTATATTATCAAAACATACTGAAATCTGGAAATGCAGCTTCAACAGATATCAGGGAGGTAGTGAGAAAATGTAGGAAGTTTATATGAATATTATTATTATTATTCAGTTAAATTAATGCATGTGACGTTGTTGTTTACTAAGCGTTTCCTTCTCCAGGGGAATAAAAGCAGTTTACAGAAAAATAAGTGACTAATAGCCTAACTATTTTTTATGTTGTATTATTTTTAGAGCCTTATTAATGTAGAGTTTTATCATTATTAATTATTTTAACATTTCTAAAATGGCTCGTTTTTGTTCAATGCAGCAGCTAAATTACTGTTATTATTATTATTATTATTACTATTAATATTGGTATTCTTGGATTAAACAAACCAGAAAATCCCAGATGAGCTGTAGCTTATTTTAGCCTCTTCTTTTGTGTTATTATTTATGTTTACAGATTCTCAAACCAACTGACACATTACTGTTAACATGCAATACTCATTTATAACGTAAATAATTTAAACAAATTACTACAATTTACAAAAGACAAAAATTTGGAAGTAATATATCATGTAGTCTTCCTTTAGATAATTTATTTAAACTTTAATAAGCTGCTAAAGTCAAGCAGCTTATGCGCAGATTTCATCGTGTTTCTTAAACATGTGTTTTAAAATAAACTATTCGTTTTAATTACCTGAAAATTGATATTTAGCTTTATACCACGTGTTATTTTAGAGATGTATTCATTAGCCCCACATATTGAATGATATCATGTTTAAACCAAGCCACATGCTTACAAAACAGACGCGTAATGACGGTGTTAGGATGATCTGGAAATACTCTCCGTCTTAAACATGTGAAAAAGACATTTGGGACAAGAAACAACATCTCGCTGCAACGCTTCAAACTATGAGTCTGCGCGTAATTGCACGTTGAGAGATGGTTGGCTCTCCCCGCGGTTCAGCTGCTGCAGCCGCGGCTGCAGGCTGGGTGCAGGGTGATGACACACATGCCAATGCTGCTCCACCTGCACGCTCTCCCAGGAAATGTACTCCCAGAGAAAGCCGAGGGGACCCGCATGGGTGGCCGGAGAAATGTATACCTCTGCAAGTATAGTTCCCTTTCAGCAACACTGTCTATTCCAGATTTTTATACAAACTGCGAACAAAATGAACGTTTTGAAATATGCGTGAGTTTAAGGATCATATATGATAGTCCCCATTAACATCAGACATGCTCTGTGTTAAGATGTTGGAGCAAATTTAATTGGAAGTGAGTGGCTTCAAAAATGATGTTTCACATTTCAAAAATAGATTTTTGTGTGTTTTTATTGAGTCCTCCATATATAATTTGTGTTCATATAACCAGGTAGCCTTTTTCTATTTGCTCAGTTTTTTTTTACCCCAACAGAAAAAATACCAAACAGGTTTAACTGATCGAATAGGCTACAATGAGTTCAATTTAGCATTTGTTTTAATTATTTTATTTATGTGCACCCATTTGAGCACATGATCTTTTCTTTTGTATCACTTACTCTCTTTCTCTGTCTCTCCCAACTCTCTCACACACACACATTCTATCCAAATGTAATTGGATTTTTTTAATGGCCATATTGCACGATTTAACTAATTAATCTGAATTTCAACATGCATGAAGGACCACCGGAGGCGGGAACTATAACAAGCGCAAATCACAAGGCGCTACGTCGCTCCGCAGACAGCATTGGAGCAAACCCAGCCTGTAAGAGCCCTTTAAAAAAAAGAAAAGGGTTGGACTTCCAGATTCACAAACCACAACTTTGGTTGCGCCTTCTGAAAGCAGTGTAGAAAACTTCCAGCTGAAAGGAGACGATCTGCTCTCTGAGAAAAAACTGCTAAATAAGTTTTTTGAAGCGCACCTCAGGTTCTGCGCCGCGCTTTCCGCTCTACAAGTGCGCAAAAAAAGGTTTTGTTTGTTTGTTCGGGCTGTTGGACTGGACTCTTTTTTTTTCTTCTTGTTTGTTTGTTTTTGTGCGCGATGATGGCCACTTACCAAAGCCCGGAGGATGACCCAATGGCCTTAATGATTCACGACACCAACACAACCAAAGAGAAAGAGCGACCAAAAGAAGAGCCGGTTCAGGACAAAGTCTCAGAGAAACCGGATCCATCTCAGAAACCACCGTACTCCTATGTCGCGCTCATCGCCATGGCTATCCGGGAGAGCTCGGAGAAGCGCCTCACGCTGTCTGGTATTTACCAATACATCATCAGCAAATTCCCCTTCTACGAGAAAAACAAGAAAGGTTGGCAGAACAGCATCAGGCACAACCTGAGTCTCAATGAGTGCTTCATTAAGGTTCCCCGGGAGGGCGGCGGGGAGAGAAAGGGGAACTACTGGACTCTGGACCCGGCCTGTGAGGACATGTTTGAGAAGGGAAACTACAGGAGACGCCGCAGGATGAAGCGGCCTTTCAGACCACCGCCGACACATTTCCAGCCAGGGAAAGCCTTGTTCGGAGGAGACGGTTACGGCTACCTGTCTCCACCCAAATACCTGCAATCTAGCTTCATGAACAACTCCTGGTCGTTAGGGCAGCCGCCCACTCCGATGTCCTACACCTCCTGTCAGATGAGCAGCGGCAACGTGAGTCCTGTGAACGTGAAGGGTTTGACAGCCCCCTCATCTTATAACCCTTACTCCAGAGTACAGAGCATGGCGTTGCCCAGCATGGTAAACTCTTATAACGGGATGAGTCACCACCACCACCCTGCGCATCCCCACCACGCGCAGCAGCTGAGCCCGGCCACCGCCGCGCCGCCTCCGGTCTCCTCCAGCAACGGAGCGGGCCTCCAGTTCGCGTGCTCCCGCCAGCCCGCGGAGCTCTCTATGATGCACTGCTCTTACTGGGAACACGAGACCAAACACTCTGCGTTACACACGAGGATTGATATTTAAAGTTTAACTAAGTGGCTTGTGACAAATTAAAAAAAAAGATAAACTGATAGTGAGATTAATTCCTGTGATTTTCAAAGCAGAACCTACAGTATTTTTTCTTACGAGGTGTTTGGGTCCAGCAGACATCCATGGAGATACACTCCAGCTGGGGATGAACATGTTTTGCAGAATGGAGAAGTCATCGGCGCATACCAGGTAGCACAACCTCTGGGAGCCATTTCGTGCGCCTGTATTACACATGGACTGATGGCCATCACCCTGTTTTTTTTACTCATTATTGTTGATATTTTAAAAGAGATTTTATTATCAAACGGATTGGGAACATTGTTTGTCTTGGTTTAGATGTTTTTTTTCTGGGATGCCGCAGAGTTCTCGCATCTTTAAGGCCCTGTCCAACGTGCTTCACAATAAAAAGGAGGATATAAGATGTGATAATTAAGCCAGAGCTTTAAAACACCATCCAGTTAGAAATCCATGTTTTGTTTACAGAAACATGCGCTCAGACAGGCCTGTGGGAAGCTTGTTTGCTTCTCAAGTTGTGGACAATAAAATATCAGAATGCGAATTACGATTCAGGGCTTTTTAAAATGATGGATGACGTTTGTATGTAAGATGTAAAGTCCATGTGACAGCAGTCAGCGCCAGGTTGTGTTAATCTGTTTAATGACTTTTTTTTGTTTGTTTTGTTTATTTTTTATGAATGTGATTAGCCATATCTCATTAATGTTGGGGCCATGTTTCATTTTAATTAGCACTTTGCCCTCTTTTTTAGGTTTGTGAATTCTTAATAAACTTGTATTTCTTAAAATAATACAATGGTCATGAAGTAATCTGTTAATTCCTTTAGGCGAAAAACGGACGTGTAACCTATAATAACTTCTGGATGCAGTTTGTATTATTATAATTATTCATTTTCTGGTGTATATTTATAAATAAGAACATTAATTTTGGGCAAACTGCAGTGACGCAAACAGCGGATATTCATGCAGCCATTTTTCAAAACGGTTTTTTTTCTTGCAATTTTACAACAGTTTATAATCTACATAATGTAAACAAAAAGAGAAAGTAATACAAGAGGCAATAATTCATAAGAAAAACATAATAATAAGTAGCCGAAACAAATCGTCATTGACAACTTTTTTGGGGGATTTTATTAAACTGTTGTTTTTACATTTAGAACAATTTTATCTTAATTAATTATTATTATTATTATTATCATCATTATTGCTATTACTATTATTATTATTACTATTATTAGTTATGCAGTCTTTTTTGTCTTCTATTTAATGAAAGCTCTGCGAAGTTGATTTGACCCTATTCCTCACGTTGATACATATATATATA
>JBAMHV010000009.1:4458621-4472098 GCA_037177535.1 Pseudomugil gertrudae | reverse complement strand
ATATATAATGTATATATATATATAATGTATATATGGTGAAAATGATGGCATTCAAATTAATTGAGTGTTTATATTCCTTGAGTATATGAAAGTTTGCACACTTCATGCTCTTATATCACCTGTAGACTGTGCAAGGGGACAACATCATGTGTGATGTATGTAAATCGTACATTATTGGCTGAAAGATCTCTCTGTGATTTCCTCTCCTCGTTTTGTACCGTGCTGTTTTCTCCTTTGTGGTCAGACACCAGCCCGCAGTCACTTCAAACAAAAGAGGCTTAAACTAGATTTACTTCATTGTTAGCATCTCAGTCATTACACTGAACACTTCAAGCCCAGCTGATTCTATTAATGTACAAATTTACATTTTTTTCTGCTTTGTTTGTGTGTTTTTTGTTTTGTTGTTTTGCAGTGGCTCCAGTGTTGCATAGATTAGCGTGTCATTTCTTGCTTCCTTGTGACTGATCAGTAGATGTGGTTGAAACAGCAATAGCACTGCTATGTGTCCATCCTTGGCTTGTCCTATGTTGTTTTATCACCTTCTGTTCTAACTCACAGTTTGATTCAATAACAATTTTCAAGACATGAGATCTTTTAATTTGTTTTTGTTTTTTGCTTCTCGGCCAGTTTAGATACTGGTCAAAGCTAGCAGTATGTAGTGTTGACAGGTTCTATGCTGAGCTAATGGTCCCCGGCCTTTTCATTCTCGTGTGGCAGGTATGATGTTGATCCCTACATTTTATCTTTGCAATCCATCGGGTAAAATGCAGGTTTTTGTTTTCCCATGCATGTGAGAACAAACGGCTCATACGAAACACGTGGGCATTTTTAAGCGCTCCATCTTGCAGCCTAAATTGCATATTCTTTTGTCTGTCTTTGTGTGAAATGAAACACCTGTGTGTTTCAATTGCCATGTCTTTTGTCTCCTTTTTCTCTTTTATATCCCTGCATACCCCTCCACCCTCTCACCCCTTACTTACTCACACTTCCTGGTCTGACGCTCGTCCTCGTTACAATATGAAAGCTTGCATAACGCTCTCTCATGAACAGCGTGTAAAGACAAGATGGTAAATGTGTTCCTCATGGATGTATTTTTTTCTACTAGCTTTATGTATTCTAGATTGTCTCCTAATTGAATCTACTATTCAATTGTACAAAGCATGGTAAAGTATGGGAATGGAAAATGCCACAGCGAGGAATGTAACTGAGGTGAAAGTGCCCTGTTGGAATCCTCATCTTCACAGCACAGCAGGCCGGGACCTGCCGAGGAATGCAAAGAAGACAGCAGGAGAGAGAGAGATGTAATAAACAGAGAAAAGCAGAAGACGCAGTGAAATGCACTACAGTAGGAGACAGAAATCTGCATCACATACACATGTGCTTGGAGACATAGCTGAAGTTAATGGGCAAACAGCCAAGACAAAGCTTTCGGACAGCTACGTTTTCTTATGCAAACAAAGATACCTTTGAGCCAGGTGTTTTGACTTAAGCTCTGAAATGTCTTCGTGGCATCGTTGTACAGACTGTAATACTTGCTCCAGGTTGCTCAGTGGGATGCAGGCTGTTGTATATACTGTATTCTGTGGAGGTGGTGTGAAGGTGAGATGCTGCTGACATAATTGGAAGAGAGACTGCATGACATCCTGCATATTATCTGTAAGACAACTGGATTCAGAATATAAATCTATTCCTGAATTTGGATTGTATTTATCAAGGATACATAGTTCAGATCCATTAATCCAGCTGATAAGTGGTGATTTTGATCAAACGGAGATTGGCGTCACCTGCCAGTGGCCAACCTGCAGCTGTTATTGGTTTGTTGAGTTGCAGGTGCGACATAGTAACGAATCGTTACACTCAGTAAAACATGAATACAAAAACAAAAGAGTGATGTGTAGCTGTGCACACAAAATCTTTTCATTTTTTTATTCTTGCACCTGATGCATCCTGTAGAACAGGAGTGGGAACCAAGTTTCCATGTCTCCCTGCTCCAACACACTAGATTCAGATAAATGAATCACTGGTTTGGACTGTGGGAGGAATTTAAAGTGTGCTGGGCAAACTTTCTGATGGGAAAAACATACCAACACACAAACAAGCAAAAGTTTGAACTGAGGATCGTCTTGCAGGAAGGAGGCATCACTAATTATTCATAAATCTCACCTATCGGAAACAAATTATTCTGTGAGTGTCGAACTCAGGACACCAGAGATGGACGTGCTTTTCAGTACAGGAAAGTCAAGTAACTTCTCACATTTCAGGTCGCCGTCTATAGAGGAGGCACCAATGTGGTATTGATTTTTGTTGTGGTCATATACTGTATGGAAGAGAGGATGAAATGTGAATGCCATGCTGCTGTAAAGCTTTTCTCGGCAGGACAGTATGGGGTTTTGCTTATTTAGATCAGTCTCCTACCCAGCATATGTAAATTGTGACTCCGAAATGACAAAACTGGCGCGGTTTTCTTTAGACGGGCGCTTTACTTCACAAACACCGTGAAAACTACAGGAGAGGAAACAGTAGTTATAGGCACTTCATATTATCCTAAGAAACATACAATTTAACGAAACGCTACCTCGTGGCCGCCTGCCACTTCGGAGATCTTAGCTTGGCTTTGTGCAGACTTGTGCTGCAAGCTAGTTTGTCAATCAACTGCAGATGTATCTCAGTCCAAGTCCATCGCATATCTGGGCGTATCCAACTCTCACAGGCTTTTATACTCATGTCAAACCTCGCAATGCTAACAGTATTACAATAAAATGTTAACATAAATGCAATAATGACAAAAAAAACAATCCATTTCATATTGTAAAGAATACTAACTTTCAAACAACCAATAATTTTGGCATTTAGAACAAGAACAAAGTATTTAGCTTCTTTTCATGTAATTTCAATTTCAATGACACTTAAATAAATGTAGCTGAAACTGGTGACGTTTCTAACATGGCAACTGTGTTTTGGACATATGATAAGCAGCACTGTCCTATTTCTGTCTGATTTGGCACAAATATCCTCAAAATGATTAATTTAGTCTCTTATCTTTTTAGTTCCTTGTTCATTCTGCTGTTCTTAACGTTACATTCATCGCTCCAGAAGCCCGGCTCTTTCTCAATTCTGCTTTTCCCCTTTGTCCTGTTAAACTATCTGACCTCTTGCTGATCTCATTTGGCTTCATGACTGTATGTCTGACAGCTTCGTCTTGTGTTAAACTCTTTGTCATCCAGGCAAAATGCATAGTGAAAACTTATTGTATCCCTGGTTGAGACGGACCTTTGTTCAGCCAGGCAACAAAAAGGTAACTCATTTACAGCATCTGAGAGCAGCTTTTGAGAGCAGACACAATTGCCCTTCACCCACCTAAAGGCAGCCTGACAATAGCAACTAAAAATAGATATTTGAGCGAGCTGCTGGAGAACGGGGAAGAAGGTAAAGGCTGTGGGGAGATGGAAAGGCCTCAGAAGCAATAATTGATCTTGAAGCCATGAAGCCTTCACTTAAACTGCTTCAAAACTCATCTGTGTACGAGTTTTTTTAATGGTCTTCCGTTATGGAGGGTCGTAAACATCCCACAGTGCTAATGAGTGGGTGTGTATTGTTTTTAGAAAGGACAGACAGTGGTTCTTTGTTTACGATGAAGCAGTGATGACGCACAGTCAAGTGTATCGGCCATTCAGACCACACTTGGTTTGGGAGATGTATGAAAAGTGTGCACTAGCACATTCTTTTTAGCTTTATTTAGCTCATATTCAGCTTAGTTTTAGATTGTTTGTGCATTTTGTGATTTCTGACTATATTTAAAAATGCCATCCAAAGAACTGTTTTAACTGAATTTACTTCAGTTTTTTTTTAATTCTGTCCCCTTGGGTAGTCTTTGTGTGCCAGCATGTTATAAAACACTCAGGAATTTAACCTTAACCAACCTGAAGCCATGAACACAGTCTAGATGTAGTTAAATGTTCTCCTTTGTGGTAAATATACAGCAATTCTCATTTGTGCTTGTGAGTTTGGTGACATGTCCCGTTAGATTTATCTGTAGGTTATTGGTTTGTCATTGGAAGGTTTAGGAAGGAGAGAGGAGTGTAGTATCAGATAGGGAGTGCCTTCCAGGCAGGGATTAGTATTATGTAACCTTCAAGGAGCAAAAAAAAAAATCTGGGCTTTTACTTTTTAAATTTGAGTAATCATGAAAACAGCAAGAGGGTAAAGCATGGACCTCAAGACGGACTGATATTTTAGATGCAGTATCAGCAGATTAGGAGTGTGTGTGTGTGTGTCTGGAAGTGCCCCAAGGTAAAGAACAGTAAGAAACTTAGCTGGTGATGAAGCTCTCAGTCATTTAAGGACTGAGCATTCCTTACATTCCTGTTCCAGAGGATGGGTGGAGGAGGGATTGGGTGTGCTGGTGGGGGGAGACGGACATATCAGAGCAAGACTCACTGTGGTACTTGTGAAATGATAATGGTGACAACAATTTGCAGGGAGGCTAAGCTGATGGGAAAATCTTGTGCGTGTTAGTTTGTCCCAGCAGCAGAGTAGAGCAGGAGTCTGGCCCTCAAAGGCTACCATCCAGAAGGTTTTAGTGTTTTCCTTGTAAAACACACATGATTCATATGAGTGGCTCATTAACAAGCAGGTGCAGAGGATGGCAACACGTTGGTGCAGAACATTTCCATTTAAATCAGGTGTGTCGTACCAGAAAACTAAAACTTTCTGGATGGTAGCACTCGAGGATTGGAGTCGGTGACCCTTGGAGGAGAGAGTACGAGCAGGGGTCTTGTTCCTTTGACACTAGATCTGTATTGCGTATGATGCTCACGTCACATACCACTACTCTGTGCATTGTACTGGGAATTATTTAGATGATGCTGTTGCGCCACAGAGAAAACACGAGTTTGATGACTAGTTTTGGTTGCGTACACACTCTGGTTCAGCTCCTTGACTGCCTAAGCATTACTTTGAACATGTAAACGAAATGCAAAATGATTTAAAGTTGGAAAAAATTGGTGTTGGTAACATTAAAGACTTGATGCTGCAAATCAGCTGGATTTCATAGGAACTGAATGCAACTCTGAACATTAGATTATTGAATAACTTCCTCCAGATAATGATCAGCCTTGAAAGAAAAAAAACTGTTGCTTCATCAATGTATGTGCATCTTCATATTAACTACTGTGGATTATTTACCTCTGAATGCTTTTGTAGTAGCCCAGCTTAGGCCTGAGGAATGCTTTCTTTTCTTTTTCCTGAATCCTACACATATCCCTTATGTGTCCTGAATTCTTTGCGGGACCTGAGCATTGGTCCAAACTGCTGACAATGGCTACAGAAGTGTTTCTGGTAAGTCAGCCATTTTTGGTGAAGAGACACTAACTGAGATATTTTTAAAAATGTATTTAGAGTATGTGCTACAGTTCTGTGAATCAGTCTTGAGCCATCACTTATATGGATATCCGGATGCTTTTTTTCATGTTTCAGAGGAACAAGATGAATCACTTGTATTTACTTTATAGACTACTTAAAATAAACTAACTAAGAGATTAGCAACCTTATAATACATTTATTAGTTGGGCAAATGGGGAAAAAAAACGTTGTGACAGGCATAAAAAAATAAACTGCCAAATATTTACTCTTCAGCTTGTTAGAGTAATTTTACAATTTAATGTTTCAATGTTTTGAAAAATGACTGAACATATTTCTCATTTCTTCAATCTTTTCCAAGAAGCAACTCAGTAGTTTGGCTGTAATTTATCATTCAACTGCTGAAAAGGTTTTCTGGAAGGGGTGAGGGGGGTACCTGCCCTCCGAAGTGGCTCTGTGAAGCTAACCACCAGGATGGCAGCGTGAGAAATTGAGCCTGAAATAGAGGAACACTGAGACATTTAGATGTTCTTGTTTCTAAAAAATAAAAATGTGGTGTTTGGCTAATTTAAGGCTTCAAAGAAATCTTTTTAGATTTTTGTGGTTTGATATCACAGATGAAGTTTTGTCTTCAGTTGAATATATTTTTGGCATGCTCATTTAAATGTACAAAATTAGAAGAAGAAAAAAAGCTTTAGCGTCACTGTAAAGTTGTTTTCCAAGAACTCTCGCTTAGCTAAGTTTGAGTTTATCCTTCAGCAAAAACGTCATCTCTACACCGCCCTATAATGAATCCTCTGTCTTTCTTACTCTTAATAATCTCCCAAAAAACCAAAATCACGGTTGCTTTCTCACCCATTCGGCCTCCCTTTTGCAGCAGATCATGTGACCCTTTGAGTTGGATAAAGTTAAACATTGACTGTCTCTGAGATGTTATCATATTAAACAGCAAACTTCCTGGAACTAGTTACCCTCAATGTTACTCTGCTTTAGTTGTGGGGGGATGCACAACAATTTTCTGGCTAGATTCTTTCTATGAAATGTTCCTGCGCTCCAAAGCATGTGCTTGTACAGAAAACATTTTTGACTTGCCCCCTTTCCCCACTATTACTGCGAACATCTTTGTGCTACACCCTGATGAACCAGATAAAACATAACAGGAAGTTTACTGACCTCAGAGTGTGTACGTTGCGTGACATCAGCTTGTTTTTTTTTTTTACATAGTATATTGTTTTCCATATCACTCCATTCACATCTTGGTTTTGGTTGTACTGATTTGGTTGCAAGTCTTTGAACTTCAGGTGAGCAGATGGAGAGGCTTGAGGTGCCTTGGGCATGCTTCTTAGTAAGCTGCATCCATAGATCATGCCCTTCTTTACCTGCTTGATCTCGATGTTTTGAGAAAAACATTGAATTATTCCACATCAGCCCACATGCGAGTATAAATATCTTTTAAAAATATGCAGTATAAGTATTTATTATTACTAACATGGTTTACTATAAGGTCAGATCAAATTAAAGCATTTCGCTGCTTGCATATGTGCCCACACTACCTGGTCATACAGGATTCAGTCTAGTTTTCTTCCACTGTTGCTGACATTATTATTTCTTCGACTTCTCCAAATATTAATTTTTTTTTGTTGACTTTGTATTTTAAGTATGTAAAGTTGTGATGAGATTAATTTGTTTGCTGAAAATGGTACTATCTTAAAGTACCACTAATAAGCCCGTTTCTTTCTGGGAAATCCATTTCAGGGATTGAGGCATCCTTCAAGATGCCAATTTATAACATATTTAAGGTCAATGGAAGGTATATGGTGCACAGAGTAGATACTTGTCAGTACAAAATGGACAGATAAGATGAATCTACTGGGAGAGGTTTCATGGGAAAAAGCATAAATGTTGCATCGCTTGGATGTTCCCAGTAACATGTATTTGAGTGTTTTACATAGAGCTGGATCTACAGGTTTCTGTGAACAACTAAAAAAGTTTTTTTTAACACTTCCACTGAATTAAAACATGTAAATCACTTGTTGCACTTTCATTTTGTAGCTTTGTGCATAAAATGAGGTTATTTACTCATAACATGACTCTAATGATGGCTTGTTAGGGTTTTCTTTCTTTTATACGATTAAAGTGTCCTTATTATTTTTTTCCACATATCAAACAATTCAACCGTAAAATACTGTTCAACACCCAAACAGTGCACTGCACTCCTCCCACTCTGATTATAAATGGCCAGATCAGCGATAGATGGACAGACCCTTACAGACTAACAGACTACAGTTTTACATAAACGCTGTACATAATATCCTGTTTTTTCTGTGTAAGCCGTTTAAGTTTTTAGTCTTTCCTGAATTAAAAAACAAATGAATGTTATTGCACTGAAACTTTGTGTTCGTGATTTATCAAGGTGTCTCCTCCAGACTCTTGAGACAGAAAGAAAAGATTGGGTGTAGCTGAAGGAGGAGGTGCTGGGAATAGATAGTGAGAAAAGGGAGGTCTTTTGCCTTATCTGGTATTATGGGGCATTCGGGGCCATTGAGCTAATCAGGTGTGCATACTTGTGCTCACTGCATAGTTTCTCACATAATGAACACATGTTACGCTGTTTGTGTCTAAAGTAACTAAAAAATATGAGAATGTTCCTAAATGTTCTCTGCCTCTTCAGAAATGCACTGTAAACACATTTTTACCTGCTCCTTTAACGATTTTGTTTCCCTCGTCCATCAGATGCAGTGCCCCAGAAGCTACCTGAACCGTCCCTGTGAGAAGCAGAAGCACAGGAAATAAGGCATTTCAGGGAACAGCAGGTAAAGCCTCTGTCAGCATGCTGCAACTTGTAATAATCTTGACTTATTTTCTTGTGATGCTACTGTAAGCGCATGTGTGTGCGCGCGTGCGTGTGTGTGTAAAAGATGGAGAGGAGGAATTGAGCGCTGGCTGGAATCTTGGAGAGTAGGTCTCGTCTTGACAGGCGAAGAATGTGGTAAATTCTTCCAACAGGCTTTACTTTCATGTTAGAGATTAGTGTTAAACACACACATTTAACATTTATTACATCAGTCTTGATGCGCTTTATCCTCCTTTTTGCTTTTATTTCTATGACATTTAACTGAAAAGCAAATGTCATGTTGTGTTTTTACTCATTTCCAGGTCACTGCAATTTGCCATTCATGAACAACTTTTTTCCTTGCCTCCCCTTGACCCATGAGTACTGAATCTTAGATTGTACACAGCCAGACTGTTCATAGAACAGAGGATATACTGTCACTGTGTTAAACGAACAATTACAGCTGTTTCAGTTCTACTGAGAAATCCATTAATTAACGGCTTTTGCCAAATGTATTCTGTCTATTAGAAAGGTAGAAGTGTAGACATTTTGATTGTTGGTTATGTAAACAGGCAGTTTGAAGCAAATTGTCTGAGTGTTGGATAAATTAGACTTTTTATGTCCTATTTCCACAAGTTGGCAAAAATGTGTGTGTGCCGACATGTTGTTCCTCTTTTATCAGTCTGTTGTAGCAAGCGCTGTATTCTATGGGGTTGTCTGTTGGGGTGGCAGTATGACCACAAGGGACTGTGGTTGTTTGGACAGACTGATGGAGAAGTGTGCATCTGTGATTGGGAGGGGGGGTGGACTCGGTTGGAGTTGTGCTTGAGAAGAGGATGAGGGCTTTAATGCAGGGCATCCTGGGCAATCCCAGACATCCCTTGCATGACACGATGTCTGCACAGAGAAACACACAGAGTAGCAGGTTTCTCTCACTGCGCTGCAGGACAGTGCGCTTTAAGAGGTCTTTTTTGCCCTCAGCTATTAGGTTGTTTAACGGATCTGCCTGATATGAATCATGAGTACTTATACTATTGATAGTAATATTTTATTTTAATATCTTATTGTTTTATTGTTATTATTGTGTGTGTCTGTGTGTTTGTGTGTGCGCTTCCGGACACATGAATTTCTCCCTTGGGGATTAATAAAGTTTTTATCTATCTATCTAAAAAATAAGGCACATGCAAAAAACTCACGAGGGGAAGAGGAAACCGATGTGTGTAGAATCTGCATTAATAAAAAATCCATTTAAGTGCACTCAATAGTTTAGTGACAAATTTGACCGGTGGGCTCCCTATTTAAAGCCAATTTATGGAAGCACCTTGCAGTTCATAAATGAAGATAAATTCCACTTTTCCAGCTTGGTAAGGATAAAGACACACTGCTCTTTTAAACAGAGGAAGCTCTTGCATAGAAATGCCAAAATACAGTAGTCGATGCCCACTGCCCTGCAGGTGTTAGATGTATCCTGTCAACACAACTTAAATAAATGAGTCATTGTGTGGGATACACTTCATTTGAACCAAGTGTTTCGGAGCAGGAAACAGGACAGTCATGTTTAATGGGATGATAAATCTTTATTGTAAGAAAGAGGGAAGCCCATTGAAGACTTTATCACAACTTTATCAAAGGATTTCTGTCTATATTCACTCTTAGTCTTTGTAGTCATCCCATCTCAACCATTTTCCATTCACATGGTCATGCACATACTGTAAAACCTGATTCAAGTGGTTTAGGAAACAAGTTTATAGTTCTAATGTGAGGCGCGCCAGTGTCCCATAATATCCATCCATCCATTTTCTATTCACACTTATTCCAGTGCAGGGTCTCAACGGTCCGAACGGTACCCAGCCCACCTGGTGAAAGGCAGTGTGCTTTAGTATGCGCCTTCAGGCACTTGTTTGTTTTTAACTGTTGGTTCTTTTGCAGTGCTGGGAAATATTTTGGCTTATGTAACCTTTCAGTAAACTGGCCATATTTCTTTTGTTTTTTTAATTGAAAACAAAGTTTTGCCTCTTGAGACTAGTAGTACTCATTTCAGTGTGCACTTTGTCATCGCAGTTCAGTCTATAAACCTTACAGATTGATGGAATACTTGATTGACAGTTTTACCCTAAATTAATACAAAATAAAGTTAATTCTTCTTTAAAGCAAAATCTTTTTAGGCAAAATGAATGGAGCTGGCTCAGGATGTTCAAACACTGCACTGGCAAATGAAAAATCTGTATTATTATTTCTCTGTTGCCTACAGACTTGTCTTTACTCTTCTTGTCCCTCTGTGGTTCATTAAGTCTTGAGAGGCAAATGTAGGAAAGATGTGATAAAGGTAAACACTTGACTCAGCTTCTCATTTTATCAATAACTGAAAGAGAAATCAGCTCTGAGGTGTATTTATCTTGGCTTTTGAACAAGACAGAGCTGCGTTTCCTGTTCTTTTTCATTCATTGTGTTTACATGTTCGTTCCTGCAGTGTAAACACGTGGTTAACTTGGAACATGTGGTACCAAAAACTGGCATCTATCAGCAATGATAAGCACATTTCATGCATTCAGTCAGTGCAGGTGGCTAATATGCACCAATAATCGGTATAGATGCCTCCCACCTGCTCTGTTTTTCTCCCCTTCCCATTCTTCCCTCCTACTCAAACGCTCAGGTCAATAACTCATGCTGTTTTCTGTCTTCTCTCTGACTCTACCGCTTTACCACCACAGACTAAACGAAGCTGAAGCAGCCGCACAGGACCATCACCTAACGTTTTATGTGCACCTCCTTCCATATAATCTGTGTTTTTTTCTTTCTTTCTCACATTAAAATCATGTAGCCTGTCGTAACACTTTCACTAACAATCCAAGGAAACCCTGCCCTTCAGCTAATTCTTTGGAGCATGTTGATTTGGCATTATACGCATGCCTTGACCTCACTACCAGCGGTGTTATAACTTATATTTAGACTAGTCTATGGTTTTAGCTGGACAATGGAGCAAGTGTTTATGACGCTGACTTAATACATGGACAGAGTAAAGAAGGTTGTTTACAGTACATGCGGTTATATTATACTAGCCAGGTCATGTTTGCAAAAGTGGCAAAGCAGTGTGCGCAGAGTCAGGCAGTCTGGACAAATGGATGGATGTAAAAAGTGAAGAGGCGGACATCAGCATGTCATTTACTGTAGCTAAATGTTCCCAGTAATCCAGTCAACTCTGCAGCGAAATGACGGCTATAACTAAGAAATGTCTCCTATTTCCAGTCCTGTGTGTGTGTGTGTGTGTTTCAGTGCCAATGTGTGGCCCTTTGTTTATACAGAAGATAAATGGGATCTTGGCAAGATGCTGGGATACCAGTGCTGAAAAATTAGTAGTGTGTGGGAGCCATCTCTGCTGCATTCACAGCTGCTCAGTGTTATTTTTGTTGGTTTCTTTCAGTCTTTCCACCGTTTCATGATTTAACTACAGGCCGCGGTCCTGCGTAGGCCGCATGTTTCAGGCAGGGATTTTCTATAAATCTATTTTTAAACTTCCCCTTTTTAAAGACCCGTGTTGCACCTAGTTATTCTCATCACAACGACCTGAATCTGCTTTTTTCTGTTTTGTGCTTTTTGATAAATCCCTCGACCACTCTGCCGCGTTCAAAGGTCAATATCAATATTAACTCATAACCATTAAAAATGTCTTATTACATTCATAATCTGAGCTCCATGTCAGCTGATGGCAAAATGTAATCACATCTTTTTCTATGCCAAAAACACCAAGACATTTATTTTGACCTTCTGAATCAGTTCAGTAAGTTATCACTATTTAATGTAATTCTGTGGTTTGATGTTTTTAGCACCAGTTCATTACAAAAGTCATTTCAAAGGCATTTTGAAAATGCAATCCAATTTGCTGCAATCCACTTATAGAAGTAAACTCGTTGTGACTTACACTACTCCAGTTCAGTGAAGTTATAAAAAAAAAAACGGCCTTGCAAAGGAAAAACCTCATTGCATCGAACAAATTAAATCTGCAGCATCATATCAGTTGCTGGCTTCCAAATTCAATCGGATCAAATATAATTTATATCATAGAACAATTTTTGATATCTGTAGCCACCCAGTTGTTTTCATTACTCCTGTTTACAGCACAGTTTCTTATTATATGCTTCTGATCAAGCTGTTAGCAAAATCCTGTACAATAAGAGTCCCATCTCAAAATGCCTTGACCTGTGTTGACACGTTGTCTGTTTAATGGAATAAATAATTTTTACATGTAGTTTTACTGCTGTCTGACTTTCTGGAAACTGCAGAAGAGGAAGAAACGTTTTCTGATGTATACAAACATAGCAGCTCCCATCGTACAGATTTTAGTTTCTCCCCTTTAATTTGAAACTTGCAGCTTTTTAATTGTCTGTCCTTTTTCTGTTTTAAACTTTGAGTAAAGAAAACAGTTGAAACAGATTAAAATCCATAATTGTTTATATTAAGCATTTTTACTACAATCATGCTTTTAATCTGAATAACTTGTGTCCATTTAAACATGGTTATTGATATCCACTGAAATGTTGCAGCGTGACAAAGAAAGTGATTCCCACCTTTTATCAAGCTGATCTCTGGCCTTCTTGGATGCTGATAACACTTGGTGAATTTTATATTTATATAACAGCAGGCTTTATTTCCACTTAATGAACTGCTGTAAGTAAATGGTTAACTTTGTATTCAGTGGAAAAATAACTGTCCACTACATGTGCGCTCCAGTCATAGCTTTTCATTGTTTCTCCTGTGTCAGAGTTTCTAAGGATCATGCTCTCAGTAGTTGTAAGTAAAGAAGCTGTTGTATTCAGTGAAACGAAGGCTAATCCTTATGTTCCCCTCAAAAAAGCAGTTGTTTGTGTACAATCAGCTCAACATCAAAACAGGAAAAACTGTTCAATCTGTCTCCAGTCAGTAGTGTGTGCACCATCTGTAATCTGTGGATTGAGAGACAACAGAAGGTGACTCGTCAACTCAGTTATTCAAATGATGAGTGAGGAAACAAGGAAGTCTGATCCACCCTCAAAATAGATCGTCTTATTTTTCATAGCATCATGTGCATTTATGGAAGAGTTGACAGTGTTTTCCTAAAAATCTTTCAACATCATGATTCCCTGCCAACAAACGAGAAAAGGAATCGTACGTCTCTGCGTTTAATTTCCTCTTTCCGGTTTCACAGAATCAGATATGGGAGTAAGTTTTGAATAAGTGAGGCTGTAGTTTGCATAGTCGTCTGTGTATGCCAGCTTTACCTCCATGCAGATGCCTCTGCATAAGGATATA
>JBAMHV010000009.1:4430356-4446720 GCA_037177535.1 Pseudomugil gertrudae | reverse complement strand
TCATGTTTTTTAATTGCATTACAGGAAATAAAGAACTTTTTCACAATATTCTAATTTTCTGAGACAGTCCTGTATATCTCTAAGTTGCTGATTCATGTTCTTTGAACAAACACAATGTTTCTCTGATTTAAATGTTTACTAATGCTATGTTACGTAACTTTACCATAAAGTATTGAAATGTGTTTTGCACAGACAAATAGTGTATTTTCCTGTTAATTTAGCTGCACATGTTCTAAATAGCGCATGAATAAGTCAGTGTGTGTGTGTGTGTGTGTGTGTGTATTTTCCATAAACACTCCTGACAATGTAATCTTTATAACCACACAGTTTACTGAGATTTGCTCTTGGCTTTTTGGTCTTCCTGTAGTCGTCACCTTGCTTGAGGGTCTACAAGGTTAGGTGTGTATAAAAGATGTCAGATGACAAAGACACGCGAGAGATCATCTTTCTCTGAATTTGATATGTGCTGAGGCAGCAATAAACATGGAGACTGAGAGGCCTCTGATACTTTTCTTCTAAATTTTAAAGGAAGCCAAGTGGGGTTTTGGTTTAGCTTAAGGCTGGAGTATTTCTTGGATCACTGATAAAGTGATCAAAGTCTGCAAAGGTCAGACAGCCAAGATGAGCTGCCGAATGCATGACTTGAGTTTCATTCATAAGCTTTCATTCGTGATCAAGAACGGATACTTTTTCCTAGAAACCAGACTCCCTTTTGAAACGTTGTTAGAAATGACACTTAAACTTCTTTCTTCATCTACTGTTACTTGAGACTGCTTCCTTATTAGCATGTAGAAGAACAAAGAAACTTTGTGAGGAATCATGGCACCAAAACCCTTTTCTCAAATAACTAAGTTCAAGATGATATGAATAATTGTTTTTATGCATTTCCCATGCCATTACATAAACGGTCATAACACTAGTTTGTACATTGAGGTAACTAGTTTTAGCATGTATCACTGTATGAAGATGTACTACTTAACACCTACCCCTGTGATCATACAGTCAAGCTACATAGATTAATCATACCAACGCTGGCTGGTAATTTGTAGTTGTCTCACCCAGAAGCTGTGAAATGACTCAATGACTGTATGTTCCTAATCCTGAGAAATACATGTGCCTGCTATCATTACACATATATGTGAAGCTCTGATCAGACCCTATTCAACCTGATCTACCCATGACAATCTGCTCAAAAGCAAAGATATTGTTTATTCCAGTTGTTTATACTGTATGTGGGGGTTAAGAGAGGTAACAAAGTCCTGTTTTTGCTTTTTGTGCAGCTCTTATGGAAGCAGGCTCAGACCTTCCCACTGTTTCCCTCTCTTGGCGAAATGGAGAGTCACATGTTCGAATGCGTCAACCAGGAAGCGGTACACGAAGAACTGGAGGATGAAACCCGACGCTTGTGCGATGTACGGCCGTTTCTGCCGGTCCTTAAGCTCGTGACACGGAACTGTGGACGGGCAGAGCGCTTGCTTGACTCTAAAATTGGCGTGCTTATTGGCAAAGGTGAGTCTTCATTAGATCTGTGAATCCCACTCAGATTGAAGTGACAGATTATCATTCAAGCTGTCACGGTTCCTGAGTGATGTCATTATTGCCCCTGTTTGACATTCCCAATTATGAAAAGTACAGAAGAGTTGGTAAGTAGGACAGCAACTCTTTCTCTGCACTTGGCAAACCACCTCCAGTGCAATGAGTAAATCTGGTTATGGCACATTCCCCTCAGCCATCAGACCTAAGGCTGGTTCCTGCAGTAGCCCAGGTGGTCCTGGCCTATCTTCCATTACATGCCGCTTAGTTTAGCCTCTGCTGAAGATTTGGCATTTTTGTGTCCGCAGAGAGAGATTTATTCTGCATTGTAACACTTCTTAGGTTAAAAGTTGATTTGTATACAGAATTTTACTTTACAGAGGAGAACGGAACAAAAGCTAAATCTCTTCTGTTGAGTTAATATATCTCAGCATTGCAACTGCTTGTAATTAATCAATTAATTATTCAGAAAGTTGATTATAACCGAGTTCGCGGCTATAACGGCTGCTTTAACAAAGCAAATATTCTCACATTTGTTGTTTCCATCAATTCAGATATTGATTATGCCTTATAGACAACTGTGTTTTGAAATGCTGAAAAAATATCACAGCTAAAATGGATTTACATCAATTTTTAGAACATTTTTCACCTTTTTAAGACACTGAAAATTATTTGTCAGCAAAACAAATACTACTTTATAGATCAAGCACGTCTTAATGAGATCTCTCCTGCCTGAAATTACACACACTAAATAAATGGGGTATGTTGCAACTACAAAGGTGTCAAAATGAAAGTATGTACGCTGCCTGACCAAAAAACATTACCACCTGGATATAACTGAGCAAATGGGTAGGAACCTACTATTAGAGAATTGCTGCATGGGCAGTTATATTTCAGCTGGCAACATGTTGTTTAACCACAGCTGATGCAATGTGTAGTTTCTCATTTCTTACACAACCATGTGGAAAGACATGTTTCTTCTGTTTAAAAATGGTCAAATCGTTGGCAAATCTTTGGCATCGAGCAGAAAAAGTGTCTAAGAAGACTGCAAAAAATTGGTTTGAGAACTATCCAACACAATATTAAAAACTAAGTATTCGGGGGAACCATCCTTCTCCAGGAAGAAATGTGGTTTCGGGGAAAAATCCTTAATGATGATCACTTACCGTTTGGTGAAATCAAATCGAAGAAAAACAGCAGTAGAACTCAGAGGTATACTTCATATTGAAAGGAAGACCATTTGTACATTAACAATGTGGTAACAGGAGCTCAAGGGATGGGGAGTGAACAGCCTTGTAGCCTGGATAATCAGAGAAAAGGGCTTCAATTTGCTAGGAGCATAAGTATTGGATTCTAGGGCTGGTTCTATAACATGAGTCCAGATTTATCCTGTTCCAGAGTAATGGGAGCATCAGGGTAAGAGGAGAGGCAGAGGAAGTGATGCAGCCATACTGTTCAAGCCTGTGGAGGAAGTCTATGATCTGGGGTTCCTGTAGTTATTGGGTGTAGATTCAGCAACATTACGTGTCTAAAGAATGAGGTCAAGTAATACCTGTAAATACTGAATGACCAGGTTGTTCTGCCTTCCCTGATGACACAACCATATTCCAAGTTGACAATGCCAGGATTCTTTTGGGCTCAGATTGGGAAAGACTGGTTCAGGGAGTGTGAGACAGAGTGGCCACCACAGAGTCCACACCTTAACCCTATTAGGAATCATTGGAACATGATGGAGAAGGCTTTTGCACTGTTGTCCAACTCTTGGTGAAAAATGAATGCAACACTTGATGGAAATAAATCTGATCAGTTTATTAGAATATCACAGAGAATGCTGCCATAATCAGAGGCAGTCCAATGAAATGAAATATTACATCTGACTGATCATTTCTGTTTGGCCAGGCATTATAGTACTCTATCAGATTATTAGATAATCCATAAATTATTGCTGTAATCTGAATTTTCTTTGACATTTGTTTAAATATCTTCATCTCTTGCACTGCTGTTTTTACTAATCATTTGTAGGTCTTCATGAGCTGGATGCCATAAATGACCAGGAAGTGAAGGACTTTCGCAGCAAGATGTTTCGAATCAGTGAAGAGAAGATGCAGCGAGTGCAGATGATGTCGTGCACAGAGTGGCTGCAGGCCTGCTTCTCCCCACAGTTGGAGCCAGCGGCAGGGATGGACTTCGCAGATGAAGTCATTGACCAGCCAGTGGACATAAAAGTCTTTATACACTTTGACCAATCCCAGGTGAGAGTCTGTACACCAGTGAGAGATGCTGCACAGCGTACATTGTTAGGAGAGATATCAGTAGAGAGGGAAATGATCTGCATTCATGATTTATATAGATACATATACATCCTACATTTGTAAGAAGCTGCTTTTTTCTTAACTATATTTTAACTTGTTTTGCTGGTTTATATTTTTGAGTGCACCAAGGATGCATGATTGGCTGTATATATACACATCTCAGAGGTTCCATATTGTGCAAAATTAACTTGCTAAAGGTTTCTAACAGGCATATGTGTCTCCACTGCCTGTGTATGACTAAATATGAGAAAATTCAGTTAACACCTTTGCTTGCTTGAGCCGCTTTTCTGCAAACGTGTGGGCTAATGGATGAGTCCGAGATCTTTCCCTTTGTGTTGAGAGAGAAATTACCACTCCTCCTTCTACTGGATGCTGCCATTGACCTACCCCTCGACTAGCCAAGCCTTCCCTGTAAAGTCACTGAGCAGATACCAGCACAGGCCACAGGGGCATGAACAGGCAGCGCTCATGAACATTTAAAGGTTCAGAAACGTCAGTAGAGCTTACTATAGCCAACTTTTGGTATGATTCACTTAAAAACAATATTGTTGGACATTTGACTATGATATGAAATTGTTGGAAAATGTATATTGTGGGACCTTTAAACCAGTGAATAGCAGCTAAATGGATTAAATAAACTCAGTCTATGCTTAGTGCTTAGTTTAATTCAGGGTCATGGGGAAGTTGGAATCTATCCAAGCTATTAGCAATTAGCAGGTATGAGGCAGAGTACATCCTGTACAGATCGCTAATCTGTGGCAGAGCCAACACGGAAAGATAAGTGATCATTCATGCTTTCACCTACAGAGAATTTAGAGTAATTAATTTTAACCCATGCATACACTGGATGAACATGCAAACTCTGCACAGACAGGTCACGTTTTGACCCGGGGATCAAACCAGCATCCTTCCTGCTTTGAGGCTGCAGTGCTAACCACCCCACAACCGCATGGAGACTGAACCCTTTCGTAGATCTGTGATGCCTGATTGATATCGATCACTCAATGATATTGCTGTTATAAACCAACTTAGACTATGATGGAAATCAAAAGTTCAAATATATACACAAAAATATAACAGAAAGTAATATTTGTAGTGAGGAAAGTGTTAAATCATGCTCTCTTAGATTTCTGTTTTATTAATTGACTTTGTATGTAATTTCAGCTTTACAGTTATCCAGTCTAAAATAACTCTTCCATATCTGCTTTAATATGGTTAATGTAATGTGCAGTGGCACTTCTATAGTACATGACACTGAAAAGAAAGATTTTTAGGAAGTCATCTAGCAGTTATAAAGAATGAGAGCTTCATGCTCTGCTTTAATTCATATAATCATTTCCTAATTATTTAAAAGGATCAAAGAAACAAGTGTAATCATAAAACCATTACCCATCCACAACTCGCTTGCTGATCAACAAAGAGTGGCTTAGTCCACTGCTACAAAACAAAACCACCTTGTTTGAGTAGCTGTGTGATTCTATCTGCTCGTGTTACTGTAGCTCAGTCTGTTTTTCTGCTCACAGTTGGCAGCCTCACAAAAGTCACGTGATCTGGTCCAACTAGCAAGACATGTGACAACACAAAGTGGGTCAAAACCATCAGTGAAATTATGCCATTCTCCCAGACACTCTCACACATTAGCATTACAGCTCAAGGGACCAAAACACTGATTAAAATGAACCTCTTTCCGTCTCCTCCAAGCTCATTTGTCTGTGTCCCTTCATCTGTCTCATTGCCACTTGAATGGAAGTGATATTATCTAATAATAATAAGACAGATGGTCATGTCCCTCCAGACTCTTGTATATCAGCTTTGATCAACATCAGATGCACACACACAAAGGTTCTGTGCCACTGCGCTCAGGTGGACTTTGGCAGGAAGTCTTCTTTAGGAGGTCAGACAGTATAAGAAACGTAACAAACAGGAAGGGTGGTGGAGTGCTGTTTGGTTAGGATATAGTGTGCCATCAGGACTTTTCCAGCAGTTAATCTCAGCAGCATCCATATATTCCTCATTTTTAAAAGGCAAGTTTCTGCAGTTCAGATAAGCAATGTTTGTTTTTTCTTTTAGGGTGGGAGGGATGTTTGCTCCTGGGTGTGCTGTAAATGTCACAGTCTTCCCATAATGTTGCTTTGGGTTTGTAAATTATTAATACATGACATTTTTATTGAACCTCCAGGAAATTATAATTCCATCTCTGGTATCAGGTCAGTGCTGGGCTATTAATAGCATGAATTGATGAGCATATTAGACTGTTAGTGATAAATGGAGGACTCAAACTGTATGTATATAAACACATTTTATAATCAAATATGTGTCTGTCCGCTCAACTATTTACCCTTTATTTTCATCAACCTTTTATGCTGAATTACTGTGATTGTCATGTTTACAAATAAATGCACATTTCTTCAGGTGTGGAGTGGCAGTTTATCATTTTTACATGTCCAACAGCAATGTACACGTGGAGCCAGCAAGCATGCTGCTTTTGTTCTTTAGTTGTGTAAATAAATGGATGTTTATGTTTAAATCAAGAAAAAGGTCAATGTTCTCCTTTTCTCTGTTGTCTGCTCTTGTCTTGCAGGATTCAAGCAGTCTGAAAGTGACATCGTCTATAACCCCCTCTAAGCTAATGGAGACGGCCGTGAATAAGTGGCTGACTACCCACGCACCTGAGGAAGAGGCATGGAGGGGCCAGTATGTGCTGAGAGTCAGCAAGAGCTTGGAGTTCCTCTGTGGTGACCACCCTTTAATTCGGTACAAGGTCAGTGGTATCACATCAGACTTTGTCAGGAGGTGGAGATTTCCACACAACAGTTTTATTATTTATTTCTATGTCTGCAGGGTGGCTAACATGATTATTATTGTAGGACTAGGACAATAGAACAGTAGCTTGTTCTTATGGTCATTGGCAATGCTCAACCAGTGTTGTGGGATGCCAAATTAGCTGTTCAACTATATCATATCTGATTTTGCTTAGTTGCATTTTGTACTGGCATACAGGAATTTATGATATTGTTGCTTTTTTTTGGGCAGTTCTTTAGCCTAACAGATTTAGCCTTCTGTTTCTAAATGTGGCTTGAATGCACACGTAGCTAATACATTCTCCTGAACCTGTTTTGTGCACAGTACATTCGCACATGCTTTCAAGCCAAGGAGCCCCCTCACCTCACTTTGGTCCACACCAGCACGGTGAAGGCCCTTTTTGACAAGGAAATGTCTGCCATCGGAGCAGTGATCAGCCGAAAGACCTCCAACCCTCCGTTACCGCTACCTCCCAAAAGAAGGGTCAGTCCAGTAACGTGTATAATGGAAACAATGAATATGATTGTATGTACTTGTCTCTTCTTTGTGTCTATTCAGCATCTGCTAATCAGTAATATATGGAGCGCATTCAGATAGCGATCATATCCTCATGTTCAGATGATTTTCACATAGTCATTATTATTGATGCAGCAGGACTAAAGTGAAGTCATGTATATAATAGCACTTGAATAATGTCTACCAGTATTTACTGTTTATGTTGTACCACACCAACAAAAGCCTGACAGTTTGATTCTGTCACCTGCAAAGAACCATGCAGGTGTGTTTTACCAAGTAAACATATACACCTGGCAGCTGCCACCTGTTTTTTATGAGACTGTTTTCAAAGTGCGTCAGAGCAACCCAACAGCGTCGCGCCAGAATTTGCCACGTTGTCAGAAAGCATTGGCAGCGCCTCATTTTTGCTTCCAGGTGCATGATGACATCACTGCTCAGTGTACACAACCACATTTCACATGTCAGGCTCATTTAAACCGCCCTTCGTTATCATGCCTCCTGGAGTTGAATAATCTGAGGCTGCACGGCCCATTAATGTGGTTTAGAAAGAAGATGGATAATAAAGAGGGAAAGAGGGCTGTTGGGGCAGTAACTTCTTTTTATCATTTCTTTGTTTATATTGATTTAAAATAAAATAAAACCACAATATTTCCACATTTTTCTCTGAGGACTACATTCACTAAGTGCTGAGTGTCACGGCCATTATCCTTATGATTTATGATCAGTTCAGTCCTGCTGTACTGATGAGTTTAAGTGGAACTTCCTCATGATGCTTTGGATAAATAACTCTTTTATGTGCTGTTTATTTTCCTACATTCATAAAAACTTTTTTTTTTTATCAAACCTGATTTATTAACTAACCAGTGGTTTCAACACTATTTTTGTTTTTCTACAAGCATTAATTAGTCTTGTTTTGGTCATCAGCAAAGCCTTCTGCCTTGTGTTTATAAGGGCTGCATTACATGTGTTTGGTTTTAGTTTCTTTCTTAAGTCTAAATTCAGACAAAAAGATGAATGACACATGTTTAAGTTCATTAAGTTACCTGAGCAAACCAGGGCAATAATAATAGTTTCTCTTTTTTTAATCTCTTATTTTTAAAGCAGATTTGCTGAGGTTAGTTTTTCCTGAATATTTTCACTAGTAACTGTTTTTTTAAAGGCCAAACAGGAAAAAATGGAAGCATTATAAATGAACAGTGCAATAAAGGAAGTAGATAGTCACATATGCTGTCCATAAAGCAATGAGCTTGCATCTAAAGTGTGGCCATCTGTGACAGGAAGTGAGATTTATTTACATGAAAGGAACTTGGATTCTGTGTTGTGCATTTGGAAACATGATGGATAATTAGTGAAAGCAACAAGCAGTTGTGTTTTTTAAACGATGCAGTTTAGCAATATAGTGTCACTTAAGATGAGGGGCTACAAATCACCCTCACATGAAAATTTAAACACATGAATTAGGCTTTTGCAAAGAAAGAGAGGTACAAACAGCAGGAAGTGTGATGGTTGGTCATATTCGTGGGTTTCTAAGAGTCATGTGATGGTGTTTGTTTTGCTGACTGCTGACCCTCGCAAATCCACTCGGCTTGACATCACAGTGACCTGCCTGACCTCCCTCATTGTTTGTGTGTCTGTGCAGAGAGCTGGTGGGTGTGAAGAAGCAGCGTTCTGTGCATATTTTCACTGTGCCTAGTGCTAATCCTGCTCAGTCATAGCAACTCTCTTTCTGCTCTCACTCTTTACTTTCAGCAAGTACAGACATGTGTGTGGGATGTAACTAGCCCATTTAAGATAATCCTGGTGAAAGGCAGCAAGGTCAATGCAGAAGAGAGTGCCAAGGTAAATTTGTCTGATTTGTCTACATTTATGAAATGGTTTTGTTTTTTGTAGCATATCCCTGCACTTACATCCATAAAACCTCTAAATAATAATTTGCAGGCTGCTTGTAAAAAGTCAAATTCATCGCAAAATAATACAAATGACTTGCATACCTGCACACACAGGTCCAGGTGAGGGCAGGGCTCTTTCACGGCGCAGAGCTGCTCTGCAAACCGGCAATGAGCAGCGAAAGTAGCAGGCGCTCAGACCACACGTGGAAAGACAGCACGCTGGAGTTTGAAATCTCTGTCTGCGATCTACCGCGCATGACCCGCCTCTGCTTTGCCATATATGCTGTCATGGATAAAGTCAAGAAGCAGAAATCCACCAAAAATGCTCACATAAACAAGTACCAGACCATCCGCAAGGCAGGAAAAGTGGTAAATAAATCCTACGCAATTTCAGTTTACAGTTTGGAGTTGCTCAGATAAGATGATTTACAAACGCATCCTCAGTCTGTTTTTCCACTCACCAATAACTTATTTTATGATGTAGCACTACCCTATAGCTTGGGTCAACACCATGGTGTTTGACTACAGAGGGCAGCTAAAGACTGGAGAGATCATCCTGCATTGCTGGTCTTCATTTCCTGGTACACACAATCCCACTAACTCGTACTGTGTGTTTGATATTAAATGATAATGAAATTAGCTTGAACTCCAACACATTGATTTAAGCAAAGTGAATATCTGTTTTTCTCAACCAGATGAACTTGAAGAGATGCTGAACCCAATAGGAACTGTTCAGACCAACCCATACACTGAGAACGCTACAGCACTTCATATCCAGTTCCCAGAATACTCGTCACACTCCATCATCTTTCCTCCTTTTGACAAGGTTTGTCCATGTCGCTTAGATTGCATTTGTGGTTACTCTGAATGTGCACAAACACGTCGAGGCTGCTGAGCTTTTGCCATACTCAAGACTATTTGGAGTATGACAACTCAATGGAGCAGTGGCTGGGTGCTTCTTATAACAGTACTTTGTGATTGGGATAAAGTGGTGGCTATTAGCAAGAGAGGATCAGGACGTGCACTGCTTGGTTAATGCACTGTTGCTGGAAGTGATATGTCCGTGCGTGGTCTCACTTACTTTTTCTTTTTTGCAGATACTAGAAAAAGCTGCAGAGATTGCCAGAGCAAGTGACTGTGCACCTATGGTGAGTTATTGTTGAATAAGCAATATTTGTGTGAGCATGCTTAAATGATTAGTCATTCAGAGTTCCTACTAGAGCAGAGCAGTTTAGAATATGCTCTCTTATTAAAATAAACCTTTAACATACTCTCCTGCTCGCACACAACACAAATGATTCCTCTCAAACTTGCACTTGTCACTAGTTTCCTTGGAAACCTGGTAATCTTTAGAAGGGTGTAGTTGAAAAATATTAAAACCCACCCACCCACCACCATTCAGTCTGTTTTTCATGTCTGAACGCCCCTCATCTAAAAACCTACTGCTGGGTGTGTTACGGTTGGTTATGTAATCCAGTCCTGTGTGGAGGGCAGGTCTGCACACAGCTCTTTCATAAGAGTGTGTGAAAGTATGGATTGCCACTGACTAGAAGTGATAGTTTATTTTTCTTGCTTGGCAAGGTTCTGTTTAAATGGGCTCTTATATTTTAAATGTTAAGAATAAGTGTAGTTTTTTGTTGAGGTAAAAATGGAAGTAGTTTTAATGTGAGAGACATTAATAAAGGTGCTGAAGGCAGTTGGTGGGTGATGCTTTGATGCACTCCTGCCCTCTTGTGGTTATTACATTACTCAACTTTGTCCTCTCATTTTTTTCCACATCCTAACTGCAGTCTTTTATGTCTATTCTGTCCTCCACATCTTTATCACCCCCTTTTTTTCAAACTTGCTCAACCAAACCAACCACTTTTCTTTCCTCACCAATGCTCCCAGGGCCGTGGAGGTAAGAAGTTCCACATAGAGCTGAAGGAGATCATGGAGCGGGACCCTCTTTCTCAGCTGTGTGAAAACGAGAAGGATTTGATCTGGACACTACGAAATGACTGTCGGGATAATTTTCCTCAGTCATTACCGAAGCTGCTGCTGTCTGTCAAGTGGAGCAAACATGAGGACATGGCCCAGGTTAGCCACTACTATGAGCCTACTGAAAGAAGCGAAGACTCGATGCGTTAGATTTCTGTAAAATGTTCAGCCAAAATGGCTCATTTCAAGTTTCTCCGTGGCCCTGTTCCTCCATCTGTGCTGAACCGTGAAGAAATAGGATTCTTTAGCTTACAATAATCATCTTGGTTGTAAATGAGTAGGGAGGGTCATTGCTCATCATTTTGCAGCACTATGTTATTACAGTAGCCCATCATTAACAAACAAAACAGGGGATCTGATGCATGTCTTTTTCTTCCCTGTTGCTTATATCTGGGTTGCAGCTGTACTCAATATTAACTTGTAGTAATTCATTTATATCTAAAAATGGAGCAGTTATGTTGTGCATTTGCTATGCTACACCTGAAAAGCACCTTCATTAATTCATTTGACAGAGAGCTTTATAAACACATATATTCTGCTTTTTATTTCCTTAAATAAATACACTGTCTTGGAGTTAATTGCGGGAAAATAAACCCACACTTTAAACATTAAACAAAGACGTTTCTGACGTGCTGCACAGGGCAAGCAGTCCACTATAGCATCATAAGTAAACTTTACAATGGTTTCCAAATAAATTAGGATATTTTCAGGGAGGAAGATCACACTCATCATTGTTTCTGTAGGGGTTTAATAAGAGTGAGCACCTGGGTTATCAAGCTGTTTTAATAAAGACTGGATTCCCTCATCTACATGAGGGCTGCTCTCGTCTGTAACTGATTATCAGATTGTGGGTTTTTGTGTGTTTCTCAGCTGCAGGCACTGCTTCAGATTTGGCCCAAATTGAGTCCCAGAGATGCTCTGGAGCTTTTGGACTTTAACTACCCTGACCAGTATGTCAGAGAATATGCTGTAAAGTGTCTGCAAGACATGAGGTAAATGCATACACTTGATAATATATTTGTTTACCCAGAATTGTAATTCATTGCATTACTCACTATCTAAATCAGCCTGTTACTCAGAATAGTTTTCCTACATAGAAACACAAAGAAATGGCTAAAAGGTCATAATATGCTTATCATTATTTGATCCCCCTCCCTCCATCAGTGATGAAGAACTGTCCCAATACCTGCTACAGTTGGTGCAGGTCTTGCGTTATGAGCCCTACTATGACTGTGCTCTCACTCACTTCCTGTTGGAACGTGCTCAAGGAAACCGCAAGATTGGGCACTTCCTCTTCTGGCATTTACGGTATGTGATTTTTTCTTCGCATAAACATGAACATGCAACTGAAGAATTAAGCATTATTTTATTATTTTAAGAAAAGCAGAGGGAAATATTTATTTAAAAAATGCCAGATTTGATATATCTCATCTATGTGTCACCCTGTGCTTCCCTCTACAGGTCAGAGATTCACATGCCTGCGGTTTCAGTCCAGTTTTCTCTCATTCTGGAGGCCTACTGCAGAGGCAGCATCCCTCATATTGAGGTTTTAAAAAAACAGGCAAGCCATACACACCCTCTCTTTTATTTATAAGATCCTACATACGTTTTTACCTTAAGTGTGTAAATATTTCAACATGTCTTCTCATTATGGGCAGGAATGTTCTCCAATTTGGTTCCTTTTATTTTGGGTGCAGCTTATATAAATATATTATAACAACAGCATTGTCTATTCTTATTTTATTGCCTAAGATTGTGACAGCAGTGTAACCCTTCCTGGCCTCTAACCTTCACCCTCTGCAATGTTGGTTTTGACAATAACTTCTTCAGACACTTCCTGCTACTTCCTCCTCATTTATCTGAGCCTTTTCCTGTTGTGAGGAGCATAGACATTGTCTGTGTGAAGAGAATTCTCTCAGCTGTCAGCAAAGAACTGATTTATTTGTAGTGCTCACTGGCTTGTACCAAATAAATGGTAAAATATTGATCTATTATTTCAACATTTTCTTTTGTTACATTGTCTTTCTCGTTATCAGGTGGAAGCCCTGACTAAGCTAAAGTCAGTCAATGAGCTAATCAAACTGGGAACCATTAAGAATGCACGGAGTAAAACCAAGGAGGCCATGTTGACGAAGGAGGCCATGATGACATGTTTAAGGCAGAGTGGCTACTCAGAGACTCTGTCAGACCTGCACTGTCCCCTTAACCCCAATGTCCTGCTGTCGGACATCAAGTAAGATAACTCTGATAATCTGTCCTCTGACAGGAAGCAGATAGGCACACATGTCCAATAACCATTTCCTTTCTGTTACTGTCTCAGTGTGGAGAAGTGTCGCTACATGGATTCGAAGATGAAACCGCTTTGGATTGTTTATAACAACAAGCTGATGGGCGGAGAAACTCTGGGAATCATCTTCAAAAACGGAGACGGTAGGGGACGCGAGACAGATCAGGACGTGAACAACTCATTTTGTCTCTGAGCAAATAAATTTCTTTTCAAATGAGGACACCTTCTCACCTTTTTACCTTCACTTTCATGGTCAGACCTACGGCAAGACATGCTGACCCTGCAGATTTTGAGGTTAATGGATCTTCTCTGGAAGGAGGCGAATCTGGACCTGAGGTGAGTATTTCTGCATGTGCATATATGTTCCACGAGGACAGGCTTTAACAGACTTGTTTCTTCCTGCTCTCAGTGGGGAAGGGGAAGCTCTGCTTGGGTGAAGCAGAGGAGGAGATGCACCTAATTACCCCATGCTAGTTTGACCTCCAACCTTTAAACACTCCCAGATATCCATACACACTCCCACAGTTGGATTCAATATCTATGTTACAACTTAATGAAATGCAGACTTTTCACACTTTCTCTCATCACCCTCATACACTCCTACATCTGGAACTGAGCATTGAGAGGGCTGTTTTGACAGTTGAGCTTGTGGACAGTGCTTCAGATTACAGGGGCACTGGTTCAGAGTTCGACCACAGTTATAGGACACTGGGAACAAAAGCAAAGACAATGTAATGAAATCACATGTAACCTTTCTGGTCAGCTGTCCCTTTTCTCATCTACTTAACATCATCACCCATTAAGCAGAATGAAAAGTGCCTTCCAGACATTTGGTCTCCATTAAATCTTTTTATCAAACAGCAGGAGAACAGTAAGAATGTAGATGTGTACAGAGGATCGAGTTATGACTGTCAGATCGATAAGACTGAGAGGCACCATATCGGTATATAACAGTGGAGCTAATTTTGAGGGAAAAGAACGATGAGGAATGAATCATTATCACTTTATAACCATATGTTATTGATTCTGATGTTCCCCATCTATTCTCCTTCAAATGAGCATGAACAGTTTTATGCAGTCTGACTTGGAAACTCATAACGAACCCGGTCTGAGTTTCACCAGTTTTACATATTTAAAATACATTGGTTTTCTAAATTCAGTGGTGCTATATCCGTTGTGACATTTTTATGTTGTTTTTAATATATTTTAGGGATATGTCAGGCCAGTAGCACTAACTGACATTATGATATTGCACACTACCACAGTTTTTCCAAAATCTGTTTTTCACTTACTCCAAACACACATTCACACAAACCGCGGGTCACAGGAGGAATGAGATGGGCTTGGGATGATCGTCATGGCCGCAACCCTCAGTCGCTGAATGTTTCTGTAGTTGGACTGCTGCAGTATTCATATGAGCCAGTGTCCAAGAATCTTTCCAATATATTGTGAAATCTTCATATTTACTCCTGAAATTAAACCAAATTATAGAGCTAGAATTACTTCAGTCGTGATTTAACTTTACATATAACATTGCAGCAAATCTTTCAATTAATCACAATAAACATTGGCCCAGGACTGAATTTTTTATTATTATTATAAAAAAATTATAATATCAGAAAAGACCCCAAACACTATAAAATAACCATATTATTTGAGAAAAATGTTAAATTGCTTTTGGGAGAAATCTGAGTTATAGCTCAGCACTGATGTGTGGCAGCATAAGGGCTTCATCCACTCTGAAAAGGGTTGTAGCTCATCATCCTGCATAATTTTAAAGAGTTTGGGCCAGATGTCGAATTTAGAGAAAATCCAAGACCATTGTCCCCCTTCCCAGAACCAATTGACTATTACAATTTTTAATCAGTCCAAAAGCAATGAATATTTTCATCTGCCATATCCAAATATCACAGGGTTTCTGCACATGGTCCAATGGTGACGTGCAACAGTGTGGAGAGAAAGCCATCCCTGTCTTGCTGCCCATAATGCAGTTTGTTTAAATGTATCAAGACATAAAGCTGTTGCTTTGGGAACAGCTAAAACAAATTATATGACAGAGTATTGGCTTTAAGGGCTGTGAACGAGCTGCTGGATTGAGATGATCCATCGATCAGAGCTGAGACTTATTGTAACATTTCCTCCTCAAAGTATTTACACATAAAATGCCTTCCAGTGGATATATTCACAAATGAATTTTCTAACCTTTTCTCTTCTCTTTCTCATTCAGAATTGTGCCATATGGTTGCTTAGCAACAGGAGACCGTGCAGGGCTGATAGAGGTTGTCTCATCAGCAGACACCATCGCAAATATTCAGTTGACCAGCAGCAATGTTGCAGCAGCTGCAGCATTCAACAAAGATGCTTTGCTTAACTGGCTGAAAGAGAGAAATTCTGGGTGAGCATGTTCATAGATTAGCTTCGTTAGCCACACTCACTTTGGTTGTTCAGAACAAACATTTAACATATGTTTTTGTGTCCTGTGTATCTTCTGTATTACCAGTGATGCTCTTGATCGGGCCATTGAAGAGTTCACTCTATCATGTGCAGGCTACTGTGTAGCCACTTACGTCCTGGGCATCGGAGACCGGCACAGTGACAACATCATGGTCCGCAGCACCGGACAGGTTGGAGAATTATCATACATGTATTAATGTTGTACTGGTTTTAATTTTGGTGTTCCTTACAAGTTTCCATGTTTTATCTTTCTTTTTTTAGCTCTTTCACATAGACTTTGGTCACATCCTGGGCAACTTCAAGTCCAAGTTTGGCATCAAAAGGGAGCGTGTGCCATTTATCCTCACACACGACTTCATTCACGTCATTCAACAAGGAAAGACGGGGTACACTGAAAAGTTCGGCAGGTTTGTTCCCCATCTGTCTGTCTTCAGTCTGTTAGTTGTGTATGTTTGGGTCAGAAACAAAAGAAAAAGAGTTAATTAGTCTAAAGTGGTCTCTCAATTTACCGGTTGCTCTATGTTCCCACCCTCACCTATGAACACGAGCTGTGGGTCGTGACCGAAAGAATGAGATCCCGGGTACAGGCGG
>JBAMHV010000009.1:4402432-4428632 GCA_037177535.1 Pseudomugil gertrudae | reverse complement strand
CAGATGAGCTGGTGAATGTGGCTGGGGAGAGGGAAGTCTGGGCTTCCCTCCTTAGGCTGCTGCCCCCGCGACCCAACGTCGGAAAAGCGGTGGAAAATGGATGGATGGATAGTCTAAAGTGGGTTTATTTAAGATATTATTGTAAACATGCCAGTTATTGATATGATAGAAAACGTTAATTAACAGGAAAATCTTGTGCATTGAGATGTGTATTTTTATTGCACATTCATGTTTTACCATCTAAATATGTGGAATAAAAAAAGTAACCAGTGACAGAAAATGCTATTTTTTTTATATGTATTGTTCATGCTGTGGAAAAACCCAGTACAATTTGTATCAATAAATGGGTATAATTAATACATTATGTTGACTTTTCAGGGCAAAAGTCAAGAATATTTCTTGGCTTATAATACCATTAGAGGACTGTTTTGCAGTACCTTCTGCTACCAGCAGTCGGCAGTAGTGTTTTAAACATTGAAACAAGCCCCTATGAAAACCCAAACAGCGTTTCCTGATTGTCATATTACCAAAAAACTTTTTTTTTACTCTGCAGAAGAGACTTAAAGTCATGCACATCAATGATTTATGTAAACGGTAATTTAACTTGACCCACAACAATGTTGAAGCTATTGTCACACAATCCAGGAGTACAATGAACTGTTATCAGCTGGTTGTTCTAAGAGTATTAATGCCACCTCAGTTGGAAATGTAAACAAAGGTGAAAAATCTTACACATAATTTTAATCATACCTTTCATGCTGTGTCTTTATCTCTTTCATAAAGATGAATATGTTCAAGTACACTGTTTATTTCTTATATAATCACATAAGAACTGACAGAGTCCATCTCTATTGTTGATCCTTGTGATAATTTCATGTTCAGGTAGTGTGTCATGCCAATGTGATGTCCAAGTTTCAGAAAGAGTCATTGACATGTCAAGTAAACATCTTTTATGGGCCAAATGTTGTCATTTGTTGTAATGGAAATACCCATGATGTGTGTTATGAATCTGTTATGGCCTAGTTGCATATCTACATATCTTTATTATTTAAATACAAGTGTATATACATCCATTATTGTGTTGCTAAGAAGAACAGGTGTGAGATAGGTGTGGTGGGTGCTGCGCATGATGTGCCCTAATAAGCTTTCGTGCTTTTTATCTCTTATAGCACAGCATAGAAACAACGTGTAACTATAAAAAAATCATAAGCAATTTTGTAGAATGTTTACTTGTATGATAATTATTTACAATGTTCTATTTACTCACATAATATTCAAAGTGCCTACGTAAACTGCTGAGCATGAGTAAGGTGTACACCCCGTTTGATGTGACTGAACCCACAATGCTGTTTATCTTAAAAACAAAAAAGGAGAACTGTAGTGGTTGTGGGTTGCTACGTCGGCAGTGTGGTGCTTTTGAGTTTAAGAAACTGTACATTGTGTACCGAAACTTGCAGCTGACGTATGCCCGAACATTTGATGAAAGTGGGACTGAACAGTAATCGTTCCTGTGGATCAGTGCAGTGCATCCTATGATACATGTTCTTTAAACCTGAGTAACAATGTCAGTGTTGCGTTGCATTTTAGCGAATACTATGCACTTAATAAGATATGAGAAAAGTTAAGAAGATAAATAAAGCACTTTATAATTTAATGCCACACACAGTGGAAACAATGGCTGTTTGTCATGAGCTCTCTGAAACCACCTTTTCTTTCTGCTGTTCTTTCAGTCACTGGGTGGTTGGTCATAGGGAAGAAAGTGTTTTTCATCTATTATAAACAGTTTGTGGGCAGCTGCATTTAGCTCAGTCATAGGTCCACACATAGCAAACAGTAAAAATGAAACTTTCAACAGCAACCCTGTACTACTACTTACCCTCATGCGCACAACCCAGCTCTGACAGAGCTGTTGCATGGTTTCATCTCATTTTTGCATATTTGAAGACTCAGCATAAACATGCACTAAAACTTTATTTTTTATAATTTATTGAAGTCTACTTTTCTAATATTTATTTGATTTACATGGTTTGTAACAATGCAAATGGCTAAAATAGATGCACACCAAAATTCAAACTGAGGAAGAAAGAAATGTTCCTCACCTGGATGTAAAGGTGTCTGCATGTGGTGAGAGTTTAATCTGTACCAGCAGTTTGTTCCACATGTTTGCAGCATAACAGCTAAACTCTGCTTCTCCATGTTTAGTCTGGACTCTGGTCTGGACCAGCTGACCTGAGTCTTTGGATCTAAGAGCTCTGATTGGTCTATATTCTTTAAACATATCACACGTGTATTCTGGGCCTGAAACAATCTGCAGGGTTTTAAAATCTATTCTGTAACTGAAGATAAACAACTGTGTGTGTCTCTCTCACGTTTCTTACAGTTTTCGTCAATATTGTGAAGAGGCTTATCTGATCTTGAGGAAGAACGGTAACCTCTTCATCACGCTATTTGCCCTCATGCTGACTGCTGGACTACCTGAGCTCACATCAATCAAAGACATTCAATACCTAAAGGTATGACATACGGAGATGCATGGAGAAGGAATATTCTGTTTTTTATCATTTAATGGCACCTTAAACATAACACACTTATGGTTTCAGTCCTCCTGTGGTGACATTCATTAGCTATTTCCAGTCACAGCTATCTGAAGAATGTATTTAGTAGTGGAAAGTTTCATGTTTTTTTTTCTGATTTCTATCTTTTCCTGCGTGAAATCAATTTTTACATTTAATTGTAAATACAATATAGTGAAAGAAACTAATCCTTTTTACTTCACCGTCTCCATAAGAATCACAATACTTTTACTCTTATTGAGTATTCAGCAATAGTTGAGTGCTTGTCTCAACTGCACACAAGCCTCTGATTGTTTTGTGATGTTTGTTTACCTCATGTCTGCATCATAATAATGCATTCATTTCCTCTGACTGAGCTGTAACCTGAACCTGTACAGTGTATTATGTAACAGACGGCTGCTCATTTTGACTACAATGAGTCAGTTTACTCTCAGCTGCCACTTCACAGGCAAAAGTCTGCACAGCTGCATTTGCAACCCAGAATTTATTAATAAGGACAGATTTGAGTTAAATTTAGGAGGGAAGCAGATTTACTTTTTCATTTCATTGCAAACTGACCCCAAGATCAACTTCAAATAATGTCTTAATATACATCCATTCTTGCTTTTTTCCCAATATGATCCTTTTTAGGTGGTGAAATGTATGAAGGTTTATTTCTGAAAGCTTTTTATTACAACTCGTTGGGAATGATGCTGTGTAGAGGACCATGAAAAACACCTAGATTTACAGGTGTGATTAGCTGTGATACGATACATAAACCCCCATGTAAGGTCATCATCTGCCACTGCTCTTATGGAAGAGCTGTTTATTGCATTGCATCATTTTCTGTGGTTTGGTTGTTGTAGCTTTGTTTGGTAAAATTGGTGTTTTGAGCTGGTGCTACGCTGGCTGTGTGTAGCAACTGGTTCAGATGGTAACGGCTAACTGGAGCAACATATGTTTAACCACAGTAGTCGGTCTGAGCAATGAATTCCTCAGGACACGGTTTCTACATCTCTGCAGACACTGTGCTTACATGTAGTTCAGATCTTTGTTCTTTTGTTTTATTTAGCACATTTAAAATGTACATTTCATAGAAATAATACAAAAGCCACAGATGGAAGATAACCCAGTGTTTGTGTTCTCTCCTGATTAGCTTCTCATCAGCACTGACTCCTAAAAATCTACTTCATCATCATTTATAGTTGTTACTCAAGTGTAATTAGAAATACTGTACATCTTTTACTGCCACTAAAATATATTCATTGGATAAAATACAACTAATCTTTAGATTAAATGAAGATTTTTATCAGAGAATATGTATCTGCTTGCAGTGAGTAATAAGCACTGAATGCATCACAGAATGAGTAATATGTGTATTTTATTCAGTTTGAGTCGTGTTTCTACCAACCGACAATGTAATAAAGTAATTTCTGTTGTTTTATGTGTCAAAATGTTGCTTTTTAAACATACATTTTGCTACATATAAACGTAATAAATAAATGCTAATGTGTTTTATTAAACCTGTTACAGCTCGTATCAGCCCATGCCTGATCCCTCTCCTCTCTAACTCTCTTCCTTCTCCAGGACTCTCTGGCTCTGGGAAAAACAGATGATGAGGCCCTGAAGCAGTTCCGCCAGAAGTTTGACGAAGCCCTGAGAGAGAGCTGGACAACCAAGGTTAACTGGATGGCCCACAATGTGGCCAAAGACAACCGGTCCTAGAACTGCTGCAACCCCCAAAAGACTATAGGGCCAGGGGCCAAGGAGATACCATGAGGGAACTAGTAGGATGGCGAGAGATGTGCCAAGGATACAGGATGATGAATATCCTGATTTTAAGAAGGGAATAGCTGAAATCTGGAACATGGGCACGTTCTTTCAATTCCCCTACCCGCCTCTGCCGCAGATGCAAAGTAAAGCTACTCTCCAAAAACTGTTCAGTTATCCTGCACGCTTGCTCCGTCTTCACCTTGCATCACCCCCGGCATGGTGCCCCAAGAACGTCTGAATTCACGGTCTCATGACACTTCTGTGGGATCACAGTGGGTGACGTCATTGCACATTTTGCACAGACACAGCCAAAGGAAGGGAACTGAAGCACCCACTTTGCCCACGTTGCATCTTCAGAGACCACCTGTTTAAATGGAGCAGGCTGAACAAACATGACCTTAAACTCTGCTTGAAAGAAAGTGGGCACACAGTTTGGCTACACGTCATGACTGTTTCAAGTACGGCGGAGATAACGGGGCAGAGCAGAAAAAATGAAAACAAGACTTTTACATCCTGAAACAATGCACACGATGGCCACAGGAAGTGTACTGTACGCTCACGCTGTCTTTAAGTGTGCCTCCAAACTGCAGGAAGATTGTATTTTACTTTTTATTTTTTGTGCAGTTCAATAATTGAGTCACGTGATGTTTATGTGCCAGACTACTTTACTAGTCTACACAGAAAACTCGAGGGAAATGTGACTGAAAGCGAAGAACTGATTTGAGACAAAGATGCTCTGAGCCTTTTGGTCCACTGTTCGGATCTTTCAACACTGGATTGTTTTAGAAAGACTGATAAGAATTATCCAGAAAGTCTTTTAATAAACTAAGTTTTTTTGTTTTTTTTACCATTGTTTCTTTTAACAATATGAAATCAAGAGCATCACTATTTCTACCCTGTTTGTCATCATTTAAAGGGCCATCTATTTTAAACTCACTGCAACTGATGCTTTAACTTGACCAAAACAAAAGGCAGAAGTTTAGTCTTTTTTTTCATACTGTTTTTAATGATCGGTTTTTAAATTGAATGTGCAGATATGCGCTGTTTTCTTAAGTGTATTTTTTTTATATGAGCAGATGTGGGCGGAGTCTGAGGCCTGTGTGGGCGGGGTTTATCACTGGGGACGTTACACTGCATTGCGAAGCTACTTTGTTGTTTGACACATGGTGCTTTACCAATATCTGCATCTGTTTGATTAATTTTTTTGTGCAATATCTGACTATTTCACCCATATTGTATCATATAAACCTTGGGCCCAGGTCCAAGCCTATAATCGTTCTGTCTGCTGGTTTATATGTGACAGCTGTATTTCACACCAGTAGTCTTCAGAAGACCCATACACTGGATTCTCAAATGTACAGGCTTAAATTGTTTGCTGATTTTTTGTTTTCATAGGAGTTTTATTAAAGTTATTTTCCACTGTGCTGCATTTCCGCCTGTGCTTCTTGGTTTTCTTGCTCTGCTCTGTGTGTGTGTGTGGGATGTGTGTCTGCCCGGGGCAGCAGCGTGGATGCTGTTTCCACTGTGAGAGCTGAGTTTTTATTGATTTGAGGCCAGAAATAAAACCAGATATTTCTTTGCCTGATATATTTGCAAGAGAGTATTTTAGGAAAAGTGTTTATGTCCAAACTGAAGGTGGTAGATGTTCTCTTCTTGACCAATGGGACCCAGCGGTGTATTGATTAGTTTCTTTAAAGTTCTTTTCGGACTTTGTAGGATAGAAAAGTCTATTCGAAACCAGAACGTGCAGCAAGCAAAAACCTGACATTTACTTTTTTTTTAAAACCCAGCGTGATGTTTTTTTTTGTATATCTATTTTTTGTCACTGTTCCAGTTACCTTTGGAAGATGGATGCATGAGACTACTAGGGAGATACTGAGATGATGGTGGATCAGAGGAAGAGAACAGATGAAAATCAATGTATGTAATTCTTTTTAACCCAACCAAACATGAGCATTACTAGAGTTGGTGTACTTAAGCTAATGTGAACTGCCTGTTTTTCTGTTGCCATGGATTGAACAGTATGCTAAATAGATTTTGCTCCATATGGGACATCGCACAGTTGCTGCAGATTTGTCCACTACACTTCGATGACGACAATCTCCCGCTCCACCACGTCCCAAAATTGCTCTGTTGGGGTGAGATTCGGTGACAGTGGATTACAGCGAGCTAAATCTCATGTTCAAGAAACTAGTTAAGCTCAAAATTATTCATACTCTCTACAAATTTAGATGTTAATTTTGTTCAACTAAACAGTTCTTCTATTTGGGAATAATCTCCCATAAAGGCCAAAATACAATATACAAGTGGGATCATTTAGGGGAGAAATATAACAACGCACATGTTATTAACACACATTACACAAAAAAGAAAGCATATTCTTATAATTGCTGGCAAGCCTTTTGCTCATTTCCATTGGTATTTCTGACTGTTCATCCTTCATAAAGCTAATGAGCATTGGGTTTTGGAGGAGGTTGGAAGTCCTTCTTCCCATTGTCCTTACCTTTTTGGTACCTACAAACACTCCATTGGATTCAAGTAGAGCTTAGCCACTCCAAAACCTCATATCTTTGTCTGCTAACCATTTCTTTCCAAGCTTTGCTGTGCTTTTAGTTATTGTCATGCTAAAATGCCTGGAACTCTCCATGACAAAGTTTCTCTGTAGACTTTTAGATGCTGTCATGATACTTGATGTAATCCTTTTTTTTTTCCCATTTTGCTATTTACTTTGCTGCTCTGTAGCTGAAAAACACCCCAAAGCTTTATCATCCCACCACTAAGCTTTAAAGTGGGGATGGTGTCTTTTATTTTTGTTTTGTCTGACCAGTTAACCAGAAATTTTTGGCTGTGTCTCAATCAGCACACTAACACTATTTTGCGCACTATGTAGCGCATAATGTCAATGTAAATGCAGATAAGCATAACCAGATGCCTTCCCCTTTTGAGAAGTATTCATCTTAATTCATAACTTGTTAGAAATGTTTTATAGCAATCAGTTTTGTAGTTTTAAAACTTAGACTTGCACATTGGTTTCTGACTTACAGATCCTTTCGTGTTAGTGTAGACTATAGATGACCAATGTCTGAAAGTAATGTGGTCTGACGTTTGGTTTGGTTAGGTTGATATCAGAGACACAAACCAAAGCCACACTGTAAATATCTGATGTACCAGAAGCATGAAAGAGAAAATGCTCAAAATGAAACCATAAACACAATAAATGTTCAATAAGTTGGGTCTCATCAAACATTCTGAAACAACTTGACATATATGGATCTCTTATCATTTATCATACCATAAACTGATTCCTGAACCAAAGCAGTTACTCACTGTGGTCATATTTTATTTCTCTTTTTTACATACATTTGTGTTCAGGATGAACAGTTAATACAATTTTAAACTCATTTATGCATATTTTGCTGACCATTTTAGCCGCACATTTTTTATGATTTTTTAGACCTTATATTACTTTCCCCTTCCTGCTGTTGTCACACAGCTATATATTTGCACAGCTAATCAGTAAATACATGTATGTATTTATTACGTAGCCCTATTCATTAGAGTTCAAAGAAAGTATTTTTGCATGTGAAGAGATGTAATGGAACAACATTCCGTATCGAAAGTTAAATCTTTGTTACTACATTTCCCATGATGCAACGGGTGAGGATTTGTCTTCCTGGTCATTGTCAGTGCCTTACAAATGTTACATAGTTCAAAATATGATAGCATGCTACATCAATTTCGGACTCATTGTCCATTAAATAGAAAATTAAACAAGACGCAAAAGCAACGACTTAAATAACCATTTTAAACAAACAAACAGCTTGCAATATTTCCACAAATCAGACTGGAAACGTGAAGGACACTTTCCTTTTTCGATCTCTTAACGGAACATAAAATTGCACATGAAAGAACGAAGCAAGGTTTGTAGCGTTTTCACTGCGTGGCAAACATTTCTTTGCCACTGTCCATCTCGGCCTCCTCACACGCAGTATCCTGATAAGACACCTGCAGCCTGGCTTTCTTATGTTTACTGCAGGTACAGCTGTGTACAGAGGAGCCATTTTCACATTTTCTGCACACCAAACTTCCGCCTGAGCATATAGCACTACATTGCTTATATGTCATCATCTGACAGGTCCTCATTAATGCCTTGATTTTATTTCCAACATGGCAAACATCATTAGAAAGACGAAAATGCACAATATTGTAGCATCATTATTCAAAATGTTCAAAAAGTAGCCTAGGTCTATGGCATATTTTAATATTTGCCATATTTGTTTTACATTTTGGGGATTTCTGTTAATGTAATCACGTTATGGATGACCACCACTCATGAACTATTTAGCTTTACAATTAAAAGCCACCCACATGGTGACTCACTCTTATTTAGGGAATTCCACCCACCAGGCTGCTGCATGTATGTGCTGTTTACAACAGGATGCTGGAGGATGTGATGAATCACTTCTACACTGCCATCATTTTAAATCAATAGCAACCCCTTCACTAATTACATATGATCACAAAAGATGTGTAAGTTTCCTGAAAACACGATTCATATACCCCAACATGTTGTTTGATTTCATGCTTGTGTTGTTTTTATCCTCTGGTGTACGTCTGCTAAATGCCAATAGAATAGAATAGAATAGAATAGAATAGAATAGAATAGAATAGAATAGAACATGCTCTTTAAAGGCCTGCTATGGAGTTTTATGAGCATCAGACACTCGAGTGTATCATTTTAAAGTGTTGAACGTAACAGGATGGCTGAAGTAGTAGACTTTGACTATCCTGCTGAGTGGCGCTGAGCATCTTCAGGCAAACAGCAGGGACTGTTGTGGCTATGGCTGCCTCCTCAGCGGGGGAGTGTGACTGCCACTTGAAACTGGCACTTGACTGAACTCAAACAGCCAAGCTGAGCTATTCTGGCTGGAGGAGAGGAAATATGTTGTTGTGGCTAGCATGCCAGCTTGATGAAAGGACAGTTTTTGCTTTCAGCCACACATACTGCTTGGCACCAAGCATCGTCCAGAAAAAAATAAAACCCTTTAACATGCAATGATGCAATCAAGTGATCTGAGATTTATAGAAATACCTTCCAAGTAAGAACGCCAAAATACTGTGTTAGTTGCACGAAAGGTGCAAGCAGCTGTCCACAACTTGTCCGTGATTATGTGCATCTCTTCAAAAATAGGCTAAAGCAGATGTGACGCAAGTATGATGTACCAACCCCTAGTTCAATCCATATCTCTGCTATACTTTCAGAGCTATTTCACTGCGACTGTAAAATACTTTCTTGTTCTAATTTCACTGCAGTGGTCTTTAGAGAGCACCTTGTCTCATTCAACGGGTTTATCATTTTAACGCCAAACGCACTCATTCCCGGTTTGACGGGTTTCTTCGAGCTGCTTCCGCACACATTTCACATTTATGTAATTTTAAAACTCGATACGTTGTTTGGAAATGTACTCTGGATTGCCGTCACCGCACCCGCAACCACGATTCACATACAACATGAGATTCCACGTGCGGTGGATAACTTGTTTATATAAAACGACGGACAGCACTTTGAACGAATGAGCTTCTGTCGTTGCTGTTCCGTAACACTCTCCATGGAAACCGCTTGCTGTCAGCCAATCAGCTGGCGCTTAAGGCGGAGTCTAAATTGAGGTCGCGCGGCGAGCTCTCCCATTGGCTAATAGACGTTTCCCGGAGAAAGCCGGGGAGGAACCGACTGCTAGTGTGTCAACCAGTCTGAGACCCATCTCCCATTGAGGAATGCTGGATGTAACGATTGTATGCTTATTCGCCGGTATTTGCTTTTTGTCTGGACGAACAGAAAGAGGATTTTCATTTGGACAAAACAGGTTGGTTATATTCTTTATAAATATTAAAGTTATAATTGGAGAGAAAACCAAAAAAACGAAAAAATAAGTTGCATAACAAAATCTCAATGTGCGCATGCGCCAAGATTGCGATTGCTCTACTTATTGTACTTTTATAACCAAGAAATGCTGGTTGGAGTTTTCTCTCTGTTTACTTAAGGAACAGAACTTCAGCTTTTGTCAAATGTGTCGTTTGTTGGTAAGATGCGCTTTTTTTTCGACTGTTTTTTAGCGAAATTGCTACTTTTACATAACTGTGTCAGTGTACCGTGCAGTGGATTGCAGGTCAACGTGTGTGTGGATTTTGAATAGCAGGTCACTGGGAGCTGAGAGGGGGGTGGGGGTGACTCTATTTTAAAATAAACCACTTTTACCGTTTTTCGTTGATTTAAAACGTTATCAAATATTAACTTGGATATGTGAGAAATAAGGACGTATATATTAAACATAGTTTAAGTTCAGACCAGTTATAGTTTCATTTGTAAGGGCTGGGAGGGATTGGTAAAAATATATATATACCAGTTACAGGTATGTCCTTTAGAAAACGCTTTCGTTACATAGTAGTATATGTGTTATATGTGGTTGTCAATGAGATTATTTAAAGAGATATGTTGGATTTAGAGTTATTGATGTTTATTTAAATCTCAATGCTATTTAAAGTCCTCATTTTATTTAAAGACCTGCATTAAACCCATACACTTACACATCAAACTAACTATATATCTCATTATATGAATGATCCCGATATGGATGCAATAAGATTTTTGTTGGGGAAACAAAAGCAGATTTTGGTCTGATTTTGATACCTAATCATAGCAGAAATATGGCCTCCATATTGCCACATAGAATCCAGCTGAGAGATTAGGTAAGACAAAGAGTGATTAAATCAATGTTATATTAGATACAGTGTAGATATAGTTGATATAAATGTGTGTGTGTGTGTGTGAATAAGTTATATTATCATATATTAACAGATGATGTTGTCTTAATCAAATACTGGTGTAATTCTTTACTTGAAAGTACATAAATATAGTGATTGATCTTCTATTACCCTATACCTGAAGTATCTTTGTCAATATTTTGTTGTCATCTAGTAACATGAGGGGAATATGAAGCTGCTTTTGATTGATCAGTTTTGGATCAATGTAATTGACCCAATAAAATCAAATGATAACATGGTGCATTTACAATATTTGTCTTATTTTTTATATCAAATTTCATGAAAGAATGTAGTGGGTCAGAAGAAAAACATGTGGTTTTATGAAACAGGGCTATCCAAGCACAAATCCATGTGACTGGAGCAGGGTTGTATAATGTGGAAGATCTGTGTTAATGTGCTGGCTGTTTCAGGCTCACTCTGTCACAGGACTCAGCGAGAAGCAGAGGGCTTTCATTAAATCATGCTTCTGCTTTGCTAGAGAAATTAAACCTTACTCTGGATGTACTAGTTTATTTTTTTTACAAGAGTTTAGACATTTTTTTAAGGGGTGGGAAAAGGCTTTGCTCTCGGATTATTTTGGCATCTGGTATTTTTTGTGCTGTTCACAGAGGAAGAACTCTCTGGTGAGTCCAGATCCGTAATGTGGGCAGTATTTGTGTTTAAAACTCGTAGGATATTTAGTTTTCAGGCTTGCTTTTGGTCACTTCAGCTGTATCCAGTATTGGAGAGCAACTTGATAACAGTTTTTACTGTTAGTGCAGCTTTATTTTGATTTTGTCTATTTGCCGAGATAAGAAATAAACTGTTCAGAGATAATAACTGGATATCCAATGAAAAGGGTTTCCTATCAAGTTAACCTAGTTTATGTGTCTTTCATGTATTGTTGACTGACTGGAGGATTCAGGATAAGTAACAAGTCTATAATTAGCAGTTACTCATATTACTGTCTATGTTTGTGTTTTTATTTATTTAATTAATTTATTTATCAGCTTGAAGCCTTTACTCCAAGGTTTTTTTTCTCTATGAATGATGTCATATGAACATGTCACTCCTCTCTCTCACCTGATTGGCCAATCGGCAGCAGCCAATAGAAAGTCCTGTCAGGCAACTTCCATAGTTAAATTTACTAGTGGGTCATCTCCATAGCTAGTGATGAATGAGTGGGTTGTTAGAAACATCTGCAGGGTTTTTTGTACTTCCTATAAAATGAAAATGTTCATTTAAAATGTAGAAGTTATATAAAACTAATTTATGTAACTAAGAGGAACGACCGGAGAGATTGTTGAATGTGCATGCTTACATAAATAGCTGCAACCTGATAGTGAACAGCAGGGGGAAAAAAAGGATTTGGGGGGAAATTTTGCTTCATTTCCTGCTGCTATGTGTTTCCTGTTTAACAGACATAAGTAGCAGCAACTTGTGTTTCTGTTCTGGAGGGTGTAGGAGGAGGTAGAGGAGGCTGCAAAGATTAGGAAACTTTCTGCTTTTGCATCTTTTTTTATGAGATTTCTTTCAGAGAACAAATACTTTCTAACCTGATCCTCAGAATAGTAATAAAATATAGTGGTTAGGCTCTTCATAAGCAAGTGAAAATGCCATCAAACTGTGACTCCGCTTACACTTGCACTGATTAGGGACTGAAACAACCAGTGGCAGTGTACAAGATGTCATAAAAATAGATGTGTATAAATGTTTATAGTGCTCATAGACAGTCTGTGGCTTTTTGACATGCTTTGATCAGAATACCACACAGAGAGACAGCACAACAACACCCTTCATAGCCACATCTTTGTTGCAGCAGCTGGTTTTAAGCATGAACTGAGCTTCTTGACTCCACTCCACCTTTATCTTCCCCGTGGTCTCATTTTAGAAATGCTGCTTCAGTCTACCGTGCTTATATAAACTCAGACAACATTCAATGGGATTGTTTCCCTTCCACACAATGAGCTCATATCCTCACACACCCAGCTTCTAGTAAAATGCCTGAGTTTTATCCTGCGGCCCAATCCAATCGATGCAGTGCGTCACAGCTCATGTTAGAACCAGTCCTCGTTTGGAGAACAATGCAGCATCAATGGAAACATAATGACCAGCTGCCAGTTAATGAAATCATGATTTTGAACAATAAAGTTATTGTTTCTTAAGATAATTTTATAAGTTTATGAATGTATTTGGCTTAACCTAATGAGATTATAGGATGTTTTTTAAGTTTTTGTGGCTGTGTTTGCTTTAGATTCCCTTAGATATGTTTTCCCTTAAAGACTGAAACCTGCCATTTTCTATGCAGAACTAGTCGCAGGCATCCCTCCAGGTTAAATCTGCTTAGTGTGTGATGTGTATAGACTGCAGACTCTTTCTGCCACAACTTCTGAGCCGCATGTTCACCTTTTGAAGAGTTTTCTTTGAAAATTTGCGCTAGATCCCAGTTGTAAAAGGGCTTTGATCCTTCTGGAAAGGCCAAACAGCTACTGTTCACTGTACAGCGGGTGTGAAAGATGGAGGGCTGCAGCCTCGGTGCATGTGTGTATCGGTGTGTATCAGTGTGTGTGAAAACAAATTCCCTTTCAGCTGTTGTGCCCTTTTATATACGGTTGACTTTGAGCAAAGCAGAGACAGAGGCTAGGTGATCAGATCAGAGTGTGCTTTTGATGGATGGTTTGTCTTAATCCTTATTGACTGCTTCTAATATTAGGACTGTGTTTCTTTACTATTGATCTGCTATTAGCTGAAGAGCCCTGAAGTGTATAGTGTTTTATGAGTAATGTCACTTGTTGTGTTTCTCTCCCTCAGATCGCAGTCTTGCTTCTAAGGCATCAGCAGCTTTGTGCAATGCGCTTTGTGGCATTGTCATGTGGAAGATAACTTAACTTCCCATCGTTTACCCTGTGGCCCATCCCATGTCTGAGGACAGCAAACCAAAACACTACCGATACCTAACTTTGGACGGGCGTGAACGGACCCGGGAAAGGGTAGGTTTCCAAGCTGAGGTAGAGCAGAGCCCACCGTGTGGCTCTATGAGCCAACTTCACCGCATGGCCAACAATTATAACAAAAGCTGTGGTGGACAGGATGGGGTGGAACTCGTCGCCGAGTTAGGGCTGGCGTCTGAAGGGAGTGACAGCAGCCACGAGCACCAAGCGTCGCTGGGATCCCCCCACGACGACAGGAAGCGGCAACGGACACCTTTACACGAGGATGTAGAGATGGGAGGCAGTGGCTCGAGTGGGAGTGGAACAGAATCCCACGGCAATGAGTCGCACGGCAATGAGTCGCACGGCAACGAATCTGTGGGCAGCTCAAGTGGCAATGGAAAGGATTCTGCTCTGACGGAGTCTTCAGGGAGCAACAAGAGGTGAGAACCCATTAAATTTACCGAATTGTCATAAATGGTTCAGATTTCATGGCCATGTGATGGACTGACGACCTGTCCAGGGTGTACCCCGCCTCTCGCTCATTGTGAGCTGGGATTGGCTCCAACCCCACCGCGACCCCGTTCAGGTAAAAAGCAGTAGAAAATGGATGGATGGGTTCAGATTTCATTTGTTTTATTCTCCTTCCTCCACCGTGGGGGTCAGAACCACCTAGATGATGGAAGTATGGTTCATTAGAGTTGCAGAGAGGTTATTTTCTCCTGTTTCTGTTATTTATACATACTGTTATCGGAGTCATTCTGGCAGTCAGTTGGTGAGTGTTAAATGGAGATGAGTAGGAGTTATGATGAACTAAATCAGACAAACATGAAGTGATTCTAAGTGATCTAATGCCTGCAAAACAAGTTAAAAAGTAAATATTTTACAAGCTCTGAATCTTGCATAAGCCCTGTTAATAGTTACTCCATCTTCATTTACATCACTGAGGTAGAGAGAAAAACAGAAATGCAGAAGTTCCTTGTGTAACCATTTCAGAGCAAGTAGAGTCCAGTTTTCTACATCTCGTTCCAAAAACCCAAGAAACACTCACATTAATGTTGTCAAAATAAACAACAAAAACACCTTCAAGTAGAAAACACTGAGGTGACAAAGGTTTATTTATTTATTTGTTCATGTATGTATAGTAGATAAACAGAACTCTAGTTCATGGGTTCAGGTAGATGCATTACAGCCAAAATTCCCATACACACAAAGTAGTGGCATTACCTGCTTTGTCCTGTAGAGGGCAGCATACGGTCCAGAGTTTAAACCAGCAGGTACTGGTTGAGAAAGGAGGACATCATCCTGAACAGGTCACCAGTATATGTCAGGATTAAAATAAGCTAAAATGCATGTTTAGCCTGCAAAGAAGCCCAGAGTAGCCTGAGAAGGTTCACGCAGGCTGTGGATGTTCCCAGTTAATGAAAATGTTTCTTTTCTTTTTGTTCAGTTCGTTTTAGAAGTGATGTTGTTTATGTAAATGAATCAACAGTTAGAAATATTTTTATACTTTCTCATTGTACACTTCACATGTAAACCAAACAGATATGTTTTATTTTTAATATGACATGTAATATTAATACAAAGGTAAAAATATAATATGGATTTTTGGGGGAATGCTGGATTAGAAAGGGTGTCTGATTAGTTGCATTTATTAGTGATCGCTATAAAGTGGCCAACGTTGTAAGAAATTCTTTATTTAAGCACATTAAAAGACTCGTATCCTCCTGCCATATGTTTGTCTTACTTTACTTATTTGTACTATAAACACTGTGATGCAATGCTGGCCTCTAAACTGGTTGTAAAAGCAGAAGTTGTTTGCAAGATGTTGCTCCTCTTGCAGATGGCTCTGGCAGTATCTAATACATCATACACCCTGAACAACAGGTTGCACTGTGAAGCCAAAATTAAAAGCTTGGAGTAGAAGATATGTGGTATCAATGTGTAAAACCATTCTTTTGCGACTAACTCAAACATATTTGTTTCTGGTGGTTACAGCTCCAACTCCCACAGCCCCTCCCCACCAAGCAGCTCCAATGCTTTCAGTTTGGTGAGCTCCGAGCAAGATAACCCTTCAACCAGTGGCTGCAGGTTAGTTTACACTACCAGCAATATGGCATTTTTTTGTTTCGATGCAATTCCAGAAAGCTCAAAGTAGTCCGATCACTTTTAACCATTCCTCTGTGGTAGCTGGTCCCTCCTATTCTGCTCCCCATCGCAGAGTGAGACCGTGCCACTTTGACACACGTGTATCTGTCTCTGTTGCACCCCACAGCAGCGAACAGTCAGCCAAGGCTAAGACTCAGAAGGAGCTCTTCAAGACTCTGAAGGAGCTGAAGATGCATTTACCTTCAGAGAAGAGGAGCAAGGGCAAATCCAACACTGTCAACACGCTCAAATATGCACTGCGGTGCATCAAGCAGGTGAAAGGTAAGACTCTGCAGCTTTGGCTCTGTTTTCATGCACGTCCCCCTGCATTTGATGTATCGGCAACGGTGCATTTTGGGAACAGATCACATTATTTGAACATGAATAAAAGAAGACGCGACATGATGCCTGCATTGACCCACTGTGTTGGTTTTGCAGCTAATGAGGAATACTACCAGATGCTGATGATAAATGACAGCCAGCCACCAGGGTTTGATGTATCATCTTACACCATTGAGGAAATCAACACTATTACTTCAGAGTACACTCTCAAAAACACAGTGAGTATACCCCCCTCATACCTTACATTAAAGCTACCAAAATATAAATGATCAGTTTGAATATGATACCAAATATAATTGCTTTAACTGGGTAAAGTAGGATTCCCTTTAAACAGGTCCCTTGTCTTTCAGAGAACAAACAGAGCCTATATATGTTAAGCCTTAAACTAAATAGTAGCTTTGATTAATTGGAGTAAGTCACAGACCCCTGGAAGTCTACAAAGGCATCATTAGGCTCTTCAGAGAAAGGCCTCCAGACATAATGACACAGCAGTACGAACCACTGCACACATCCAGCTGGACTGTTGACTGGATGATTTAGTAACATCTGCACTGGAGCAAGTTAACCCTTTCTCCCCCTTTTCACCCGTAGGATATATTTGCTGTCGCTGTTTCACTCATCACGGGGAAAATTGTTTACATCTCGGACCAGGCAGCCTCCATCCTGAACTGTAAGCAGGAAGTGTTCAAAAATGCCAAGTTTGTGGAGTTCCTGACACCCCAGGACGTCAGTGTCTTCTACAGCTTCACCACACCTTACCGCCTGCCCTCGTGGAGCATGTGCACAGGAGCAGGTACGGGCTCTAAATGCTACTTCATTAGTCATCATCACAGATTTCCATGGCTCAAAACTGCACACGTTGCAGATCCACACGAAACACATCTCATATCACCAACACATGAATCTATTTTTCACCCCCTTCACACACATGCTTAGAAACACTTTGCACATATTTCATTAACATGCTCAGTCACACATTAATGCATGCACACCCACTCACATGCAACTGTCGCCTATTGGCTGAAGGTCTGGTCACATTGTGTCAGGCAGAAAATCCATGCTCCTTGTTTTTTAGGGGGAACTGAAGGTTTTCTTGCAAAGCAACACCAAAACTTTGCATCTACAGTTAAAGTCCTCCTCCTCTTTATGCTTTACATGTCTGTTGTAGTTTTTGTTGCTTTCAGTCCAGTGATGTTGGAACTGTGATGGATTGGAAATAGTGGAACTATCTCATTTGGTTGTATATTCATCACATTTTATCTTCATCTCTTCCTCAGAGTCATCTCCCACGGAGTGCATGCAGGAGAAATCCTTCTTTTGCCGCATCAGGTGAGTGACATGTCCAGAAAAATGCATGGTAAACGGCACTGCAGCCTCACAGCAACAAGGTCGCTGGTTCGAGCCCCGGCTCGGGCAACTGCCTTTCTGTGTGGAGTTTACATGTGTCAGTGTGGGTTCACTTCGGCTTCCTCCCGCCGGCCAAAAATGTTAGGTTCATTGGTTTTGAGACAGATTGATCAAAACACTATCAGAGGTGTTTTTTTTACTCCTGTCAGTAAACAGACAAAAACATCTTTCATATTATGGCTACAAGGGGAAAAAGTGGATTATTATCAAAGTAAATGTACTGAGTGAAAATGTTCTTAATAAAAATCAGACACTGTGTATGTTGCAGTGGCGGTAAGGAGCGTGAGGGGGATCTCCAGTACTACCCTTTCCGTATGACTCCGTACCTGATGAAGGTTCAGGATGCAGAGTTGGCTGAGGAACAGTTCTGCTGCCTCCTGCTGGCCGAAAGGGTGCACTCTGGATATGAAGGTTAGAACTGAGGGTGCATAACCATACCTTCACTCCCCTTTTTGATTTGATCATTATTATTATTTCATTTAACTTTATTTGCTTGCTGTACTTCCTCATCAAAACGTGTAACAATTGGATTGATCCATTTGTATTTAAAGAAATAAGCTGGTTTTAATCAGCAGTAACCCACCTAAAAGCATTCCTGATGACATGTGTAATGATAAATAACTGGGTTTATTTGTCTTTATATATGCAGAATGAATAATAAGACTAGTAACTAAAGAGCACACTACTCAAGCTGCCCCAGTTGCTTGGCTTAGTTATTACCTTACTGATCCTCATCTGCTTTATCCAATTAATAATCTGGAGATATTAAACAGTTAGTAAGACTTATTCTGATAGCTGGTTTATATAACTTTTGCATATATGTGGGTGTGCATGTAAGGGAGCTCTTGCTCTGCTAATTAGATAAGAGGCCCAGGACCTTCAGGACAAAAAACAATCTCTACAATGTAATTATTATAAAAGTATAAAAGCAGGCTTTTATTAGCATTTTATGGAATAAATAATTATTTCTGTTTAATTATAAATGTTGTATAAATTGCTTTGTGTGTTCTCCTGTTTATTTACTGCACATCCCATTTGCAAACAATGATTTTATTGTTATGTTTTTACTTCTTGCCCAGTAATTTTGCTTTCTTTGTCTTTACTCAGCCCCCAGAATTCCTCCCGACAAGCGGATCTTCACCACTACACACACACCAAACTGTGTGTTCCAGGATGTAGATGAGAGGTGGGTGGACTATTAATCCAAGAAACCATTATATATGTGTTTTTTAATCCTTGTCATGGTGTGTATTTATGTTTCTGTGCTGCTTTAAACTAAACTGTTCCTATCCCTCCAACAGAGCTGTGCCTCTGCTGGGTTATCTCCCTCAGGACCTAATTGGGACCCCCATACTGCTCAATTTGCACCCAAGTGACCGGCCCTTAATGCTGGCTGTACATCGAAAAAGTAAGAAAATATTTATTTCATTCTTAGAATAAATAAAAAAAATAAGAATTTGATCATTTTAGTGTTTGTTTTTTAACTTTATGTTTCTGTCACTCACACACACTGCTTCCTGTTTCTCCCAGTTCTGCAGTATGCTGGTCAGCCATTTGACCATTCTTCAATACGCTTTTGTGCGAGAAACGGCGAGTACATCACCATCGACACCAGCTGGTCCAGCTTTGTCAATCCCTGGAGCCGAAAGGTCTCCTTTGTGATCGGCAGACACAAAGTCCGCATGTGAGTACTCCCAGCATGTTTTAGATGCTGAGCTTTCTGGAGCCGTTTCAGCAGATTGGGTGACCGAGCGTGTCTCTGTGTTCTTCAGGGGTCCTGTCAATGAAGATGTTTTTGCAGCACCAGCTTTCCACGGAGGGAAGATGATGGATTCAGACATCCAAGAAATAAGCGAGCAGATCCACAGACTGCTACTCCAAGTATGCAAATACACTCTAATTGGTTACTTGACCACAGGAAGAAGCATTGGCAATTTTATTTAACCATCTTTTTTTTCCATTTTCTTTAACTAATCCTCAGCCGGTTCACAACATGGGCTCCAGTGGGTATGGTAGCCATGGCAGCAATGGCTCTCATGAGCAGCAGGTGAGCATCAGCTCATCCAGTGAAAGCAATGGGAATATTGCAGCTGCAAACACAGCAGAGGAAACCAGCAAGACCAAGCCCTCCAGGACCTTTCAGGAAATTTGTAAAGGGGTCCACATGCTGAAGAACCAGGACTCTCAGATCTGCCAGCGCTCCCCCTCTCCGTGGTCATCCAAACATGAGCAGAGGAGGACCATGGATAGTAAGTTTAGTTTATACCTTCTTAGTTTGGACCATACTGAATCATTAGAATTGGACACAGTGATGTTTTTTGCGACAACTATATTTAGTTAAGTGAGACAAATGAGACCTCCACCCTCTCTGTCCAGGTTCAACAGCAAACCATAGAAGTTCAGGGGTACGTGTGAGGGAATCAGCCCCCTTGCAGCAATTCAGAGACAGCACTGCAGGCAGCATGGAGGACCTGACCTGCAAAGACCAGACTGTCTGCTCCTACCAGCAGATCAGCTGCCTCGACAGTGTCATCAGGTAAGTGTTCACAAACAAAGACGCACTTGTTAGTGTTTGTAGGCAACTCATAAGTGCTCGGATTTAAACTCGTGTTTGGTTCTTAGGTACCTGGAGAGTTGTAACATTCCCATCACAGTGAAGCGGAAATATCAGTTCTCATCAAACACTACCTCATCCAATTCGGATGATGACAAGAGGGGCTCAGAAGATGGAATGCAAGTGCCTCAGGACACACACACAGGTGTGTTTACTAACCGCATCTGCTCATGATCTTTTGTTTTAGATCTTCATCCTTTTTGAAGCAAACTGCTTGTATTCATTTATTACCTAACTTTTCCATTTAGATCCTTTGATGTTAGATCCTCAGCCAGGCCTGTCAAACATGAAAGCTCCTAAGAAGCCTCCATCTGGGGCAGCCGCTGTAGTGGGGGGGACCCTGGCACCCCTTACTCTGCCCAGTAAGGCAGAGAGTGTTGTGTCAATCACCTCACAATGCAGCTACAGCAGCACCATCGTCCATGTAGGAGACAAGAAGCCTCAACCAGAGTCCGGTGAGTTTTTTTTAAGCACTCCTGTTTCAGAGCTAGAATAAAGAGTGCTTTTACACACGTGTTGGTCAGTGAGGTGTCTCTGATTTTTCTGACTTTGTTTTGGGGCACAGAGATCATCGAGGATGTTGCAGAGAGCCCAGCACCCCCAACTCCAGTACCAGTTAGTATGGTGTCTCCACCCACCCAGGAGAAAGAAGCCTACAAGCGACTGGGACTGACAAAGCAGGTGCTGGCAGCGCATACTCAAAAAGAAGAGCAGGCCTTTCTGAACCGCTGCCGAGAGCTCCGCAATGCCAGGAATTTCCAGAAGGAATGTTCCTCCTATCTGCACAAGCAGAGGGGTCCAGCCAACGCTGAAGGTAACGCAACTTCTAAAGTTACAACTTCAAGTTTCAGCAGTCTTTATGCTAGATATGATGATATCCAATATCCATTTTCAAACTTCTATATTTATCCTCTCAGAATCGTCAGGACAACGAGTTGCTGCCAAGCAAGGCGCCACAAGGCCAGAGACCACTGCCAAGAAGGGGAACCGCAACAGGAAGTCCAAAAAGCCGCGAATGAAGCACCCTGATTCATCAGACAGCACTGTGTCTAACCGAAAACCCCGACCGCCCCTCCAGGGTCTCAACCAGACCTCGTGGTCTCCATCAGAAGCCTCCCAGTCAGCTTTTAATGTTTCCTACCCGACCATGGTGCCTGCATACCCACTCTACCCGCCAACACCTGCTGCTCCGGTTCAGGCTCCCCGCCCCGAACCCACTCTTTCTGCCGGTTTTGGAGAAGGTCAGAACACCCAAGCTCCACCCACCACCACTCCATTTCCTGCACCCATTGTTACACCTGTTGTAGCTCTGGTGCTGCCCAATTACCTGTTTCCCCAAATAGGACAGGTGGGTCAGATAGGTCAACTGGGAGCAGCATCGAGACCGACTTTTTTCACCGAGCAGGCCCAGACGCAAGCTGCGTATGCCCCCCAGCAGCCGTTTCAAGCCCCCCAGCCAGTGTACACCATGCAAACACAATCTACTTTCACCAGCCAGCAGCCATTCCCTGTGCAGACTGCCTTTGCTCCTCAGCAGCCATTTGAAGCTGCTCAGACCCCCTTCACAGCCCAGCAGCCTTTCCAGGCCCCTCAGACTGCCTACACTACTCAGCAGCCTTTCGCCGCGCAGCCTTCTTTCACAGTGCAGACTCAGTTTGTGGCACCAGCCCCTTTCCCACCTCAAGCCTCATTCCCCTACACCATAACCCCCGATCTTCCCAAAGCCCCTGCAGCTGAACCCAGAGAAGGTGCAGCTTCACGATCCTCTACCCCCGCCTCTGGAGCACGTGAGCCCACCACGTCACCCCCGCTGTTTGAATCCAGATGCAGCACACCCCTGCAGCTCAACCTGCTGAGCATGGAGGAAGGGCAGCGCTCGGTGGAACGCCAGGACAACGCAGCGCCCTCTGCTGGAGGGCCGTGCAGCAGCACGGCTGGAGTGGAGAAGAATGGAGGCGCAGCTAATATCCAGGTGAGAGTCGAACAGCTCACAATAAGAGTTACTGGCTTACTCATACACATTGAGACACTTCCACTTAATACACTAAAACCAAAAAACATGTGTTTCAGGTGGAATCTGCAGGTGATGGAGCTCACAGTGATGGGAACTCCTCATCTTGTGACCTGTTGGACATCCTGTTACAGGAACAGGAGGACTCACACTCTGGAACTGGATCGGCCACCTCTGGCTCTATGGGTTCAGGGTCCGGGTCAGGATCAGGCTCTGGTTCACGTTTAGGCTGCAACGGCTGTCGGACATCAGCCAGTGGAGCCTCTGGCAGCAGAACAGGTCAGTGGAGGAACATTCAAGTTTCATTTGGGCTTGGTACCACTCATTAAACCTTATCTTTGTACTCATTATTCATCCATCTTTGTTTAACTGTTTGTAGGAAGCAGCAACACCAGCAAATACTTTGGCAGTGTTGACTCTCTGGAGCATGATCCCAAGAGTAAAACAAAAATGAGGGGAGAAGGAAGCTCTGAAAGCAGCAAATCCCAGTCCAGAGTCTCAAGTCAAGGGGAAGGGGAGCATTTCATCAAATATGTTCTGCAGGAACCACTTTGGCTGCTGATGGCTAATGCCGATGACAAGGTCATGATGACCTATCAGATGCCATCAAGGTGAGTTTACAATATGCTTCATGGTACTCAGTAGTTTTTTTTTCTGCTAAAATCAGCAGCAAACCAACAAATGTGCGTTTTTATGGTCATGCAAACAGGGACATTCAGAGGGTTTTGCGAGAAGACAAAGAGAGACTTAGGCAAATGCAGAAGAGCCAGCCTCATTTCACCTCGGAGCAGCGGCGAGAGCTGGTGGAGGAACATCCCTGGATGAGGAGGGGAGGCCTACCTGCAGCAATCAATGTGAAGGTGAGGAGTAGCACATGTTCTCAGAGAACATGAAAACAGTAACTCGGCAAAACTGGATAGGAGGCAGGAAAGCTAACAAAATGTGTGTGTTTGTGTAGGAGTGTGTGTACTGTGAGGATGCAGCAGCTGCACCCATTGAGGAGGACCTGCCAGACATGGACATGGGTGAGATGGGTGAAGAGCTACCCAGAGAGGGTCAGAGCGCCCAGAGCCAATCAGAGCAGTCTCGACCTCAGCCGGACTCCGGTTCCTGAACATAAACATGGCCAACGGGGGAACCACACCTCATCCGGACATGAACTGTCATGATGCTCCCTACATACAGACATTATGGACTTGTGCCTGACTATCTTGACAAACACACAAGAAGCTGAGGTTTGTTTCCTGTGTGATGGTTGTAAAGATGCGTGCCCCTGGTGCAGCTGCACTGCAGCTGAGGGCAGGTAATAGTACTCTTACAGGGAGCAATGGTGCTCTGGAGGGGATTTGTTTTATTGAAAGACATCCTCTTAACAGTTTACCAAGACATTTGAATTATAGGAATGTTATTTTTTGCAAAACAGATGTCATAAAACTGTTCGTAAATATAGTCATTAAGCCACCCTGCACTGCTTTTATAAAACTGCCACCTCACATTAGGTTTCTGTATATTCACATTCACTTGGTCCCATTTGAACACCTTTCCTTCTCAGTATACTCCTTCCTTTCCATGCTGAATAGTGGTGGCACTCATTGGATGTTGAAGGCCAGTTTAACAGGGAAGGTACTCGCACTTTTGCGTGATGAATGCGCTTGTCGCTACTCTTTTTGGGCCTGTGCTATATGTCTCATTGCATTCAGCAGTGTTAGCACTTGGCTCAGCAATGCACAGAACGGCGCGTTTGCTGAGAAATAACTTTTCTCAAAAGTCAAAATCTGATACAAAAATCTATTCATTTAGTATATTATTTATTTTGAGTGTTTAGAATATCTAGATTTTTTTAAGCTAAAGCCAAATAAGTACAACTATAGGATAATATATTGAACACTTTATATGATTTGACAGTAAACGCTACCATAAACTGAGGTCAGCCTGTCTTTAAAACAACACAAAAGCTACGAAGAATCAATCAATCAGAATCTGAATATTTATGCTTATGAAACAAACAATGGCATTTGTACAAACATGAACAAAAGAGCTGAAAAAAATAATACTTTTATTCAAATTTTATTATCTATTGGGTAAAATGTCCTTTTTCCTCTCATCTGTATCTCTATGTGGTACAGATATGTCTCGTTTTAGGAGAAAGTTGTATCCATGCTGGATAGTTCGCAGCACTACAGTAGAATATTAACTTCTAGAGCAAATCAGTAGGAATTTCTACATTATGCAAAAACTACAGCAGGGTCTACACTTGCATACTGTTCAAACATTTCCCCCCTTGTTTTTGAAAGAAAATCTATATTTCTTTAAAAAAATGTAGCACTTCATGAACTGCTTTCCCTAAAAGTAAGAATATTAGCATATTTTAGGCCTCTGCAGGTGTGTGCTCGGCAATAAGGATCCATGTGTACTGTGAAAGCTTAGCACGGTGCTCAACATTAACACTGAAGTCTGCAGTATGGTGGGAAAAACAGCAGTGCAAGTGTAGCCAACCAGAGGACCACACGGCTTCTTCTGTAAGCTTCTAATGCAAGTTGTATTAGACGAGAGGTGGTTGCAGAAGTGTGAATCGAGCATCTAGGTGTGAAATGTTAAGAAAGCCGATGCACGCTGGCGCTAACGGCAAAGTGGGAACAACTGTGGTGCCAATGTAGAGAAACAGGGGCTTGCGAATGTAACAAACTGGACCAAGAGCATCTCACTGGTTTTCTTTTCCTTTTTTTCTACTATTCTATTTTTCTATTTTTCTTGTGTGTGTGTGTGTGTTTTATTTTATTTGTGTGATGAAGATAAGAGCTTTTGAGCGACATCATGGACAAACCCTACCTCGAACAAATCCCAGGTCATGTTACTGTAAACGGATCATTGTGTGCATACTATAGGTTTGCAAAACGTCGTGGACAGAGCGGTCAGACTCAAATGATTCCTGTAAGTGATGGACTTGTACAGTGTCTGCCTCAGAGTGGCAGATGTGCTTTTTCTGTCTGCTTTCTGCTTCTGTGACTGAATCTTTGTCTCTTATTTAGTTCTGTGCAACAATCAGCCTCCAACATTTAGCTGTTAATAAACCCAGAGGAATGCCAGAATTTCAATTTTCTTTTAAAAAACCATGTTGAAGCAGGCTGTTCAGTTTGTCCAGGGTTTTTGTTTATTTGTTTGTTTGTTTTTAAAGGCTGTGCAAGTAGAAAAATAATTTTTAAACAAGTTACACCCTGAGCCATACGCGCAGTACTGGTACAGGATTGTGTGTATGGTCGTGTCTCATTGCCACTGTGTGAGTCTGCAGTATATTAAACTAGCACAGTTTTGTGCATTTTGTAGCTGAGAAAATGTGTTGTTTTAAACCCGGAAGCAATGTTGTAATAAAACTGAAGTGGTATAACCAATCTGACTTGCTTGACTATTTATTAAACAATCTTTGCTTTTTATGTAGCTGTATGGTTTGAATCATCAAAGATAACGAGTAAAATGTAAAAGCTGGGGATCATACTTCCTCAAAGCCCATCCATCCATTTTCTTCCGCTTATCCGAGGTCGGGTCGTAGGGGCAGCAGCCTAAGGAGGGAAGCCCAGACTTCCCTCTCCCCAGCCACATTCACCAGCTCATCTGGGGGGATCCC
>JBAMHV010000009.1:4385174-4396395 GCA_037177535.1 Pseudomugil gertrudae | reverse complement strand
CAGATGCCCGAACCACCTCATCTGGCTCCTCTCCATGTGGAGGAGCAGCGGCTCTACTCTGAGTCCCTCCCGGATGGAAGCATTTTTCTGTAATTAATCTATGATATATTTATGGGTAATGTCTCTGGTAGAACCACAGGTATTTTCTAACGGGGATGTTGTCCTCACCAGGAAGATGCTGGTGCACCAGGGAAATAAAGGGACATTCTATTGGGATATATTTCCAGAAATAATTGGATGTGGAAGGATAAACAAAGCGGCACTCTCTAAGGAAAAACAAAAACTGACTTTCACTGCAAGGTCTTCATCAGGCGACATGTAGAGCCAGTCACATTCCCTAAATGTTAGAACAAATATTTCCCACCTAGCCTAAATCTTCCCCTAAAAAAGAAGAAACCTCCTGAGATCAGTCGGTGGACTTTATTTTACTTTGAGTAAGTAGTGGATGTTAATTAATGCAGGTGATGAAGCTGATAAAACAAATGCAGGAACTATGTTGACACTCTGTCTCTAATGAAATTTGTCCAGGTAAATGTAATAAAACAGATTATAAGTGGGTCAGAACGCCCTGTAACAAACAGATCCATTCAGAACTCGGTCAGTATGTAGCTTGGTCCTGTGATGTCATTTCAATAGTTTTTTAGCGTGTAACCAGGAATGGTTGAACATTGATTTATAATTCCTCAAAATCTGGATAACTGTTAATATATCTGGAGGGATTTTTAAATCACTGCAGGTAACTTTAAGATATAAAATACTTAAGTGTTGAGTGTGCTTCTTTGTCTTGCTGGGGGACTTCAATGCTCACATGGGCAGTGAGACGTGAAGAGGTGTGATTGGTAGGAAGCTCCAGTGTTTTGTTAATGGACTTGTGTGCTCATCAAGGGTTGTCCATAAAACCATGTGCAAACATAGGAGTGGCCATATGCGCACAAGGCCCAGTTCCATGACCAACTTAGCAGTGCAGTGCTCCATCAATGCTGTCTACAGTGGGGATGGAGGGGCTGCTGATCTCAATTTAGGACGTTTTGGGTGCGTGGAGGGAATACTTTGAAGACCTCCTCAATTCGTTTCCGGTGAGGGTTGGAGTCCACCAAGGCTGCCCTTTATCACCAAATCTGTTTATAACTTTTTTATAACTGGACAGAATTTCTAGGCTGAGTTGTTGAGGGGATCCAGTTATGGATTGGATCTCTCCTTCTGCAGATGATGTGGTTCTGTTGACTTTATCTGGTCTCCAGCTCTCACTCGAGTGATTCGCAGCCTAATGTGAAACGACTTGGATGAGAATCAGCACCTCCAAATCAGAGACCATAGTTCTCAAACATTAAAGGGTGAAGCGTCCTCTCCAGGTTGGAGACAAGGTCCTGCCCCAAGTGGAGGAGTTCAAGTAAATGTAGTTAGTGACTGAAAGAATGAGATAGCAATAACCTCCGCAGGATGGCTGGTGTTACCCTCAGAGATAGAATAAATAGCCCGGTCATTCAGAAATAGGTTGGGGTTGTTCATTATGTTTGAAATGTAACCTTTTTAAATTTTTTACAACCCCATGCAGATGGTTATTTATTCTGATCTAAGATGACTACAGGAACTCATGATCACCCTTAACACAGAGAAATAGATTGATTTTAACTGATGCACTGATGGAAAAGCAGACAGGAAAACATTTAATCTTAGAAATCTGCTGGCTGGTTATTTATTCTCTGCTCTACAAAATTGTAGAGTGCAGAGAACTTTTTTCTTTTTAAATGACATGACAGTTTGTTTGTATGCATGTTTTTTTGTTTTTTTCTTTAGTTTTTTTGTTTTTTTCTTATTTCCTCAACTGAGCTGCCATTTGCCAATTTCAGGAATGTATATTCAGAAGAATGGGACAGAATGGAATTCCAAAGCCTCCTTATTGTCCTCATGGAGGCAGGTAGGGAGCACATTCATTTCACAGCCACTTCAAGACATCCACCTTGCTTGTACTGGGGTTTAACCCCCTTTTCCCTTCAGAACTACCCAAGAGCCCATAGATACAACATGGTGTTGCAACATTCAGCAGATTTTGCTCACATCAGACTGGACAACATCAGTTGTTGCAGATTCTACACCAAACTTTGACATCTTCTGTTCCATCACATCCAAAAAGCTGCTCTATTGGACTGAGATCGAGCATCTATGGAGACCACTGGAGTACAGTGAACTCATCATGTTTTGTGGCATGCTGCATTTCCCTGCAATAAATAGCCATCAGAAGATGGTTTACTCTGTTCATAAAGGAAAGGACAAGGTCAGCAACACTCAGACATGTGCATTTAAACCATCCTAAATTGGTACTAAGGCTGAATATGTGGTTAACATCCTCCACACCATCACACTCAACATGACCTGATCTGAGTCAGCCTGGACGGATCTCTGTTTTTATGTTGTTTCCACCTAATTCTGGATCTATCATCTGAATGCTGCAGCTATAAAGACTTATCAAACAAGGCAAAGTTTATCCATCTTCTGTTGTCTGACTGTGGTGAGTCGTGGCTTTGTTTTCCTATTCCTAACAGACAGTAGTGGCACCCTGTGTGGTCTTCTGCTGCTGTGCTCTTCTACTTTAAGTTTAAACATGTTTTGTTCAAATATAATTTACTTTGGTTGAAACCAGAGACAATTTGAGTTCCTGTTGCCTTTCTTCCATCTTTATTGAGTCTGTCTAATCTCCTCTGACATCAGTAAGACATTGTCATCCATAAATATCTGGGTTAGCTAATGAACAGCAAACCTAATGCAAACAAAGTGGTCACCAACAATTACAATTCAAGATGTCAATATTTCTTCATCATCATAGATATGGAGGACTTAACCTGCCAAGTAAATAGACCAACAACAAATTATTGTGCAAATAAATTAATTAAATAACTTTTCTCCATTGAGAAAGCTATAGAATGTGCTATATATTTTATTTTTCTTTCACATTTCTTATCCCCAAAAACTGTATTTATAATTTCTTATTTATATTTTTATTCCATGTGACATTATAAATTACTGATTTAGTGATACTTTTTAAAAATTTTATTCCAAAATCCCATTTACATCTTTAGTATATCCAATCTTGTATTACTTCCTGTATTTATTTCTCCAGATATATTTACACATCTCCTTTTAAAATTTGTGTGTCTCCAGTTTTATGTAAATTATATTATTATGTAAATGAACAGGTGATCTTTTAAGACATGTTTTGAGGGGAGATTTTCTCCTGTTGGTCTCAGTGCAGGAAAGATGATGCAGCCAAGTCTGACTGCATTGTTCTGTAACATGTTGCCCTGGGAGGGAAAAAACAAAGTTTTATGCAGCCAGAACCCTGCATAATAGCTGACTGTGTTGGTTTGGTGTTGATGAAGTAACTGAGAGGATGAGAACATTGTCCGGATTGTAGTGACGAGAACTTCCTCAACATTATGTAAATTTAGCTGATTTTATTAGCTGATAAAATTAGTTTCCTGAACAACAATTTTCCTTCCTGCTCTTTTCCGGAACCCCTGCTACCAGAGAAAACTGCTTATTTCTATCATTACAGCTGTTGCCCTCATTTGTAAGGACAAGTATATAGAAAGAAATTAGTTTTTTTTAAATAAATGTGTCACAATTGTCCAGCTTGGCTTTATGAGTTTAGGCTATATGTGTTCAGGAAAAAAGAACATGAATGTGTTTCTCCATGTCCAGTGTTAGTGAAACATCCTTCATGTATCAGACCACCACAGTTAAAAAAGGATTGTTACAAGGAAAAGTTCAGATGAGAATAATGTAAACGGACCCAAGATCAATACGCAGTGCAGTAGACATTTTTCAAAGATAAAAAACACAAATAATTTATAAATGCTTGGACATGAAGCTCGCTGTTTAGAGTTTGTGAGCTTGTTCAGCACTGAGGGTCTGAGGAAACATGGGACGTCTTCCTTCTTTGTGTCCTCCAACCTGAGCAACAAGCCTGCATCCTGAGTGTAGTCAGTCAAACACGGGAACAGAAAAAGGTCCCATAAAATGTTTTGAGCTGGCTCAATTCCTCTTTGGTGGTTTAGTGACATATACCAAACAAAACCATGCCATTAACAAAACAGTTTTAGTTGTTAACCTGTATAAAGAGTATAAATAATATGCAGGTTTTGTAAAAAAAAAAAAAATCCAACCATGTTTGTCATGGATTATACCTTATTTCAGCGTGATGAAGTCAGAGTGCAGGAACTACATCCAGTGTTCTGATCTAGACCTCTCACCCACTGAGAATATTTGGTGTTAAAGACAGTATTCAGAGGAGAAACGGTTAGAATGATGGATAAATCATGACATTCCCTCTACTGCTATGAACTTTTTAAAAGTTAGATTTTTTCTCAAATTGTGAAAATCTATTTTCTTCTGGTACCTCCAAAAGGGTTTAACCCCACCAGCCTGATCGTATTCCCCATACAGTGATCTAGCTGTCCTCTACATGTAGGACTTTTCCAAAGAAAGCAGGTAAAAACATGAGGAATAATTAGTTGTTTTTAGGTCTCATTAGTTCCTTTGAACACTGAACATGTAAGTACATAATATGAGTAAATGTTAAAACGTTTGATGGAAGCTATTTTTGACTAAATGTGATGTTATTTTTGCTTTGTAGGATGCAAAAATTGACAAGACAAATAGCTTAGCTGGCAAAAAATGAAAAAACTTCCTCTAAGATAGCACACGTTTATTAAAAGTCCTGTCACCCTTACATGTGTTCATCCTTCTAAGTGGACTGACTGAAATACATTAATATATATAGTCTATAAACATTCAGCCTGTTGTAATCTTTGATTACTGGATAGTTTGCATCTGTATTGTGTGTGTTTGAGAGGAAGGTGAATAAATGTGTGAGAGGAATAAATCTTTACATTCAACACTGAAAGTGGAACACCTTGTCAAACGTCCAATAAAAAGCTTAAACATTTTAGCAAATCTTTAAAAAAAATCTAAATTATTCCTGTTTAAGCTCAATGTATTATATAAACAATTAGCAGGAAATACACGTGCAGACATGAGTTAACTGCATCACCACTTTGCTCTGTCATGTTACTACAACCTGACTGAATATAACGAAATACAGACGGGCTACATCAGCAGATGACAGACCGGCTCTAAAAACTGAAAATCAGACAAGAGGGAGGATTTCTAGACCCAAAAGCATCAGCTGGGAGTAACTTAGCATATGAATTCTGAGATTAAAGGTCAGTGCAACGCAACAGTTGGTTGGAGAAAGATTCAACGGCAGAGGTGAGCATATGGTGCTGAAACAGATCCCCAGGGAGATCCTACTATCACCGGGTGCTTGTCAACTGTCTGACTGGGAGAAAACAATCTCCTCTTAGCAATTAGAGCGGCGGCAACAGTAGCAATAGTGTGTTAGATGCAAGAAACATACACTGGACATCACTCAGCAGCACCACTTTGTTTTGTTCTACTTTGAAATGACATTTAGCTTATTTATCTTTGCCTATTTGGACATCTTCTGTGCATCTCTGAAGATATTCTGCTGTATTTGTTAAGCCTGATGAAAATGTCAGTTCTTTCTTGTTGAACTTGGTTCATTAATTTCTGTGTTTGGCTGGTTGTAGAAACAAAGAGGAAAATGTGCAATAGCTGCAACACAGTGTTGGTGCACATCATGAATTCTTCCATCTGAAACGGCCTTTTGAAGACATCCAATGCCTAATCATATAAACTGTTGATTAAAAATCACATTGGCTATTTGCACACATATTTATTAGGCCTATCTTTGCTAAGCTATATTTTGGTTAAAAATCAGTTATTTAATTATAAATATTTAAACCATTTTGGTAAAAAAAAACATTGATATGTGCTCCTGCTTGGCCTTTCAACAAAAATGTTCTTGACATGTCCCCTGTACCAACCGGCTCTCACAGAAATACGTGAAATAACCACGATGGGTGTTGAAGCTATTTCTGTAAGATTAGGTTAACAAACCTCCTCCTTTTCAACCCTAAGCTTCATCCTCATATCTTTAAGTAATAGCTCCTGTAAAAACAGTCAGGAGCAACTAGGCTGTAGTGTTGAATCATCAGAAGCTTCTTTATTTACTTTTACTGTCTTTCTAACTTCACAGATATCTGTTGTCCCAGCTTTGATCAGCCATAAGCTGCAGCTGCATCACATTGCGTTTCACACCCTCCTCTTCCTGTAGTTAATAGAATGCCTTTTATTGTTATTACACACAAGTATAACGAGATTGAGCAGTATAACCAACTTAATTACGTGCGATTCTCCTGAAATGTTGAGAAACAAAGGACGACACACTAAGTTGCTTCCCAGCGCGTAAATGAAGCTGCAGATCTACTTAAATGAGATTTTCTTTAATAAGAGGAATGCAGAAAAGAGCCAGTGCAGCGGGCCGATGGCTGGTTCAGACAGGATCTAACAGGAGTTTGTCAATGGTCATTCAGACAGAGGTGAGAATGAAGACACCTCTGTGGTGGTGCGCCTTTATCTTTTTCATGGGCACACACGAGCGCATCCTGGTCACATGAAAATAAAGCATGAGAATAGAACTACTGGAAGTCAAATGTTTTCAGTTACATTACTTTATTAATCAAATTCAGACTACTTTCTAAAGATCATTACAACGTAAAGTGGTCTTTAAGAAACTACACATACAACATGCTACTAATGGAATTTAGCCTACCATAGAAATATTTATATTAATCAGAAACACAGACAAACTTATTGGTTCTACAAAAAAAGAGCTTTTTCTCATACAAAATCCCATTTACATAGTTCTGCAGAAAAACAAGTGTGAGCGCTGGGTACTGGTCCTTTGTTGAGTTATTAAGTATTGAGAGTGATGTTTTTTCTTCTCTTCTTACAGGTGTGAAGAGAATTCTCAACAGAGGACTCACAGCTGGGGTGTCACTAAGGAAAGGAGGGGTTCTTTCAGGAGATCCCAAAGCTGGAGAGGCCCATGAGAGGAAGGGCCCCACTGATGAGATGAAGACTCCACCCATTGCCAAAACAATATCCATTTTGTAAGATATCCAAAGGATTTTTTTCTTCTTGAGGAGCAGGAGAACTCTCTACTTCTACTAAGTGATTCACTAAGTTAGCGTGAATGCAGAAGACAGGCTGCAAACGTGCACCTTGATTAAGATTAGAAGTCCGATCTGGGTCAGGGTCAGCATTTCCACATCAGTCATCGTCTAATTTGGTTCCTGTATCTTTTTATAGGGGGAGTCCAGGTCCTCAAGATAATCTGTGCATGTGCAGTTTCTAATCAGGTTACATGGGTCCAGAAATGCTACAGCAAAAAATGGTGCTCCTGGCTTGTAGGGTGGAACTTTCTCTTCCAGTCACGTGGAAGAAAATACACAATTCCTGTTTCAGTGGATTAAGGAAAAGCCTACCAAGGTCTCCACATAGACCAAGGGTAGGTTAAGGTGGGCATGCTCAAAGCCTCTTTGTTCTCTATAACATCTGTTGAACTCTGGTTGTGCTCACTGTCGGTCTCATCCAGGTCAGAGCACAAGTCCTCACTGGAGGTGGTAGAGGGGGCTGGGGAGAGGGCCGAAGCCTCGCTGCTGGACTGGCCTCTTCCTCCCAGAGAGGCCAGAGTCGTGCTGAGCACCTCACTACCTCCGAGCCAAGTGCCAGAATTGCTGCTGGAAGTGTCTGTGATTAGGTCCATCAGCACATCTTGGAGGTGGTCCTCATTCAGGGGCATACACTCCAGTAGGTGGTTAAGAAGCTCTGCTGCCACCGTTGCGTCCAGGCCAGGGCAACTGGACACAAACATGTGGACCTCGTGCATGCACTGGATGTAGCCGGCCGCAAATCTCTCGCTGGCTTCTCGGTTGAGTGCATCTGTTTCTGTGGAACGAAACACAAATCAAATCATTACGAGCTCAAAGTCCAGCTGCATGGACAGGTGTTAGTTGTGGGTTATAATATTTCCACACTAAATCTATCATTCTAGAGCAACATATTCTGTCTCTTTTTGATTAAAGTATTTACACAGCAGTAATAAGAGTTACATGGTCTAAATTGCTTGGTCTGGTGAGGTTTTGTGCTGTGACATCTGGCTGCTTTGCTGGAAAACAGGGGCAAACCTTGGGTTCGGCTCTTTAGTATGTCTTCCACCTTTTTCACCGTCATTTCCAGCACCTCTGCGTTCTCAATCTTGGAATGTAACTAGGAAACAATCAGACAAACTCAATCAGCACCACAATCTCGGTCTAAACTGGAACTGTGCATATAGACTATACATACTTCTGTGTCAGCCAGCAAACCCCGCAACTCCTGCAAGCTCTCATTGATGCGGGCTCGCCTCTTCTTCTCCACCAGAGGTTTCCTGGTCTTCAGGGACACAGAAAAGATCAGTTATTCACCAGTGACAAGCAATTATGCAACGGTGGAGTGTGCGTAAATGGTAAAGCAGGTTGTCTTCCAAGCCAAGCTGTGTGTCAGTGTGCATAACGCGCCTCCAATGGGTACCTTTCTGTCCCCTTTCTGAATCCCGTAGCAGGGCTCGTCTTCTTCCGTGCAAATACCGGTGCTGTTGGGCCGAACGGAGGGGGCCATGGTTGGATAGCCGCGCTGTGGCTTCTCCCACTCCTGCCTTCGCCCCCGGAGTGGTCAGCAACGTGCAGCTGGCAGATGGAGCTGTGACTAGCAGAAAAAGGGGAATGGAGCAACTCACAGGCGAGGCTCTCCGTGTTTATTGTGCAATCGAGTCCTGCTGCTGCTGTAGTTAGTATTTATAGGGGCTTATTAACATGTGAATAGGGGCTGAGCCGCTCGCGCTGGGGAACAACAGAGCGCACATGGTCGGAGCCAATGAGCGCACAGTCCCTTTGTCTGTGGTCAGCCTCAGTCTGCGCCCCGAGGAGCTGGACAGGCTTTAATGGGACAATGTGTTGGGTTTGGGGAACGGCTGCAAGTTTTTCCCCCCTTTTTTTATACTGATACCGGTTAGCACTGTCCCCCATGAGTTTAAATGGATCAAAATAGTTTTCAACCTGATGCAATTAATATTTGTCATGAAATGCACGTGTCTTTCTTAATAATCTAGATTAAAGGTCACTTTACTTTCTAATTTTCTGTCTGAGAGCCTCTCAGTGTTTCAGCAGACCCGCCCTCCCTCTTTTTGCTGGCTTTTGTGTCCGAGCCTCAGAAGGTTTACCCGACTATTTGGTGGCTGTAACGCGATGCCTTCAGTTGGCAGCTGCTCCTGGCGGCCCCTCGGCCTAAACTGAATCAGCCGGGGGAATTAAGGGCCCTTCTCCAAAGAAAGCGACAGGTGTTGGCCTGCGCCTCGTTTGTTCTCCCCGTTGTTTAGTGACTCCTTATTTGAGAGCAACTTTGTTCTCACGTTGTCCACCCTACTGTGTGAGAGATGATATTGTTTATAACTGGCAGTTTGTGATGTGTGTGCGTGAAAATGGCAAATATGAGGTTGGCATGTTTGACCTGGCCGTGCACTTTTACAGCGATGCGTTTTGTTGTGCGGTGCAGTGAGATGGTGTCTTTGGATGGTGCTCTGCGCACAATGTCTATTTATTTTGCGCACCAACCCTGCGCCCTGGTTGATATACATGCTCTATACACATTATTACCAGGCTAATGGTTTCCTCAGAACCATTTGCTTAAAAAGATGAGAGGAGCCTAGCCATATCTGCACAACCCTGCAGGGAAATCAGGTAATGCATTTTCAGATGCACGGCCTTTCCACAAGCGTTTCCGAAAATACTACTAAAATCTAGTGCCCCCCACAAATAAAGGAAGCGCTGCAGACCTTTGAAGAGGGGGCTTTTTTGGCACCTCGCCACCCCCAGATCTCTGTGCCCTCGCGAGCTTTAATGGTGCGGACTGTGGAGAGCAGCTGTCCCGGTTCGCTTTTGTTGGAGAGCTCACCCCCCCTCCCTTCTCTCTCTCTCTTTCTCCCCTATTCTTCAGACCCTCCGCCTGGCACCATGTGGCGGCCAATCACAATAGCAGGAAGTATTCAGGGAGGGGGGGTTAACTTACATGAAAACATTAATGAATTAAATTTTTATTCAAATACACGCAGAACTCACACCGAGACCATCCTGACTTTGTTTACTTCTAGAGGAGTTGAACACACTGGCCTGTATCTGGTTGTTTATTATTTGGATAAACCTTTACAATGCTGTTGTTGTTGTTGTTGCTGCTATCAGCTGTTTTAAACGTCACAGGCAAGATCATGTCAGTGTGATTAAACAGGTGTTTTTGTCTCAACCAGAACTAGAAAAGCACCCTGGGAGCGCAGACCCAGCAGCACCATAATGTTACTGAACATTTCAAAGTGATCCAGAATCCAGGATCCTTTCTGGATTTCCACCAATGGTTAATTATTTGTTCCCAGTGACACTCCCAACATATCCTGAAAATGTAATCAAAATCAATCAATAACTTTTTGAGTTATGTTGCAAAAAGACAAACAAACAGACAAACAGAAAACATGACCTCAAAAGGAACCGAGTCCCACAAATCTTACTCATGAGCTTGTTCATTTGAACAACATTTAGCAAACAACGTTTAGCTAAACTACTTTGTGTGTGTATGTGTGTATCAGTTCCTAAAATAGAGTCATATTACAAGATTTCTTGATTTAAATTTATTTCTAAGAAGATAGTAATATAGGCTTATTGATTAATATGAAAACATTAACAGATGGGATTCATAGGAGAGAAATAAGCAACATGTTGTTTTATAAAGTGTTTTTAATTCCTCGGCTACTGTAAAAAACTTCACAAATAATGTCTCAATAAGAGAAAATGTTCCTTATTCAATCAGAGCATCAGACAGCAATGTGCTCAACACTGAAGCTGCTTTTTTGCATCGTGACATCAAAGACCCAGCTTATGTCACAAATATGATTATGACTTTATATAATTTCCTCTGTTTCATTTCAGCATGTTTCACCCTGCTGTGTTTCCACAGTAACCACTGTAATGAATGAAAAATACTTTATTAATCCCAGAGGGAAATTCATGTTTACAGCAGCTTCTACGGGTGACTGGTGAGCCAGTGTTTGTTACTGGTGATCCAGTGTTTGTTACTGGTGATCCAGTGTTTGTTACTGGTGAGCCAGTGTTTGTTACTGGTGATCCAGTGTTTGCTACTGGTGATCCAGTGTTTGTTACTGGTGATCCAGTGTTTGTTACTGGTGATCCAGTGTTTGTTACTGGTGATCCAG
>JBAMHV010000009.1:4363390-4375192 GCA_037177535.1 Pseudomugil gertrudae | reverse complement strand
CGTGGTGGTATTGACCTCTTTGTTTTATATGACTTGATATAGCATTTCCTATAGCAGATTTCTAATGCAAGAGGTGGCGATAGATGTTAGCAAATTAAGTTTTCTTCATATATATATATATATATATATATATATAAAATTATTTTATTATTTTGGGCTTAAACTTTGATCTTATGTGTTCATTTGGCTTGTTCCCCACTCTGCATGTTAGGTGGGTCGTGGAGATGTGGCATTTAGGTTCTGCTGTAGCACGTTCTCTAAAACACTCCAGAGTTATATGGTTGTCACATCACTCGGTTTCATCATGCACACCTGAGCTCGGATCTTTGGTGTGTGGTATACACTACCAGTCCAAAGTTTGGAGACACTTTTCCCATTAACACACTAGTGTTTGCTAACCTAAATTTGTCCCTTGTTAAAGTTTGATGTGTGATGTCACCACTTTGCTACATGAGTCTCAGCAAAGGGAGTGGGGTCATACACAGGTCTAAGACTACTTCACGGTGTAACTGCCCTTGTGTTATAGTAAACATTGCATTGTTAATCATTTACAATGTGCAACCACACAATTCACAGTGTTTAGCCACTCCTCAGTGAGACATTAAGGGCCACACCTGGATTTAATATAAGTTATTTAAAAAACTCTCCTCTACATAAGAGAATATTTAATTTTCAACAACAGATTTATTGTAAAGGTTCTGGTGCTTTTTGCTGTGACAGTCATTGTGTCTGTAAGCCGATCTATACTGATTGCAACATGAGATTACTTTACATTTCTCTCTATAGGTGGACAGTGAGCTGCCTGGCTGCTCGTGGTAACTCTCCGCCATGCCTTTCCCCTTTGGCAAGTCCCACAAGTCACCGGCGGACATCGTCAAGAACCTAAAGGACAGCATGACAGTCCTTGAGAAGCATGACATCTCGGATAAGAAAGCAGAGAAGGTAGGGTGCACCTTGAACTTTCTCCTCACCTTCTCCTATGGAATGCATCAGCTTGTGAATGAAACCGATCCATTTTGGATTTTTATACCCTCTTGTGATCATGATGATGATCATATCGTAGCTGGAAAGTGAAAATGAAAAGAATAGCTATGTACAAAAAGGCTTTCTCTCCCTTATTGATGAGAGACGACTGCAACCTTGTTTCTAAAAAAAAAAAGAACTAATTACAGTTCAATAAAATAAATTTAGAAAAATATTTAGCAATAAATGAATCATGACATTGAATGAAGGTGTTTGTGCTTATACAGAGGTACAACAGCAGGGCTCCAGACTAACTAACCAGGAGCACTCACATCTCTAGGCGTGAAAGCAGACCATTTAGGCATGATGAAATCAACTTGCAAAACAAATATTCACATTGCCACTCATTCCCACTATAAATACTTTGTATGCTGCAATTCACTTTATTGTGCAGTAGACACAACATAAAAAACAGCTGCCATGAAACAGAATCAATTCATACCCCTCAGCACTGGTTAGCAGCCTTCTGCTTTCTAAATGCAACTGGGAGTGTAGTTGCACTTTTATTTCACAGGTCACAGCACATTTTATGTTTCAGACTGATAGTTGTGTCGTGCCAATTTTATTGGTAAATGTTGTTCCCTGCAGATTGTAGGTATCCACAGCAGAATTTCCAGGCGGTACTGTGTCCTTAAAATACCTCTGCCAGGTGAACTCGCTCCAGATTTTTCCAGGCCTAGCTGCGTTTTTATGGAAAAAAGTTTACATACATTATCAGTACCGGTTCATTTTAGATTAATCTGTGTATTATTTCCACCTTTTGTATCAGTTATCTCTAAAAAAAAAACCAGCCCACACAAATAATACTTACTGTCTGTAAATGCAAGATTCAAGCTCAAGTCCTTGTTTTGGTGAAATGACTTGCATCAGAATAATAAAACATTAATCTCTGACCGTTTTCACATGATTGTGCTCTGAGACACATAAAAATTAGGATAGTGCTTGATTTTCTAATCTCATAGTTCATCTGCAGAACTTCACTGTGGTGTGTAGCGCAGATGGAGCTGTAATCTCCATGGTACAGTGTGGTGTGGTTGAACTCAGCACAACTCTTCCACGCTTCATTTCCTCTCCAGACTGCATCGGACTGACGTGGGCAGTATCAGCTGTTCATCATCGCAGTGTGTACATGAAGTTACAGTGACAATGAGCCAGTTTTTGGTTTTAACATTAGTTTAGAGGATACTGTGCAATAGCACGGTTTTAAACAGGCTTGTTATGGAGGGGACCCTGACAGCTGAGTGCTACAGAGTTTCACTGGGCTAAAGAGATGGAACTGATATTTTCATATATAATTATATATTTCATATATTCATGATGAATAAAATTTTTGTATATTTGTTAATCAAAAACACAATTTGTGATCTGTGTCTCTAAAGGAGTTAATATTGTTTTATGTGGTAAATTGTGTCCTGATTCTTCCAGTTTATGGAAGAAGGAAGTATGTTGGCAATAGCTTCTGCAAAGATATTGTTTGTTACATCCGCATTTGATTTACTTACATTTTTTCTCTTCTCTATAAGGTCATGAGCTGTTGCTTTTCCAGCCGTTTGTACTAATACACACAAACCATTTAATTCTGGTTAGGTCTGGGTGCTCCATAGAAGGCAGGACGGCCTGATACTTTTCATTTTTTCTATTTGATATTTACGGCCTGTGCACAGCATGCTTCTCCTTACCTGGTACAATAAACCTGTGCCTGGCATGCACTAGTTTTGCACACAGCAACCGAGCGCAGCAGATTGGTTGTTGTTGGTGTCAGCTGTGCCTCAGCTGTGTTGAGGACACGGAGGAAGTGAGGTTCAGATTGAGGTGAGATAAGTAATTTTGTAATCTGTAGATGAGACAGGAGAGATCTGTTTCTTCATCCTTTGCTCAGGTTGGCGAAAGGAACCTTTAACGGGGAATCTCAACTAGCTAGTTACGCTTGTAGCTTGGTCTTTCCATACTTTTTGTTGTCTCAGATTAAAAGTTTTTTAGTTGCAGAAAACGCAGTTGTTACAAAGCAACACCTGTCTGAACAACTAAACTGTCTAAAGTTACAGAGTTAGTGTGGTAAAATGTCCTTTTTTGCCATGGAAATGAAGAAAATATCAGGCCATGCAGGGTACTTGAGGATCAAGGGTGGGGAAACGCTGCTTTGGCCTACCAACAGTATTTCTCATGTTAGTTAGCCTTGAGCTAACACGTCGCTTTTTGAATATTGAATATTTTTTGTACTACAATAAGATTTAAGGCTGAATCTGTTTGGAAACATTTAATTAGTAAAACTGTAAAACCAAAAATACATCAAATATATACTGGAACTTAGACCAATGAGGTAATGTGAATATTAAATGGAAACTTTGCTTTTTATTTTAGAGAAAATGTCATGAAACTGATCCAGATGTTCCTCTGTACGCTGATGTTTGCCTTTATTTAGGCTGCAGAAGAAGTGTCAAAAAGCCTTGTTGCTATGAAGGAGATCCTGTATGGGACTAATGAAAAAGAGCCCCAGACGGAGGCGGTGGCCCAGCTTGCCCAGGAGCTCTACAACAGTGGCTTACTTAGCACTCTGATAGCAGACCTGCAGCTCATCGATTTTGAGGTAAGACTATGAATCTGTTGGGGTACATTACAAACTTACTGACTGAGACCAAAAGCAGGAAACAGTGTAGGACACATTTGTCACCTAGTTGCCATATAGCGATCCTGGTTATTTAAAGTGTGTATTGACAACAAGAATGAGATCTATAGGAGTAAAAGATGCTACAAAATCTCAGACGGCAGGATATCTGAGGTTGGTTTATCTGTGTTTACATGGGCAAAACCTCACATCCCTGCAATATGTCAGACTGCTGACATCTGTAAGCAGCCACAGGCTACCTGACTCTCCTTATCGCACAATGAGTCATCGTATTGTGAGATCATTTTCTTTTGACACTAGCACATCCTTCTACTCACAAAAGAAGCTACTTAAGAATTAGAAGAAAACAAGATGACAACATAAGACAATGTAACGCTTTCATTTTGTATTCACATGCTATCAGTCCTGAAAGTCATCTATTTAAATGAATGCATTTATAAATAAGATGGCCAATAACTTAAAATGCTCTGCTTTCTGACAGAGTGTTGTATTCTAAACAGATAAATGACATGCAAACACCTGTATCTTTGCTTTCAGAGCATGCTGGAAGTATGGCCTCGGGTTCTGTTATTAAAAGTTGTGTTATATACAAAGATTTGGGTCTCATTGAAGTGTTTGTTTCTGGCAGGGTAAAAAAGATGTAGCACAGATCTTCAACAACATCCTGAGGCGGCAAATTGGCACCCGGACACCCACTGTAGAGTACCTTTGTACTCAGCAGAATATCCTCTTCATGTTGCTTAAAGGGTAAGGAAACACACACACGTCGAGTAATTGCTCCTATTGCTGCCCTTTATTTTTATTTACTGTACATGGAGGTATTGATGAGAATACCCTGCAACTCCACAATTTCTTAACATGAAGAAAACAGTTTTTCAATTAAGTTTGATCATAGAAATGGCATAAAAATAAACACTCAAGAGCATAAACATACAGCCATATGGTCCAGTTTAAGGTTGCAACAATGATGTGTAGCCAACAGGCTAGCTTTACTGTTTTCAGAGTGAGCTAACCACTCAATCACTGAACGCTGCCTGTTTTTGCACAGCTATCTAAGAACCCAGCTAGACTGTCACCAAACACTAGCTGCTGTAACTAGCCACCAAACTAGCTACAGGTCGCACAGAGCTTCGATTATTTTCTCACCATGGAAAAAGACAAGCCGCCCACAAAGTCAGGCAGACACCCATGCTGCTTGTGTCTCGTGTTTGGGGTCGCAGCATCCTGGGCTAATTGTGAGCATTCAGCACACCTCTCTCTTAAAACCCAAACAGGTAGTAACATACCATGCTAGCCTGTCAACAATGGACTCGGTGATGGGGAACAGGAGCTGACTGAGAACATCCAGGGAGACACCATCCTCACACGGTCCAAGTTGGGCGATCAGCTAGATGCTGTCCCAATTATTGACCTTTGAAAAAGATGATTCCAGCCAACAGGAGCTGGGTGGGTTTTGGGGGTTTGGGGTCTCTTAGAGTCTTACTCTGGGACAGAGATCTTAAGGTTAAGGAATTAACCTCAGTTCTCTGATACATGAAGTTTCTCACCTGACCACCCTCCTTACCTGGAGCGAGGAAGAGGTGTTCTTACCCAGACTAGAGTGAGACGTCCACATTAGGCTCTTATTGTGGGACGAAGTCCATTCCCCCGGAGCATGCGTTACATCTGAGTGCCAGTCAGGACTGGTGTAATGTAAAATAGCCTCTGGGAGCGTGTCCCATAGTGGGATAACTCACTGAGAGAACCGGGGTTATAGTATCTTAACTTTACGTTCCTGACAGTGGACGAGTTCTTTGTCCCACAGGGGAAAAATAAGGTATTTTTAAACTTAAAGGAGCTCAATAGTGCAATCATTGTATTTGCAAATGTGACCCAAAAGATTTTAATATAAATATTAAAACATCTGAACTCTGACATCAACATCTTTTATTTGAAGAAATATGTCAGAAAAACATTTTTCTCCAAAAGATCCAAATCCTTTTTGTTTTGGATAATATTACCTGGTTGTGTTTACAACCAATGTGAGAAACTAAAGCAGTGTGTTTTTCTGGTGTCTGTACACAAGATGATACTTTGCTGTCTTTGTGTTGCTGTTATATACAGGTACGAATCTCCAGACATCGCCCTAAACTGTGGTATCATGCTGAGGGAATGCATCAGGCATGAGCCGCTGGCCAAAATCACACTATGGTCGGAGCAGTTCTACGACTTCTTCAGATATGTGGAGATGTCCACGTTCGATATCGCCTCAGACGCTTTTGCCACATTCAAAGTAAGTCAGACTAAATGTTTAGCTGTTAGTTTAAGATGTTTAGCTGTTAGTTTAAGATGTTTAGCTGTTAGTTTAAGATGTTTAGCTGTTAGTTTAAGAGTATCAAAATAATAAACTGTTACTGATGCATGGAGATAAACAGGCATCCTCATTTCCGGCTCGCTGCTACATGGTGGTAAGTGCTTGTGTCAGAACTTTAGCTATCTAAGCTATCTTTTGAGCTATTAAATGATATTTAAGTGAACTTTGTTATAAAATGAAAACACATTTCTTGTCCACTGCAATCAAAGTATTTGGAGCATATGTGGTTCAGGTGTTTAGGTGCATCCACCAATAAATCCTTGGTTGCTCCCACTGGGCAGACCAGAGCATTAAAGGAGTTATTTCATGAGCATGTAGTTTTAATGTAACAAAGGGATATGTTGACTTTAAATAAGTCTGACTTTGTTGTTTATTATCTGCTTTTTTTCGTTTGCAGGATCTTCTCACAAGACACAAGCTACTGAGTGCAGAGTTTCTGGAGCAGCATTATGACAGAGTAAGACCACACAAATCAAACCCAACAAAATACATCATCCAGAGAGAGATAAAAAAAAAAGTGTGTGATTTTTATTACCTAATATGAACAGAAAGTAGATAATGGAGCTTTGAAGGGATTTATATTGCTCTTTTTGGTAAAATATTTATTTATATAAAAAGTTTCATGTATACGAGCTGCTTTAACTTTGTGTTCATTAGACATTAGACAAACACTCAGTCAGACTGGCATGATGGCTTTCTCTTTCATGATGTATTTACAATGAGATTTGCAGGATACACATATCTGTCTTTGAGGGGGACATTCACTTCTTCTGTCCCTGAGCCTACAATATAAGAAAGCAGATGTGAAACAACTTTCTCTCCCTCTTCACTCTAACCTGTTTTTCCTCTGTTCTCTCTCCTTTCTCTTCTGTAGTTCTTTAGTGAATATGAGAAGTTACTTCACTCAGAAAACTACGTGACTAAACGGCAGTCCCTGAAGGTAAGGACTCTGGGTCATACCAGTTGGAAGGTCTCACAGTGGTGCATCTCTGCTCACACAGCTATTTAAAGACCAGGTTTGGTGAAGTGTTGGGTTTCTAGGGATTACTGTATTACCTTGTTATTGCTGCCATCTAGTGTTTGGAATATAAAAATGATCAGCTTCTACAGCCATTTATTGTTTTTTCCACTTTTTATGTTTAAACTCTGCAGTTTGTTCCAACTAAAATTAAACTATTACAATGTAATGGTAAAGGCTACAATCTGTAGGTCATTGCTTCCCTCACTGGCTGATTAAAGTGAATGCAGGATTACATATAAATATTACCCTCATTACCTTCACTCACATTGCACTTTATACCTGGCTAGAAGAACCCAACTGAACTGTTTTGGTTGTTAAATGGTTTTTTTTTTTTTGTCACTCTGATTTAGTTACTGGGAGAGTTGCTTCTTGATCGGCACAATTTCACCATAATGACGAAGTACATCAGCAAACCAGAAAATCTCAAACTAATGATGAATCTGCTGCGGGACAAGAGCCGCAACATCCAGTTTGAGGCTTTCCATGTGTTCAAGGTATGGGTTTTTTTTTGTTTTTCATATTAAAGTGCTGGAAAAACTTGATGTCTGGAAATATTGTATGATGGTTACAAATATTGTAACACTGGGACTTTAAACCTTTGTGCTACCTTGAAATTATTAGTGCTCAGAGTATAAGGTGCTAAGCGTTCAACAAGTTGTCAGATTCAGAAACATTAGGGTTGACTTCAGGTAACATTCATTCAAAAGTTCCTAAATTTATTTAAAAAAAAGTTTCTTATGTTTAATTTCTGTTATATTTACCTTCAGTTTGATTGAAATCATCTGCACTGTTAATTTTAAAGGAAATGTTTACATTAATATCAAATAAAGAGATCCCATAAGGTGTATGCACTTGCCGCAAAGCATGTAATGGCAAAATAAAATGTTTTGAGGTGTGAAAGGTTAGCCTAATTTGTATACAATTTAATAAAAGAAGAATACTTACAAAGAATATCCTGCAAATGAGCTATAAGGTTATTGTTGCTTCTTGTGATGAAGAAGAAAACTCACTGTAATCTAGAGCAAAAAATACATTTTACTCTGGAGCGGCAGAATATATAGAAACTTTGCTGTCAGGACAGCATTAAAACTGGGGCATTGGGGGTCAGGTACCGTGTGTGTGGGGGCATGGTGGTCAGATCCTCAGCTGCAGAAACTGGCTTTAGGGATGCAATTCTGGTTAGATATAGTAGGACTGGAACTAGTATCCTCAAATGGTTGGACCTTCTTCCACACTGGCGTTGCCCCCAGTGAGAGATGCAGGTATGGGCACACTAATTGAATGAATCAACTGGTTTTTCTCGTTGCCACCAAGGCCACAAGTTCCTCTGTGAAAATGAACGTATACCACAGAAAACACAAGTGTCATAGACAACTGATATTAGAGATGTGGATCAGCATCAATTTAGTGCAAAACATTGTCACATAAAACCTATTCTCTTGTCCCCTTCATCCACTACCAGGTGTTTGTGGCCAACCCCAACAAGACACAGCCCATTCTGGACATCCTGCTGAAGAACCAGACCAAACTCATCGAGTTTCTCAGCAAATTCCAAAACGACAGAACAGAGGACGAACAGTTCAATGATGAAAAGACTTACCTGGTCAAACAGATCAGGGACCTAAAGAGGCCTGCACCCCAGGAGGCCTGAGTGAGCGTAGAGGTGCAGGACGTAGCCACCAGGACCAGGTCTGGATAATATCCAGATGATGTCTGCTTAATGGACCCATCAGCAGCCGCTGTTCTGGTTTATGAACAAAAACTGAGGAACAAATAAAAACCAACATACCCACATAAACTCATCTGGAAGTTACCAGCTCCTCTGCCCCTCAGAACACCCCCCTCCCCCATTTTTTCAATTTGTTTCTAAAAAAAAAAAGAGAAAATAGTAGTTGCTGCTGCTTTCTTGCACATTAGAACATTTAGGGTATATATTAACATAAGTCCATCAAACATAGTGGCAAACAATGTTGAGCATTTGAAGGATGGCAGACATCCTGATAGAAGCCCAAACACAGTAAACACATTCACATACATGCATCTTACACACACACACACACACTGCAAGAATGCCAACATAAATGTGATGGAAATGGTACGAGCAAGATTAACGTTGGTGTGGTTGGTGCATGCCTTGAAATGTGACAGATCCATGGCTGTACCTGGCGTCTGCTCTCTGACAGCCCACTCAGTCTGGCACGTACGTTCGGTGCCAATCCATGCATCACACAACAACCGCTACAGTCTGCAGCTATACCTTCATCTGATCAAGCAGAAGTGGTTTGTTTTACAAAGGAGACGCTCCCACATGCCACCACACAGAACCATCTGATCTCTGTGTGACCCAGCACATTGATGAAGGAAGGAGGATGGGAGGTATGGATTTGTGAAAGCCCAACAACTGGGTCGTCTTGTGTTTTCTCAGACAAGGTTAACATGTACATAAACGCCTTTTTCTTTTTTGATCGGGTCGTTTTTTTTTTGTTTAACCTTGATATATGAATATATATTATATATATTACCTTAAACCACACGTTTTTGGTTATTTGTAAACAAGTTACTTTCTAAACCATAAGAAAAGTGATGTTTTTGCATTTCCATTACTGATGAAATGGTTGCTGTTGGGTTTGTTTGTACATAACTTAAAGAGCCAGCTCACATTTAGCTAGTGTGTAGAATATTAACAATGTGTACAGCGGAGGAATGTCATTGTAACAGCTCTGGGTCTGTCAGGCCTCTTTGTACTCTGCATTCGGCTGTTTGGGCCAAAAATGTGCAGAAAGAGAGGAAGGGGAATGGCGGAGCATTAACTGAAACATTAAAGCCTGTGTGTTTGTGCACTTTGGGAGATGCTGGGTGACTGAGATTCCCTCACTGGAGCTCACCCACTCTCACCACTATGGTTTTTGAGCTTGGCGTGTGCCATGTGAGCCCGTGGTTACTCTGCTTCAGGTTTATATTCATTCGGATGTTCAAGATTTGGCCCATCAGTCTTTTTTTTTTAAATCTTTTACTGCCCCTCACCTTCCCTTTCACCCTTGTTTGATACTTTCTCTTCAGAGGGTTTATAATTCCAGTACAATGATGAGTGGAAAGCATTGTAGGTGTGCTTTTGGTGCGTTTGAACTGGTGAAATCATAGATTTTCTACATTTCCATTGAACAACATTGTTGATGTAGCTTGACAGTTAAACAATTAAAACATCGTATCAGTGCTAAGAACACTACTGTAAGAGCTCACTGTCTCCATGCACCTTGAGCAAGCATGCTGCTCCACTGGCTGTGCATGATTGCTTTACTGAAGATGTTGTACTGGAATTGTTCCCACTCCCACCCCGCTCTAAGTATTCAGCAACATTAAAATAGCAAATTGAACCTTTGGGTTTGCAGCTGTGTGCTGACTGACTCCAGTTTCAGGGTAGAGTGTGTGGGTGCTTTCAGATGTGTCAAAGTCCTGGGCCCAACAATCGAAATAAAGAACAAAAAAAAACCTTTGGAATACATTTAGGCTGCTGTTTTTCTTTCTGTGTATGTAAGTCATTCTGCAACTGTAACAGTGTTGATGGCAACTTTTTTCTTACTAAAATTCTTCAGGAACAGTTTATTAGTCCAGTGAGGGTAACCCAGGGGTGGGCAATTCTGGTCCTCATGTCTGCTAATTAAGTTTGATGTGGATCAGGTGTGTTTTAGCAGGGAAAGTTCTAACACTTGCAGGACTGCGGCCCTCGAGGACTGGAATTGCCCACCCCTAAGGTAACCCCTTCAGCCTGTGTGTGTGTGTGTGTGTGTGTGTGTTCAACGGTCGTTTTGTGTCCTTGGAGAATAACTTCTTTACCACTTGGTAAGAAAAAAAAACTAACAGATCAACCTAGGCACAGTTATCATTGTAAATTTGAATTTGGTGCTTGGTCATTGCTATATCACACCTACTGATACCAGAAAAGAGCAAATTTGCTATATGCAACTGGAAATGGGATTTATAGATCTACTTTCAAAGATTCCAGTAGCATGTCTTTTTTTTTAATGTATTAAATATTTTTAGGCCCAATTCACATTCTCTGTGGTTAAAACATCTTTAATTGTAGAAATTATATATATATATATATATATATAAAGGATCTCAGGGAAAAGTGTTTAAAATCCCACTTCAATAGCTACTACATGATCCCTAAAAGGAAAATGACACCTGACCTTAGCAAAACAAAGAATCAAACTGGAATTCAGACTGAGAATATACTCACCTAGTTATATTATTTTAACCTCACCATAGGCACTGGCTCCATTGTGACAGCCAGTACTAAACAGCTAAAACATCAAAGATGAACACATATTTGCTGGGATAGGGTCCAGCTCCCTTGCAACCTTAAATTGGATTTAGCAGAATAGAAAATGCATAAATGAACAAAATCATTACCATCTAAATTTCAAGCTGATTTTTCTCAGTCATGTTTGCATTTTGATGGCGTCCTTACCACACAAAGTAAGACAAGGTGATGTGCAAACTACAGAGGTTGTTCATGTAGTGCAGCTCATCCAGGATGGCACACAATGTGCTTTCCCCCAATGCAGTGTGAAGAGGAAGGAAAACCAAATGTGGAGGCTGCAACCCAGCAACAACCCAGCAGTAGGACTGCTCTGCTCCTTTGTGCAAGCAGGAACAGGAGGAGCACTTTCAGAGCCCCCAGCAGGCCTCTAATGTCCATGTTTCTGTTCATACCATCAGATACAGACTCCATGAAGGTGGTTTGAGTGCCCCATGTGGGGCATGTGCAAATATATA
>JBAMHV010000009.1:4333426-4346017 GCA_037177535.1 Pseudomugil gertrudae | reverse complement strand
TTATGCTTTTCTGTTTCAATGTAAAGCACTTTGAGTTGTCTGTACATGAAATGTGCTATACAAATAAACTTGCCTTGCCTTCTCTTTACTGGATCTATTTGAAATCTACACTAGCATGGAAACTTCCTCCTCTTACATATAAATCCTGAAATGACCTAACTCTAACCCATCTTTCAAAAGCAGCAACTTTAAATAGTCAGTATTTTTCCTCATCTGGTAAATCAGAAAGATATTCATCTGATGTTACCTATATGTCTTCAGGCCAATTGCAGTCAATATGCTTTGCTTGGATTGGCTGATGGCCACATGTGTGCATCCGTGTAGCACATAACTGTATAAGCTTAGCTGAAATTGAGCATATCAATAAAACACACACTTATGAAAAACGATGTGAATAAACTCTGCCTGCACGCAGTTTGAGAAGTGGAAGAAGCTTAGACAGGTTAAGTGAGTCAGCCACTCCCAAAAAGACTTTACAAAGCAAAATATCTAATTACATCACCAAACAGATGCCACATGCTGCTCAGCATTTTATACACTTTCTCTTTCGCTGTATTATCAAGGTGTGCATGGTCTAGTGCAGCACCTTTCAGGGTTTATATAAGGAAGCTGCAGAGTAACAATGTTCTCTCCACACTTACAGATGTGCATGAAGTTTGCTTAAAAGGTTCCTGATGAGGGTAAAGATGATTATGTCTCCAGGTCGCTGCTTCCTTTCTATGCTTCTTCTAAACTTAGTTCATTCTGGTAAGTTGATGAATGTAAAACATTAAATGCTGATGAATTCAGTATGATTGGTACTGTATTTTAAAAACGAGTAACCATTCAGACAGGACTTGGTCACCTCTTTTCTGTCTCAAGTCTGACCATCTATCTTTTCATCAGTCAGTGTGAAGCTATGAGAGATAACAAAAGAGAAGCTGGTGTTGACAATAGTCTATGGTCAGATGGCCCCTGAAAGAGGTCATATTTTATGGAAGGAGTGTGACTTTATTTATTTTTCTCCAACAGGACGAATTCTGAGAACAATCAAGGAGCGTGCACGGGACCTTCAGCTGGAGAAAAACAAGCAGCTTCTTACATCTCTCATGGCCAGCAGTCAACAGCCTCTCCAGCATGTGAAAGAGGCCTGGCTTCACCAGCCACTGGACCACTTTAACCGGCAGGATGTCAGCACCTTCCCTCAGGTAAACAAAGATTAAACACTGTTGTACCCGGTGATATTGCTAAATATGCACACCCCGGGAAAACAGCCTGGTTTTGTGGCATGTTTAGCTCCTCTGATGCTTTGGCCTTACGTGGTAATACTGCCTCTTGAACAGAAATATGAAAAGATCACGCAGTGTGTTGATCATCAGATAAGAAGCTGTCGTACCTTCTATCAGAGAGCTGTTTGGAGAATGGCAGTAGTTTTCGTTTCATGGAGTTAAACTCACAGTTCTGCTGCAGCGGTTGTATCTGGACAGGATAAACATGTTCACCTTTTCAGTTCCACTAAACAGACAGGATGACGATGTTTCCTTGACAACATGAATCTCACTGTGCAGTTTAATTAGCTTTTGACTCTGAAATCTACAGCAGCTTCATTACAGGATATCTTTGTGCAAAGAGATGTGATCTTCCTGTTGATCTGGGCAAACATGTTTCCTTTCACATTTACTTGAAGCTAAACCTGCCTGCCTGTGTTACAGAAGTTCTTTGTGAACGAGGCTCACTGGCAGCGCCCTGATGGTCCAGTGTTTCTCTTTATCGGTGGCGAAGGGCCCATCTTTGAGTTTGATGTTCTGGCAGGTACCATGAATACAACATTATATGCCTTCATCTGTCCACAAGGACTTAACCTTCTTGACATATAGATCCTTGATCCTTAAACACTTGTAGTCACAGTTTCACAGAATATTTCAAACACACACAAAAGCCTCAGAGCATCAGAGCATGGACATCCTGCATGTTATCGTCCATCTAAACCACATACGTACATTAAGAGTTTTGTTTGCGTAAATGTGACAAACCAGTGACTAAATCCCAAACCGTTACAGAGTGACAATAAAATTAAAGTGTATTATTAGCAATCCCTTTCAGAATATATACATTTCCTTTTATTTCCCTTTAGGTTTTCTTTTCATGTATTTTATCACAAGCTTCCACGTTGGAAACTAAATTAAAGAGGAAGTTTAGAGTGTTAAATTCAGTATTGGTGTTAATGTTTTCATCATATTCACCCATTTAGTCTCACATAAAACGTATTAGTCAGTACAAAATTTTTCTCTTCATGGTGGAAGCCAGAGATTGACCCATTGACCTTCTGATTGCAAAAAACACTCTTGTGGCTTTCCATGTATAGCTACAGTACAAATATTATAAGCGGATTTGTTTCCTACAGGAAACTTGTTTTTCTGTCTTTAAACATCTGAAATGTGTAGTTACTGTATAAAACTGCCCTATTTGCTTATTTTGTGTGATGGTAGATGCAGCTTCTGTAGTTCAGCAAGACTTTACTCTAAAGATAAAATCCATATCTGATTCTGTTATAAAAGGCAAAGTATAAAATGCAAAGTGTACTTCATCCTGATTTCCATTTCCATCATTGTACCTGTTGAGTTTTGTAAGGCTGACTTTCCATTTCGCATTTTCCCAGGGCATCATGTCGACATGGCTAAAAAACATGGGGCTCTGCTCCTGGCTGTGGAACACCGTTTCTATGGCGACAGCATTAACCCTGATGGCCTAAAGATGGACAACCTGGCAGACCTGAGCAGCCAGCAGGCGTTAGTATTGGTAGAATATATCTGTGCACATTGTCTTCATGTGCAGATATGTGCTCCTCTGTGCATAACATGCTTTTAAGTTCCTTTCTACTAATTTATCATATTATTATTTTCATATATCACGTTTATAATAACCTTTGAGTATATATGTGTTAATTTGATGCACGTTATGGACACCTCCCAGCCAGTTACACTGGGTCTTCAAACAAATCACAGTCGTGCAAATACAAACCTTTCAAGCTATTTTTAAAAATAGCCCAAATAAAACTCAGAACAACGTTTGTCCCAGGAACGCCGAGTACATTTTCCAGAACAGTCAGTCAAAATTAAGGTCATTTTCTTTTAATCAGGACAGATGCCAGCCTAATTAAACATGCAAATCTGCATCTCATGCTGTCTCTCTTTCATCCTCTCTTGTGTGCTAGTGCATATCTTTCCAAAACACACATCTGTCTTCCTCTCACATCATTTGCCTGTGTGACATGTATCCACAGATTTATGTGTAATGAACATTTGTATTTCTGTCCCCTTGACCAAGGCTTGCAGACTTAGCAGTATTCCATCATTACATAAGCCAAAGCTTCAATCTGAGCCAGAGAAACACCTGGATCAGCTTTGGAGGATCATACTCAGGAGCACTGTCTGCTTGGTTTAAAGGAAAGGTGCAGGACACTAATGATGAATCTTACAAAGCATTAAGTTGTTCAAAGCTTCAGCTTCTGGAGGCATTTTCTGACATTTTTAAATGATCAGCATTCTAAGAAAGATGTTTTTACATGTTTCCCTGGTGAGAAACAGCATGACTGAATGAAGCCTGCTTTATATAAGGCATATTTTGTTCTGTCTCCACTGTTTCTCCTCCATCTGCAGTTTCCCAGTCTGGTGTATGGAGCTGTGGCCTCCTCTGCTCCTGTCAAGGCTGATCTCGACTTTTCTGCATACAACAATGTAAGTTATGCATGTGCATTAATATTTAAAACCATATTACCAGAAAATATTACCAAGGCTTCACTTCTGTGTCTCAAATCAAACTCGACACTAATTCGTCTTAGTCTCTTTCTGACTCACGCATCTTCCTTTCCTTTTGTTGCAGGTTGTCGGCTTGAGCTTGATGAACGAGGCAGTTGGCGGCTCAGAAAAAGTGTGAAGACGACCACATGTCGGTGTGTCATATGAGGAGCCATTTTTTGAGTTAAATCCAATTTTCCCTCTCTCTGTGCAGTGTCTGACTAAAGTCCGGGAAGCATTTGTTGCTGTGGAAGCAGCACTGATGGGTGGAAACTCCAGCCAGGTGGCCTCAGACTTCAGCTGCTGTCAGAGTCCCAAAAATCACGATGATCAGGTGACAGCTTTGGGCTTCTGTGTCTTGGTAAAGATGGTTATGTAGTTTAGTAGAAGAGCTTGATTTTGTTCATGGCGGACGGTGTTGCTTTTCTGGGTAGACATTTTGCTTACATGACTTAATACAGCGAGTGTTTTTCACTCAACATATTTTAAATTTAATTAAGTGTAAAATTTAGTTTAGAGGATTTTCTTTTACATCTGAACATCAAAAATAAAAGGATTTGGGATATTCTACGTTTTGGAATCAAATCTATATTAGGGTTATAAAGAATAGGTTTGATACTTTACTAAATGAACCATCCTAACCTCTCATTTATCTGGCACATGATCTAACGTCTTCTTAGCTCTCATCAGAGTTATAAATGTCACAACCACACCTCTGCTACTCTGTATAATCTCACTTCTCTTGTGTTTCCATTTGCTCACAAAAAACACTGGTTGTGAGTGTAAACTTTGCTAGATCTTAGTAGCTGTCACTTTCTCTTTCTTCATCACCAGTTTCCTCTACGTCAGAGGAAACACTTTTCTGACAGTCTAATCTCCCCATTCAAGAAATATTTCTGGATATGTACAAGTTAAGCTACTTTAATAAGTTTATTTTGTACCACAGGCTGATTTTGCTCTGTGTTTTTCCACATTGTATACTGTTTAATGGGAATATATGTCTCTGACTAAACTTTTTCACTTTAGATTGAGCTTCTACAAAACCTGGCAGATATTTTTATGGGAACAGTGCAGTATAATGAAGAGGGTGTGCTCATGTCCATCAGCGAGCTCTGTGGTGTGATGACCAACACGAGCGAGGCACATGAAGGAGATTTCAATGCCTACAACCGCCTTGTTAAACTCTCACAAGTATGAAAGTGCCTCAAAATCTCCCCTTTCCATTTTCACACATTGAAATTGCCACTAGATGTCAGCACAGAGCCACTTTCATTAAGCTCCTCAGAGAAGAGCTACTATTTCTGTTGTGAAAAGACTTTTACTTTGAAATCTGTGCAGATTTACCGCTCCATCTCTGAGGAACCATGTCTAGTCATCTCTTATGAGAAAACAGTGAAGGATCTGAAGGACACGACTCTTCATGCTGGCAGAAGAGCCGAGAGACAGTGGACCTACCAGACATGCACTGAGTTTGGCTTCTGTACAACATAAACTCACACACAACAATTCACATATCACCAAACTCATTCTCTCTGTGTGCTTAACCACCTTTTAATTTGTTTGTCTGTAGACCAGACTTGTGAGGACACCACTTGTCCATTCTCTGGGATGTTAACTCTGCAGACTCAGACTAAACTCTGTGCTGCAGTGTTTGGTATTTCCCAGCATTCCCTTCCTGCTCGCATTGCCTTCACAAACAGTTACTATGGAGCAGACAACCCACATACGCACAGGGTCCTTTATGTCAACGGTAAGACTTTGTTCACTGGAGACAAAAGTCAGTAAACTCACAACAAGTGGCCTGACCCGACCGTGCAGATGATTCAGGGCCTTCTTTACTTCCTGTAGAGGTCTACATCTGTTGCAGAGAGTGAAATAGCAAAACAGTGATGCAGAGCTGTTATACGTTTGTATATTTATCATTCACAGGAGGAATTGACCCGTGGAAAGAGCTGTCAGTGATTCAGAGCAGGACTGAAGAGGGAGATGAAGCTATTACAGTGTTCATTGCAGATGCTGCACACTGTGCTGATATGTCCAGTGGAAGAGTTGTAGATCGCCCCTCACTGAAGAAAGCAAGAACGGTTTGTACACTCACTCAAGTTTGTTTCTGCACATCTCACTGAGAAATTCCAGTGTTTATCTGATTGATTTATGTCTCTGATCAGTGTCTGTATTAACATTCATAAGCTGGATTTGAAAAAAACAATCACATAATAGACGTAGACTCTATATCCACTATTTCCACTATGGTAAAATGCATTACGAAGTTAAGCTAGAGTTAAAGTAATTCTGGTACTAGCTATAGAAAAAATACCTAAATTTATTTGAATAAAAGCTGCAGCACAAAATTATTAAATGTTTAAACACCTTTGTTCAATCCACTACTTAATTATTGTGTTAAAATTATAAATAGGTGGACAGATGATCTCTAAATGTGACCCTACCGATTCCAATTTATAATAAAATCATCATTAGTTATGTTAATTTTAATATAAACACTACATAACATCATCATCTGACCAATGAAGAACTGGGAATAGCTCTGTAATATTCTCCAGCCCATGAACAGCACTAATGAGGTGTTGGAGCGCTTAATGACACCGGTAACTTTTTGTCCACCTCTCAGGACATTGAAAAACATGTTGCGAGCTGGCTGAGGAAAGCTGCGCTGGAGAAGATGGAGAAAACACCAGCCTGACTCTGATTGGATCACCTCTAAAACCTGTTTAGATCTTTTTGCTGTCTTCTGGAGCTGATAAGAAATAGTTCATACTGCTCTGCTTCACCTACTTCCTCCTCCTTGTCCTTTCCTCTGGTTGTCTGACTCCTAATTCTCTATCATCAGCCTCTCACTGCAGCTTTGGTTTTATCTTTTTATTAAATCATTTTGGGAGTTTTATTATTGTATTATTAGTGTTTTTACTTTTCTTATTTACATTATTTATTGCTAAAACTAACTAAATTCAACACCAACCTTTTTTTTCAGACATTTTTCATGGTTTGGTGTGTTCTTAGTTACTCTGTATCATCATCTGTCCTTACCATGTCTTGTCTCTTTCATATTACCACATACAGTAGAGATCTACTGTTCAGATTAAACAATATAATTGAAACAATTTGTTGAAGTTAATTTTTTAACCTACATTTAGGATGCCTTAATGATCATATGGTGCTACAGTCTGAGCGAGGATGGGATGTAGCTGATCGTAATGTTGTATATTTGTAAGATATTCTGTGTAATATTAAGAGAAAGGTAAGAGAGCAGCAGTTGTCCCAAAGCCATCTGTTTCTGTGTGTGTGTGTGTGTGTGTGTGTGTGTGTGCAAGACCGTATGTATGAACCTCTCAGCAGGGGGGTCAAAAGTGGGAGGTCACGACCCTACTGACCCCTTGGGAGTGAGGCTCATCAATCAACTAGAGGTTGGACAGAACAGCAGGAGAGAGACACACAATCACACACATATTTACACACACACATAGATACTGTAACACACACATATTCAGCAAACATACCTGTGAAACAAATATTTAGCATCAAACCTGTTTAAAGGACATTTCATTTAGTAACACAGAAACTTCCCACGTGGAAAGCTACTAGAATCAATCAAAGATGTATGTTACAGTTATGTCAACACACACACAAATGGCCCGTGTGTGTGTGTGCTTTCTTATTCATGAAAACTAACAGATACGATCCCACCGCAGAGACAGATGGGACAGGTGGAGAGAAGGTGCAACGTGAAACACTTTTTCACTGTGGTCCTTCCTCTTCATCCTGTTTCTAACAACTTTTGCCTTCTTGCTATTGAAAACAAGCACACACCCGCAAATAGACACACACGTCCACAAACTCTAAGAGCTACTATCTGGATTATCAGCTAGCACTTGCAGAGCGACAGGGCATGTTTTTTCTCTCTCTGCTGCTTCCCTCCTCCTCCTTCTGCAGCCTGTCTTGTTGATCAATGAGGAAGTTCTTGGGCCTCAACTATTAATCAGAGGCTATCGGCTATCTGTCTGCTGAGCCAACCAATCACGGCCCTCCGACAGCTAGGCCATGAAAAATGTGGCCTGGTGCATCGAGGGGAAGGTTGGGGAGAGGGTGGGGTGGTGGCGATGGGGTCGTGGAGAAGAGGAGGGAGGTGAAGGAGCACTATCTGATCCGAGTCGGGTCACGGCTGCACAACGGCAGTTAATGCACATACAGTTGATTCTTAACATGGTGATGGCCTCTCCACGTGTAGTCAATGGAGCTAGCAGGTTTCACGACAGGGACAATCTACGCATTTTCTTCCTGTTTTATTTTTATGTCAAGCAGAGGCAGCCATGCAGCGCACAGGGTGATGCCATTGTTTTCCTATGCCGACAATTAAAATGACAAAATCTGACGAAAAGTCCAATAAACTGTGTTTTTATGGTACCCCTGCAGGAGAAAGCTCCTCAGAGAGAACTACAACACTGCTGATCTGATGTCCAATAACGAGGCCTGTCTTCACACCTCAGAGCTTCATCAACGTGCTGCCATCGCTCTTCTGCATAATCACCATGCTCACACTCATCCATTCACTTCTTATTGCCATGATTAGATTACATCTAATGCTATTACACCACTCCCATCTCTCTCCCTCCTCTTCACTGCACCTCTGTCTTTCTCATCATAGATTTCTTGCAGATCTTATTAGAGTGTGATGCGGTGCGCTCCCCTCCACACCTCCCAACTCCTCTTTTTTGAATTTATGAACCTCCAGACTCCTCTCCTTTAATCTGTCTCTCCTCCTCTGCTCCCTTCCTGCATCTGTCCATCTATCATTCCCAGGGTTGGCTTGGGCGGAAGAGTATTAATCCCACCATCCCATCTCTCACTCCTCTGGACAGATGAGGAGGTGGAGGAGGAAGATGGGGGTGGAAGGAGGAGGGGATGGATTACTTTTCATAACATATATAACATGCAGAGTTGTAAATGACGAGGCTCAGCAGGGGGTGTATGCAGATTTATCTAAGAATAAGCCCCAGCTTTGGTGTGTTCAACAGGTATGAGGATGAGCTGAGGTGAGGGTGTGCGGGTTGAATGTAGTGAGGATGACATTATAAACAATATTACTGTTTCCTGGTCACCTTTCTGAATGTTTTCCAGGGGTATGATAGTGGTTCTGTATTGGGGCTCAGGCAAAACATTTGTACCTATCAAAACATCCTTTGATTCGTCTGGGTCAAAGGTCGCACCGTCTTACCTGTTGATGCCTAACAGGCACACATACACACTTTAAATTCACCCTATACCATAGTTTGTTCAATTGAATCCAATCAGTTCTGGGAAATCAATTGAGCAGTGCACGGCTTTTAATAAATTCCGCCCCTGTAGGCTTGATTCAGTGAAAAGCAAAGAAACAAATTTGGTTTAAAATAAAAAAAACAGGAAGAAAAAGAGAGATTAACGTTCATCCAGAAGTCAAACCAAAGCTGACTCTCGTATTCCCCTCATCCCTCCCTCCCCCTTCCAGGCCTGTGCAGTGACAGGTAGATTAAGGGGCGTGATAGATGCCCCTCTCCGTACCCCCACCCCCCTTCTCTCCCCTACATCTATCATGGCGGCTGCTGTAATTGCGGCTGCGTGGGGCTGGCAGAGGGAGCCTCCATCCATCTCCTTAACAACAAACAGTCACGAGGACGGATGGCGCTGCACTCCCCAGTTAATCTCCATCTATAAGAGAGGGGGGGCAGGCAAAGAGGAGGAGGGGAGGAATGGAAGGGAAGAAAATAAAAATACTAAACACAAAAAGGAGATGGCAAAAGCAGAAGGAATGTGAGGAGGAAAAATGAGCACGTGCTTTGACTTAACAGGTAGAAACAACAACATTAGATGAATGATCTGTGTGGGTGGAGTGAGAGAAACTGCAGAGAAAGTTTGCAAACAAGCTGCAAGGCTGGGTCGATACGGGCGGATTTTTCTGGTGAGAGTGCCAGAAGAAAACAGCAAAGATGGAGGGCATGAAGGAGGCAGGGAGAAAATTTATGCCTATGCAGCCAGACAACCCAGAAACAAGAGAAGCACAAGCTCATAAAAATGCACTCTGCACCCCATTCGACTGCCCCCACCTTTACTCCCTCACTCTCCTGCCCTCATCCTCCCTTCCCCCCCCCCCCTAAGTCCCTCCATCAGCCTGGTGGTGTAGGTTCGAAGTTCTCTGATGTTTTGGGTGGTTGTGTGTCGTTGCCAGAGGTCACGGCAGCCATATTTTCTTAATGGCGGAGTCAGTAAGTCAACAAGACCGGGTGGGCCTCTGAAATGCAGTAACACTAGATATTGGTAGCAAGATGCGGAAACTAAAAGCAGCAGTTTGTGGACTTTCCACCTTGTAGACAATGATGTGCCAAGATGGAGGATAGGCATGTTTGTAGCAATAAACTGGGCAGAATCTCCAGAATCTTCTGAAAAACAGAAACAATAAAATAACTTTAAATGATTAGTCAGCGTATCAACAACCAGACCTTAAAGACACTCGTGCATTCTCCCATTAACTCACACACTTACTCACATGCACTCTTCTCTGCTTGTTGTGTCCTGTTTTTTAGCCTTGGGCATCGCCTGCAGTGATGCCAAACTTAGAAGGTAGCACTGTGACACTGACCCCTCAGCACAGAACCTATAGAAGTGGACACACACACACACACACACTTGCATGCATACATACACATACATACACATAAAGTGCATGCATTCCTCAGCCAACTGTCATGAACACACGTGTACTGTATGTTGGTATGAGCGCACACTCACCAGGCCTCAGTGGGTGCAGAGCAGCAAGTGCTTGAGCCTTGACAGGGAGTGACAAATAACTGCAGCAGCTCTGACAAGCAGAATGGCCCCTGCAAGCTGAACCTGCCTGGTTCCTCATAATTTGGATAGAGAGCTTCACTTATACAAAAAAATTCATCCTAGAAAGGACTGAATAAAAAAGTAAGTTATGTAAGTTGGAGGAAATATCGACAGCTTTCCTGAACAAATTGCTGAATATGCAATAAAATGTTCATGCATTCACTCTTTGTAAACTAAAATTCTCATCTAAACTATAGAAAAGTGTGGCAAAATGGTTGCAGGATTATGACTAAGACAATTAGGCACATAGCAAAGTCAGCCTGTTTATGTAAATGGGACAAGAAAGAAAGATAGACACAGAAAATAATTATAAATAAACCCATTTTAGCATGCGTTTAGTCATCTAAGACTTCCAGAACTACAAAAACAACAACTATCTTCATGTTGTGGAGCAATAAATAAAACTGCACGAAAGTCCAACACACTCCTGGAACCCTTATTTAACATTTGGCAGCCCGTAAACATTTCTTCAAGCCACCTTGACCTACCTTGTGTCTGTCTGCTGGTCGTTTCTGACTCTCTTCTGAAGTATTTTTTATTTGCTTTCAATGGGATTTAACTTATAATGGTCCAGTTTAAAATTATCCACATTTTTCATTTCAAACCTGATTTTGTGCTTTTAAGTTTTAAAAGTTACACCTTGTAGCTATTTCATCATCTCACAATCAGTTTTCATGTTTTACGCTGATGCAGAGAAACTTACTTCTGCCATGTTTCCCTGCAGGTTTTTTTTTAATCTGCTTTGATTGTAAATCAGAAATAAACTAATAAAGCACTTTCCAAACAGCTCTACAATCCTCAGAGTTATTAAATAAAACTGGAGCTTAAAACTGAGTCTCTTTTTTGGTTCTTAAAGATGTTTCATCTTTGTTTAGGTGAGTTGGTGACACCATGTGATCTTAAAGGAGATATATCATGCTTTTAAATCCTTCCTTTTAACATGTAAATCATTATTTATATTCTGTATAAAGCAGGGCCATAAAGCTTTGGTCTGAATTCCTGCTTATACACCTTATAACCCTGTTCTGAGGTGTGTCTTCAGAGCGACTCGTTTTGGTCTCTTTAAATGTGATGAGGCATGTCATGCCCCGCCCCCCTCCAGGTCACAGAAAGTTCAACTCTATCCTGTTCCGCCATGTTTGTAGCTTGATAGCAGCGATACGCTGATCTCCCAGCAGAGAAACGTTTTATTCAGAAGTTTACTAAAATGTCAACGTATAAGATTCACAAATTTGATAACATGGAATACTGTGATGTAATAGACAAAGAAATGTAATAGAAAACAGAGAAAATTAAACAGACTGAAAAATATGACCACAAAGAATATAAAAATATATGCGCAGCATCAGGAGGGAATAAATTGATATTCTCTGCATTTCTAAACACTTAAAAGTGCACAAAAACATGTTTTTAAGGGCTAAAAAAGTGGATCCTGGTTCCATTCAATGCCCTTTAACATGCAAATGTTGCTTTAATGCTTGTAAGCTGAAACTCTGGGCATCTTAGTACTGAAGAAGACTTCCAGAAGAAGATGAAACATATTCAAGTATCACAAACCAGAAGTTCAGTTCACTTCATGACCCGAATAACTAAAAAGCTGCACTAACACGTCTTTTAAAGGGTTATAAACTGTTCCAAGTATTTCAGTGAGTGCCCAATAAAGGTTTAATAGAAGTTGATCTTTATATGGGCCAATCAGAGGGCATGCATTGTGTGTATAAAAGCAGAAACCAATCGGGTTACTTTATCACTTACATTATGTAAATTATATAAGTGATATAAGTAATGCCAAATAAAAGTATTCTTCTTTGAGTTCACATGGAAATGGTAATTCTGAATTGAGGTTTACATGGAAACATGTTTAATTCCACATTAGATCTGGCTGTTGGGAAGAGTTCTGATTGGACGAGGCAAACATGACGTATGAAATAAACAAACT
>JBAMHV010000009.1:4314759-4333326 GCA_037177535.1 Pseudomugil gertrudae | reverse complement strand
TAATTCCACATTAGATCTGGCTGTTGGGAAGAGTTCTGATTGGACGAGGCAAACATGACGTATGAAATAAACAAACTTTCTGGTTATTTTCTTTTTTATTTTACCATAGAGAACAACATAATACCAGTATACCAATATAGAACCAGCTCGACACGAGCATACCGTTTCACTTTTTCAGCAGAGGAGGAGAAGGAGTATAGAGACAAGAGACAAGAGGCAGAAGACAGAGTGGAATATGTGCCTCACTGAGATGGGACACAAACATGCAGAAAGACAGAAATTAGAGTGGAATGAACCTTTATGGAATTATTTAGTTTGGATTTTAAATTAGAATAAACCAGCGACTTATATTGAATTTAGGTGTTTACATGGTCATTTCCATCTGTTTAAAGCGAACTTAAATCAGTTAAAGAGTTAAAAAATATTTTAACTCGTGTGAAAATGTGGCGAGTATCAACCTGGATTTGTTTGCCCAATCAGGACCAGTTTAACACACTTTTCTCACTGAGCTTCTTGTGAGTGCCACATGCCTTCAAACATTTTCTCATCTTTGTGACTGCAAACTAAAACAGCTTTTTTAAGAAGAAGCAAATGTTTTCAGCTCCTCTGACATATAAAGTAGTTTTTTTCTTAATGTTTCACTAAACCTTTACATTGTGGGATACAAGCTGAAGACAGGAGATTTTTATGAATTGCTATAATGACTGAGTGGTTAACACAGCTGAAAATTCAAAACACAAAAGTGAAGTTTAACATGGTAACTTAGTGTGTTTGCATTAATATTTGCATGTTTGCAGCAGTACTTATAAAAAATAAAATAAAACATGGGATGTTTTAAGTGATTATACAAAAAAGATCTAAACAATAACACTTTTAGATTCTGAACTTTGCATATCTTTCCATCTTGTGTCTTTTTTAAATCAATATTTCTCTACATAACTGCATTTAAATGTATTTTAGGACACCTTTGTTCCTGCCACTTTGCTTTAACGCAGCATGAGCCTATAAGTGATGTATAAAGTGATACAACACTGTCTTCCAATAGTTTACTATGTTAATGAGTGTTATCTGCATGATGCTGCAAAGCCTGAAGATTTATGATTCATTTTCCGTTTCACTAATAACAACAAATATGCAGAAGAATGGATGCTTCAGAGGAAAGAGATTGTTAAATATCTGTAGACTCTTGCACACTTCAGTGTTAATCCTTTTCATACAACCTGTTGAAGGGAAAACAAGCCTCGCTTCGCCTTTTCCAGCCCATTGACACAGCTCCATGGCTGCATTACGGGCTCAGTGTAAGGGGGTTGAGCGCTGTGATCCCCTCCGTAGGAAACCAGCACCCAGCAGAGTTGAAAGACCCCTAGCTGCAGGGACGTTGCAGGGCCCAGTCACAAGCGGACCCTCCTGCCCATGCACGGAGACGCCTGACCCGGCCCGCTGATCCCCGCCAAGGCGCTGCTGATTGAAGTGCAGCCGCCTGTTGGCCCCTCACAGCGGGGCCCGGGAGAGAGGAGCGTTTTGGATAATTATTATGTTACTTAGGTGTCATTTACAACACAAGACTGGGAGTTTAACTGTCCTACTAACATGAGAAAGGTTTCTTTTCTTTTTGGTTCAAATAAAACTTTCGCACTGTAACTTTTGTTTCTTTGTCTTTTCTCAATCAACAAAGGGTGACATTTGGGCTTTGTCACAATGCTCACCTATCTATGTAGCCATACAAAAACAATAAAACACTTTAAAAGCTATCCGTCAATGAATTCCTTGTCAACAAGCACGCTTCAAACTTATTTATGATCCACACATGAAGGCGACTTAATTAAAACTCCTTAATTTAACCCTAATAAGCCATAAAACCAACCTAAAAACGACATCCTCTGCAAACATTAGGCTAATGATTAGTTTTCAAAATCCCAGATTTCATTAAACTATAAATATTTAGTTATATATAACTTTCTTTGAACTCAAACAGTTTTATTTTCTTGTTTTTGCAGAGTTGAGTCTGATGGGTTGAAATATAAATCATCTGGTTGTCCAGAAATTATGTTAAAAATGTTCCACAAAGAGAGTAAATTATTATCTTCTGTCCAGAGATGAATATCGCGCAGCTGCAGGGAGGATGAGCTTAAAGGGAGGGGAAGATGGAAAGATGGAGGGATGAAATCAGCTCGGAGAACTAAAATTTAAAAAAAGAAAAGACAATCAAGTGGATTTTCTTTGGTGTTTTGTGAGAGATAAAGAGGAGGAGGAGAAGAAGGAGGGGTAAAGGAGGAAGAGGAGGAGGTATGGATGGATGGAAGGAGGGGTTGGTGGGGGCCAAGAGATCCCGTCGCGTTTTGACCCCCAGAAACCTCCTCGCAACCCGCCACCACCACCACCAGAGTCACCACACCTCCTCCTCTCCTCCTGAAAACACCATCGCTCATCCCGGGCCGTGACATTTTCCAGCCTGTCGCCGTACGCTGCGCGCGGACAGCGAGCGCAGAGCCAAAAAGCGCGCTGCGTGAGCCGATCTGTCGCCCGCACGGCACCGAGCATCCCGACTCCCCGCGATCCGGAGCAAGAGGCGCACCAGGCGGAGGCGAGGCGCTACAGGAAGCCGCTGCTCCCTCTCACCCCGCTCCGTGGACTACACCGGACACGGCCCAAACAGGACTGGATACGGCGGACATTTACGTCTCGGTGGGACATTTCACACACATTTACTAGAGCCTAGGCTATTACTTATCAACCTATAGCATTTTATAGGCAGTGAGAATGAGTTAAAGCGTTTATTAGCTACCTCTCAGCGTATTGTAAACCATTATAGGCTACTCAGGATATCAGGCGCCCATAAAAACCTCCAGACCATCATTATGCTGTAATATAAAACGCGATGGACGCGGAGTAAACACACAGCAGGAGTGAGTCTTCACTGGTCTCTGCCCTCCTAATGCTTTTGTTGAACCCTTACGGGCTTTTTAGTTTGGATGTTGATCATGTTTACAACTTAATTACTGATTCACACAAACAACAAATGCGCTCTGATTTCCAGGAGAGCCAGAGGAAAGGGGGGGAGCAAAGCTCGCTGGTCTAGCCAAGGAGCGCATCACCATCTCCGGTGTAGATCTGGCTGCCGAGCCGCATGGAGAAAAGGGTAGGTCTGATCATTTCTATGAGTGTGGTTTACCACAGCCGGCTGGGGAGATTTTTTTGTGTCATCACGAATATGATTATCATCATAATGGGAGCACATGGCTGGAAATCTGCTTTGCATGCGCAGTCTGGTTAGCAGCCACAAACACACAAGGCCCAAGAGAGAGCAGTGTGGATGGACTTATAAGGGAAAACACAAGACAAAATTATATTCATCCTTTAAAATATGTACAGGGACATTGTGCATCTGCTACACCCTAAATTTATTTGCTAAGAACTTTAAACCTTTAATTCTTTTATGAGGTTAAATTAATTTCAGTGGAGGTTACTTTTAGTGGCAACTGTTGATTTGGATCTAAGATCCCATCCTCTTCTTCACATAACAGGCCCTATAGCTGTCTGATGTCAGAAGGGTTAGAGAGATGGTCATTAGGAGGCAGAGGAGCGTAGACGAGATGCAGCTCTTCAACTCGATAAGTAGGTCAGTTGTTTTGCTACAGTGATTCACAGGCTTGGTGGTGGAGGAGGAGGAGGATGAAGCAGGGCTAAGTCGGCGGACTGAACCCTCTTCCCGAGGAGAGAGCAATTAGAGAGGAGCAGTGTGTAGAGAGAAAAACTGCTGGATGAACAGTGAAGGTTTAAAAGCACAAATCACCTTCACGATTCAATCTGAAATAAATCCAAACCCTGCGAGCAAAAATATGTATTTATTCTGATGGATAATGTAGTTATGCACGATGTTAACTGGGTGAAAGTGAGACAGAGTCAGCGTGTTGGTCTTTAGTGTAAAACACACAAAGTAAAACAACCTGAAATGGATGATCTCATATTGATGTGGCTCATTCATTGAAGTTAATTTGTTTGGAAATCTGCAACAGGTTCCGTTTTCACTCTTTTTTTCTTCCATAACATTTTGTTGTGAGCTGGAGCGGACTGTGCGTAAACGACTTATTTAACGCTTAAATATTTATTAAAATATGTTGGTTATAGTTTGTTGCCAAGTTTGTTTCTCTTGTTTTAAAGCAAAAGGCAGATAACGTGGAAATTAAAGGAAAATACGGTTTAATTCTTTGTTTGAGCTATGTTTTGTTTGCCACTTTTAATAAATACTAGTTATAAATTGACGCAGGGAGAAAACTTAGATGCACTTTTCTTTTTACATTTTTAATTATTCTGCTAACAAAACATTTCAGTTGATTAAAATGTTGATTATTTAGAAGATTCGCAGACAGTTGTGGTATTTCAGCTTCGCTTTCACTAAAGGAAAACAGAAAGAAAACATTTCTTTTTCTTGAGGCTGTTCTGGCACGACATTTCTTCACCAGCAGCCTGATAATACCTGCAAAGCTCAAACTAACTTCTGGGTTCAAATAATGTAGTTTAAAGTCGTAATGATAGTTGCTGTTTGCCGTGTGAAATCTACCAACTTTTTTTTTTAAATTAGCGGAATTTGTCATCTAAACTTGTGCGCTTTGATCCGCTGACGCGCGGAAACTCGATAGGGGTCGTGCGTAAAAAGAGACGCGCAATCCGATAGCAGTGATTGTGTTAATAGCCATCCTCCATAAAAACTAGAAGGTGTCCCGGGACAGGGCCTCAGAGCAGGTGCTTTCTGTGATCCCGGTGGCCATATGGAGCTGAAATGCAACGATTTGATAAGCCATTTAGGACAGTGGTTCCCAAAGTGAGGCCCAGAGACCTCCAGGGGTTCTTAGAGGGGCTGTGTGTGTTTATGGTTTGTTTAATTTCTAAAAGATATTGTTGAAGAGAAACTATGAGAAAAATAAGTTTATATTTAGCTTCAGTGTTGGTTTACAGTTTAGAATATGAAAATCTCTCCAAAGAAAGTTTTTTTAACCAAAATGTGTATTCCCGTCGTAATTCAAATATAGTTTTATACTTTTAATGCCTTTATTTTTTAAAACAAATGTGAAAGAGCCACCTATTACCTAATCACACCAACCCTCTTGCTGCAGCTTGTTTCCATAAGAAAATAAAGGCAAAACACTTCATATCTTTTATAGCTTGGTTAGTAAAATGTGTGTGTGTAAAGCCACTTAGCAGGAGTTGTCTGTCAGCCCAGCGGCCCTGCAGGACTGTGACCAGAGTCTTTTTAATCCAGCAGAAAGAGAAACAGCAGCAGATCCCCTGACCGGCATAACACCGCGTCAGCAACAGAAGCTGCAACCAGGCACAAATTAGCTCCATAACACTCAGAGACACAGTCTGACGTATGATCTGAGAGTTACTGTGTGCATGTTTGTCTGTGAGTTTGTGTCTTGTCATCGTGTGTGAGCGTGACATGTGCGTTTGATTCATTGAGTCAGAATGTGTGTGCAGGCTCTACCACATCAGGTTCTGAGGGTGGTCTCAGCACGACACCTGTCTAGTCTGAGTTGATGTCTTCCTCCGCTTTCTCCTCTGCTCCTCTCCTGAGCAGCAGACACTGCAGACAGTTTATATTGTATGTTTCTGACAAGGCTTTTAAAAATGATTTAAAAGAGCATCTGAAGATAAGTTCCTACTGTGCATTTCCTCTTCTAATTGAATTTAGATGAACAAATAACTGGATTGTAACACACATCAAGCTGCAGGTATTGTTAATTTTTCTATCAAAAGGCAGCACGACATGTCTGCAGCAGTTCAGACTCATGCATATGCTGCTGAATTATTAAATCTTCTCCAGGTCTGCTGCTATCCAGCACCTCGTGTCACCGAGCCCCCCTTTGACAGCTTACTCTCATAATAAAATCACAGTAAGACTTGATGTCGGACAGCCGCAGATGTTAAACATGTCTCATGTTTTCTGTCTCTCCATGTAATTGTGTTTCAGTATGAAGAGCTGGTGCACTATTCAGGGTCAGAGGGCATGTCTGTGGGGGGGTATGGGGACAATGTCAGGGCGCTTCCACCCCCGCAGTATGGACCCACCATCCCTGACTCCCTCAAACACCACAAAGACCAGATTTATGGGTATGATGAGTTATGTAGCCTGTCTGTGGTTAGAAATCTGTTTAACTTTGTGTTTTTGTAGCTAATTATTGTATATATCAACCGTGCGTGCTGAGTATCAATATCCATGTGAAGTGTTTACAGCTGTCTGTTTCATAAATACTGTGGCATAATGTTTCTTGTAGAACATTCTCTAAATGTATCATATGTTCACTATGTCAACTGTTACTGTGTTTATGTATAGTATGTTAACTGTATTTGTGTGTCTGTGTGTGTGCATGTGTGTGGGCAGTCACCCACTGTTTCCACTGCTGGCCTTAGTGTTTGAGAAGTGCGAGCTGGCCACCTGCTCCCCGAGAGACCCCTCCTCTCTCTCAGCCACCTCCCATCTCACTGGCATGACCAATCACAGTGATGTTTGCTCCTCAGACTCTTTCAACGATGACATCGCTGCGTTTGCAAAGCAGGTAGGTGACAGCCACAAGGACCAATCAGACAGCAGACTTCAGCCGATGTTGTTTATAAGTGGTTGTTTACTGTGTTGCAGATTCGCACAGAGAAACCCATATTTTCCTCCAATCCTGAGCTAGACAACTTGGTATGATACACCATGTTAAAATAAAAAACTTACTGTCAACTTATTTACACACATAGACTAGTGGGATGTGTGTAAAATTAACAACCGGCTTTTCTCTTCACAGATGATTCAGGCCATACAGGTCCTCCGGTTTCATTTGCTTGAGTTAGAGAAGGTTGGTAACATAGCTTGTTATTATTTGAGTACCTTTGTTTCAGGAGGGTTCGACATTGAGCAGCTACACGTGACTGAGAAACAAACGTCCCTATACTGTGAAGGTTGAGGGGAAGAGAAAGAAAGTTGATCTGGCTGTTAAAGGAGAGAAATTATTGTTATTTTGAGAATCTATTAAGCTGTTCTTTAGGAGGCAATGTGATGTTATACTATGCAATCCGATACGATGCAATCTGATACGATGCAATCTGAATCTGAATCAGTTTTAACATGTAATAACACACCATTCATATGTGAACTATTTAGGTATCGATTACTAACTGAATACATTTGTTCCTGAAGGTGCATGACCTGTGTGATAATTTCTGTCATCGCTACATCACCTGCCTGAAGGGTAAAATGCCCACAGACCTCGTCCTGGATGAGCGGGAGGGAGGCTCTAAGTCTGACATGGAGGACTTCAGTGGATCCTGCACCAGTTTGTCAGAGCAGGTGAGGCACTATACGTCTAGCACAAAATTCTCCGTAATACTTCATAATCCATTGTTGTGTCATCTGCTGGGAATTGTCTACCTAACCTCCAACCTGCTACATTCCCTCTTCCTGGCAGAATGCATCGTGGTTACGAGAACCAGATGAATGTGCTACTACTCCTCTGGGAACACCGGGCACCTGTGGACTGCCTTCACTCAGCACAGCAGACAACTGCAGTGATGCAGGTATGCACACACACATATATGCATGATTTCAAGCTTGCATTGCACAGTGAGAGTACATGCAACAAGATAAATACAGTTCACATGCAGCCTGCAGCCTTTCAATATATTGAGTGGTTGCACTTCAATAGTTCTTTGTAACCTTTGTGGTTAAAATGTGTTTGTTTGCCCAATAACACACATACATTTGCAAGAAGATGATGGCAGGAGTAACTTTGGTTTCAGTCTTTCACTAATATGCAACAAGAGGTAGAGGGGCCGAGCCCCACTGAGCCAACAAAACCACATAAGCATCTGAGCCTCAATTTAGTTGAACTCAGTTTGATTAAGTTCTGTTCAGTTTATCCACATAACATCAACTCACGTTTTATCTCAAGGCAATTTAAAGCGAAAGGAAACAAGTTCAGTACGAGTCTTATTAGTTACAGTGCGCTTAATCTGGACCAGAAGTTCTTTTTCTTTTTTAAGGGATGAACATTGCTTTGATCTTCCGCTTTTATAGATTCACAATTTTTATTTCATCAATATAATGTCTCAAAAAGGTGGCACAAGGAGCAAAAAGTTAAATTCTGATAATCTAGATAACTCCATGCTGAAACAAAGATTACTTTTTGCACAGCTATGCTAATGATCAAAATATTTTCTGCCTTTGGCATCATAAAAGACACTATTATGTGTTTTGTTGCCACAAAAGAAACATCTCAGAGTTTTTTTTTCCATATCTTTTATCAAACAAACAGAATATATCAACATAGGCTCTAAATAATTCTAAATGTCACCTATTGATGACTTTTTTGGACATTTGGGTGTAAATGCTGTGAACTTGCCAGTGGTATGAGCTTGCACCATCTGGATATTAATGTGAGTCTTTACTCGACTCCATGGCCTTTCTGCAGGCGACGGTCTTGATGGAGGGGTGGCCTCGCCCAGCACAGGAGACGACGATGACAGTGACAGAGACAGGAGGAACAACAAAAAGAGAGGCATCTTCCCCAAAGTAGCCACAAACATCATGAGAGCGTGGCTCTTCCAGCACCTGTCGGTGAGCTTTTACTTGTATGTTTATTACTACAACAAAATTAAATCCTTCCATATAAAAATACTGAATTTGGACAGTAAATAGGACCATAAACATACTATCAAAGACAGCTTGTGTTCTGCGTTGCATTGTGTGAGAGAATAATTAGGCGAGAGAGAGGATTCAATGTGAGGAAAACGTCATGGACAAGAGTGGGAGTGAGTGTGTGATGGAGGTCAATTAAATTAAATGAAGACTTGGAGGATTAAGTGATTATGTGAATGTTGGATCATCATGGAAGTGATAGAAATGGAGTGTGTAATTGTTGGCGAGGTGGTTAGATTAGTAATTAGCTACTAAATGAGGCAGGTCAAATGTTGCCTCACTCCAATTATTACAGTATGTGTGTGAGTAGTGAGAAGGGAGAGCAACACAGAGGTGGAGTGAGGGGTTGTTGGGGCTTAAATGCATGTACAGATGGGAAAATCACAAGGAGGGTCATCGGTATTCACACCAAGAGTTCACATGCATGATTTTAGTCTGTGTTAAAGATGGAGCTTTGCATTTCTTCAGCAGAATTTCTCTTATTAGTCTGTATACAGCTGCAAACATCATGCCCTGGATCCTGGCTTTGGCTGTTTTAACCCTGACTCTCTGCTTCCAGCATCCATACCCATCAGAGGAGCAGAAGAAGCAGCTGTCGCAGGATACAGGGCTGACCATCTTACAGGTCAACAACTGGTCAGTGTGCTGCAAAATCAATACATTCATTCCAGACTTGTGGTTTGTCAATAATGAGTTAAACTGTCTTGTTCAAATGTAATGCATGAATTTAAAATGAAAAGCATTGCTGCAGATGTGTCAGAGAGATATTAAATGTGTTTATCTGGTGCCGACTCTGTGTGTGTGTGTGTGTGTTGAGCATATTCAGTCAGTATAAGAGCTAATTGGCAAAAAGTGTCTCTTTTACAAGACTTCCAGAGGGGATGATGATCTAATTCACTGGACCATATCTTATGATAGCGAGGAAAATGTCCTGCGAAGCAGTTTTTCTGTAGCGGCAGAACAGTAAAATCCATCCACCATGCTCATAAAACACAACTGCAAATCAATATTCAATAATCAGATTATTTACTGCTTCTAAACTTCCTGTTTTCTGGAGCCACATATGTGCCTATAGATATTAAACACACACACACACACACACACACACATCTTTTCCATGTTGCGTTTCAAACAGTTCCTTCATAAAGATTCATTTTCTGTTTGTTACATAAAAAATGAAGCTTTAGTTCATATAGTAGTTCATACCTTATATTATTTTATTAAATCTGTACTTCTGCAGCACACACACACACACACACAACAACCCAATCAATGCAAATCAATCAATTATCACAGGGGCGATCTATATCTGCTCTACTCTAACGTTGATTTACTCTGCCCTCTGAAAGGGTTAAGTGGTTGTAAAAAGGAAAAGGTTAATAGTCTCCCGCTCAGCCTTTTTCTTCATTAATGGTTGGCCTTGTCCACCTCTCTGTCTTTCCCACTATGTCTCTCTGGACACATACATTTTTATATACCCCCCTCCACCCCCACCCCCCATTCATTTAGGTTCATCAACGCCAGGAGGAGAATAGTTCAGCCAATGATCGACCAGTCAAACCGCTCAGGTTACTGTCAAATCTGTTATTTAAGAAATTCCACTGTGTGTATATGAGTGTAAATCTGTGTCTAAGGGTGTGTGTGTGTGTGTGTGTGTGGTTTCACAGGTCAGGGTGGTCCCTACAGCCCAGAGGGAGCAGCTCTCGGGGGCTACGGTCTTGACGGGCAGGCCCACCTCGGACTTCGAACAGCAGGTAGGACGTCCTGCCCTGATGGGGAGAACTTTAATTCTTCTGACTCAGCCCTGGTGTATCTTCCTTCTTTGTGCCATTAAGTACACAAAGATGAGTGCTGCTGTGCTAAAATGTGACACATCTTTTTAATCATGAATGCATTCTGTTGAAAAATACGCATCTGTGGATTTACGTACTGCTGAAAAAGTTTCCAACAAATGTGCTTTTTAGATATATTTGGTAGCAACTGATGCCCAGCTGTTTCACTGGGCAGTCAATCAGTCGCTAGGATGAGTTAAAGGATTTTAGGCTAAATACCACAGAAAGAAAACACAGAAAAAAGCTAAACAAGGGTACAAAACAGTGTAAATAAAAAACAACATATGACTTTTATAATGTAGCTTTTAATTAAACTCTACGAGTTATTTACATTTTATGGAACAAGTAGAATAAAACTAGATTCTGACCCCTTTTTTAAAAAGAAGATTACAGTAATGTGTGAAATGTGTATAGAAAGAAAAGACAAAAAAACCCTCTGAGATAAAATTATCTCACTACCAAATAAATGTATATTAAATTAAACCAAGTCCCCAGCACATCCAAAATGTGAACTACACTTTGAATTTTAAGGCAAATCGGTAACAATTGATTCATATTAGTATTAAATGGTTCTGTGATATAAACATGATAGTGGTAACCAGTTTTTGAAAAAGGCTGACTCAGCACTGAGTTAAGCGCCTCCTCATATGTGTTAAAAATGTAAAAATGAATACCCAGGGTTAAAAGAAGGAATCATGAGGAAAGGGTTGAAGCTAAGTGGAACACTGTGCAGTATGTTGAGAAGTAAATAATCTGCACCTATCACTTGCTGCCCATCATGAACTAAATGCAGATTTTACTTTTAGATGATAAAATGTTTTCTCTTAGCTGCTGATTTTAATGTTCAGATGAAAAATAATCAGTGGATGAAAACTTACAAAGTGATTTGACATTTGTAAAGTGTGCTTTCAGTGATTCAGGAGAAGCATGCTGTGTGAAACACAGCTTATTAAAGCTCCTGCACACCTTCTTCTGAAATTCTCCTCTTCGTTGGAGTCAAATGATGGATATTTTCTTTTCCACCAGGCCTCCAGGGAATGTCCTCTCTGCAGGGCGACTACCCAGGCGCTCTTCTGTCCCAACCGGGCTACCCTCCCCATCCTGGACCGTCCCTCCACACGTACCCTGGCCCACACCCTCACCCTGCCATGCTGCTCCACCCGCCGCCACATGCACACCCTGCAGAGCCGCTCCTTGCCCAAGGACTTGACATACATGCACACTAGCTATTATTGGGGAGTGTGTGTGTGTGTGTGTGTGTGGGATGGAGGGGGGGCATGACTGAATGAATGTGAGTGTGGTAGGGTGTGCGTCTATGTGTGTGTACATATATGTACGTTTGGCTGAGTGTGTGTAATGACTCATACAGTACATTATTTAAATAAAAAAACACATTTCTACAAAAGTTTACATTCCCTTCTGAAAAAACACTGACCTCAATGTAGCTGTTCCACCTGTTAACACACACAAACACACACACATGCAAGCAGACACTTTGCCTTCACACATTTCAGTCTGGACCCACAGGTTTAAGCCATACCTCTCTCAGAGTAGAAGTGCTTCCTCCTTCAAACGTCTCCACTGTGTCCTGTGGGTGAGACACACGCTTTAAACCACACTTCCCATCATGCCTGCTGAACCACAGGAGGACCATCACTTGGAACAGAGACAGATGACCTATTGGCAGACATTTTGCCACAGCACATGGATCTTACTGGATGGGACTCGATCCTGTGAACCAGCCTTTTCCCCACTCACTGTCATTCTGCACACACAGACTGATGACACACACACACGCAAACAATCCTTATTTAAAGCTTTTCTTCTGTTTTTTTCTTTTTCCTATTCTATTTTTGTATTTATGTGTGCCACACCAGGCAGATTCAGCTTCACACGGGCTTGTTGAAATGTTAGTGCTCTTCCTCAGCATGAAGCTAAACACTATGAATGACTTCCAGTCTGCCTGTTGTACCACTGACCTCCTTAAGATGCCAGCAGCAGCAGGCGTCCGATACCTTAGGATCTTTCCTATACACATAAAATACACACATGACAAACACTACACAAAAAGCCATTATAGCACACATGCACACAAACTACTGTAAGCATTTCTAGTACATTGTTGACTGTCACAGCGGTGTGTGAGGGGAGCTGCAGCCAAAGGACTCTTGAAACATTCGGCTCCCTCTCCGCTCTGTTCTGACTGATGAAGTATTTCTGAATGATGACGATGGGAAATACAGTTAAGGTATTAAAATGTTTTTGGCGTTTGTTTTGTAAAACGTGTCATCTCTTTGTATGTGTGGTGTGATATATACTGAAAACCGAGGTCACAATCCCCCCGAAGACAATCATTCACAAAGATTTTAGTTATACAACGTGAAATATTCTTGTCACATATTATTAACATGTTAGATGTTATTACTTTCTTTTATTTAAAAACATTGTCGATGGATGGATTTCACTATGAAGCCAGGATAAAACCTTTGCATTGCAGACAGTTTTATGTCTACAATGCAATTATTAAGAAATGCTATGTGCAAAGGACCATATATATTTATATATTTTACTCATTTATATGAATTTCATGAACAAAAGGCTATAAAATACAAACAGATTGTGTAGAAGTGAAAGGCCAGAGTTGCAACCTTGAAAAGTGTGTTTTCCCTGTAGTATCTGTATGTACCAGAGAGCAGAAAAAAACAGATACAGAATCAAATCCTCTACATTAAGAATCTAAACAATACACTTAACGTCTCAAACAGGTTATTTTATTTAGACAAAGCTGCATCTTAGATAATTTCCTAATAAACGGAAACTATTTAAGTTAAAAGCTACTCAGTATAACAGTAGTTATGAAATGATTGTTTGTAAAAGGTTGTGTGACTGAGGACTCCAGCAAAGTCTCCTATTCAGCCTTCATACAGAAGAGATAACACCGATGGTGTGTGTGGACATTTTCCTCAGCTGGTTTGGGGTGAGAGGACAAGCCATACACATCAACAGACACAAAATCTTCAGCGATAAAAACCTATGATGGCAAAGAAAAAAAGAAGCACAAACAGCAGTGTGAGCAGAACCCAGACTGCCCAGCATGAGCGTTCATTCCTACAGGACCACACTAACTGGGAAGACAACATGCCAGTGGGTTATTTTATGTCATAACTTTATCAGAATATTCAATAATAAAGCTATAAACATTTGTTTCAAGCTATTATTAATATCACCCCAAAGAACTAAAGCAAATATGAGCATGTGCTTTGTTGTCAGTGTCTGGCCGTAAGCCGTTTCCTGGTTCAAACCTCTGCTGGGGAGTTTGCACGAGCTCCCAGTGCACGTGTGTGTTCTCTCTGGGTATGCTGGCTGCTTCCCACAGTCCAAAAGTATGCATGTTAGGTTGACTGGTGTTTCTAAATTCTCCCTAGATGTGAGCCTGAGTGGTTGCTTGTCTGTGTGTGTGATAGACCAGATCTGTGCAGGGTCAGTGGTGTAGTCCAGGGGATACGGAGGCATATCTTTTAGTCAACATAGTGTGTACCCACTTCTAAACCTCTGTGATGGCTGCTATTCAGTTGTGTCCATGAGCCTAAAATTGCCATTTTCATGCTTCTAACTGGACTTTACTGATTAGATTAATTCACTTTAAAGTCAGTAGGAGGACGGTAGGTCGACTGGAGAAAGAGCTGCCAAGAAAAACATTGCTAGTTGACAAATATACCCAAAATTTTTACCCTTAATATGCAGAATGAAGAGAGCAATTCAAATTAAAATGAGCTTTTATGCATACACGTCCCAGCTAATGTGCATTAATCAGCAGCTTAGCTAATGCTACTGATGCTACACTGGTCCATTTAGCTAGCAACTCTGCACACCCCAGTATGAGAGGATGGGACGGAGATGCTGCCTCTTTGCAGATGCCGGTGCTGTGTAGGGATCCGTTTCCCCCTCCTGCCCCAGAACCATCCATCAGTACATGTTTCCCTGTTATAACCAACCCAGTTATGACCCAGTTTGATAAAAATGCCTGGACGTCTCTTACTGGTCTGGTTAATAATAGTAACTCTTCCTTCTTGAGCAGAAATTATGTGATGATGAGCAAATACAGCATTACTGATGGATTGTTTAGCTTTTCATGTTACTATTCCTGAAACAAAGTTTTTCTGGGCTCAAAAATGTTCTACAGGGACCACTACACCACGGTGTACCCTGTCTGAGCTGATAGGCTCTGCTGGAATAAGCAAGATGTAAAAGCTATGGTATGTTTTCTGATTGCTGATTGTAAAAATGTTATCTTTCATTTCAGAGAGAAGCATCTGTTTTCCTACTTTTTTAGTTTTAACTTCTTTATCAACAGTTTACAGAAAATTAAACCTTTGAATGAAGAAAACCTCACCAATCAAAAGTGCACAAACCCATTAATGATTTCTGGTTATTAACTAAGAGATGAAATGTGAAACTAAATCATCACTTTATTCAAAGCCCGACATACTTATAGGACTAAACTAGTTCAGCCTCCCTGTGTGTGTCTGAACTGTGTCTGAACATCCACACTCCTAACCCTTCATTTACTACATGAGGTTACAATCTGTAGCAGACTATGTAGTGTACTCATTCTGTTGGCGATTTGGATGCACAGCGGGCTATTTTCTCCTCACCGCAAATCATGTGACTACCAGCTGTCACCACGGTAACCACGACATGCATGAAGATGTCCTTCTAACTCTAAACCAAACTCTTGTGTGAATTATCTCATTTCCTTATACGATATTTTTTTTCTTTGTTGTATATCCAGTAAAAAAAGATTAAAAAAGGACAAGTCTAGTTATTTTTTTAACCTGCTTTGATGTTTGTGCTACTTGTGCCATTTTTAGCTCCTGCCTAAAATGCATTGTGGTCGTGACTGACCGTCTACCATCGATGCTCACTACTTTTCAAGATGCATTGAATTTTGAAAGGACTTTTTTTTCTCTCGGGACATTAAGACACCTCTACAAAGTGCCATAACCACTATATGAGGCACTGTATGGTGTGGATATTCAGACACAGCTGTATAATGTTGTAATGAGTGTAAGAGAGGACTTTTTAAACATCTGCATAAGCAAAAAAATCAAATACCCAGAAAAAAATGAAACAGACCTCATAAATGTACATGCTCTGTTTACTTTATGTCAGGAAAATGTTTGACTCCTGCAATATTTACATATCTGTAACCCACGTCTCAGCGGTTGACTTCAAAGAGACCTTTTCTTGAAAAATAGTGCAATCTTCCTCCTTTTTTACAATCGTAAGTCATGTCACTCCATCCTCTGTGACTATCTGTTTATCTGTGATGGGGGCCTGAGGCTGCAGCTGCAGTGATCCGTCACACAGGCTGGATTATCACAGTCAGGAAAGAAGTCAGATTTTTTTTTTCCAAATGGTTAAAAGCAAAGGCCACTGCTCACATTCTTCTTTCTGATACGTTTCTCACTCCAACTGAGGCTAAAATGGTAAAAAATGTCAAAAAGTACAAACACATATCTAAAAAATTCTGCATTTTGCTTCCCTCAGCGGCGTAACACGTGTCGTTTCCATGACCTTCCCGTCAGCCTTCAAACATCCGTACAAATTTCCACCTTTTGACACCCTACATCCATCCACTGCGCCCCAAACACACAACAAACACCAAACACGGCCCCCTCTCCCTACCCCCAATGGGCCCTGCAGCATGAGGAGGGCTCAGGGGCCAGAGTTCAGACCGAGGTCAACAGGAAATGGCTGTTCTCCCTGGCACCTAGGTCCTGACCCCAGTACCCCTCCACTTTTCTTTTCTTTGTCCCTTCACGCACTCGCTCCTCGGCCACATTGGCCTCACTTTTACACTTTCACCTCCTCACAGGCTTGTTTTCCTGCTGGTCTTTTTTCCCTACCTCACTGTCATGTAAAGCAGCGCGGGTTTTGTTTCAGGGTGACCTCTCAGAGTATAAACTGAACCCTGGCTTACTACAGAACCCATTGTGGGTAAAGAATTCTACTTAACTTTATTTTTAATTAGTTTGACAACAAAAATATGTCAATTTCACATTTTAAACAACTCATTTGGTTCACATGTAAGCCTTTTTTATTACACCTCAAATCTTTGCCAATATGTATATATATATGTATATATACTTACTTGAAAAATTGTTTTCATAGTAAGCTGAAAAGATCCACACTAAGTGTGTGTTTAAGTATTTGATTGGTTTTTAAAGTCATCTCAGGGTGTGTACAATTTTTTTTATTCCTTTTTAAGATTTTTTACAGTCTTATTTTTTGCAGTAATGACTCTAATGGTTTTGTTTAGTATTTGCTGTTCCTTCTTAAAGGTTTTGTTGTTATATTGTTCATCTTGATCTTGTCTTACAGGAATATAGTCATTAGGGGTGTATATTAGCGTGAATCTGGCGATATGTATGACGATACAGCAACATTATATATTACAAGATACTGTAATTGATAAACTGCAATACAAACAACACAACAACACAACAAATGTAATTTTTAGCTTATTGAACTCTCAAAGCTGCCACATGCTTAAAATCACTGTAGTGAATGAGAGCAGAGGGATGTGCATCCCCATGAAGAACAAATAAAAACACTTCTTTTTGTTCAAGATAAATAAAAAAATATTAAAATCCACTTTATCAGTAAGGATCTGTATATATTACTTCACTAAATACTACAATATTTCAGTGCACGTTATTTTTCTTACAGTTATGTTAACTTTTTTTTCTGACGTGTACTGGTTTTTCTGCTCCTTTTGGGTGTGTGTGGTGTTTCTTTTAAAATAATGTCTGCTTAGAAATACAAATCAGCAGCACTTATTTGCTCTCCCATTAGTGTGCCATCACATTATTCATAGTCAAAGTCCCCGCTTATGATTGGCTCAGGCGTAATGGCAGCCTCTTCTCTCCATTGGAGGGAGAGAATTATACTTTATGTTGACAAATAGATTGAAACAGTGACACAGGCTGTGTATGGGTGTACTGGACTTCTGTGTGTCCTGTGGTTATTGAGGAATCTGCAGTGTAGGCAGGGCAGGTAAATATCTGTTCAGATATCAGAGATACTGTATAATCATTGTTGTGAATAAAACCTTTTTAAATGTGAACATTTTTATAGAATAACAACACTGCATGTCATTATAAATGAGCTTTATTGCAACGCTGCTCCTCTGCTGCATGTCTTTGTATAGGTGTATTGTTTCATTCCTGGTGTTTTCATGACTGCTGCTGGTCTGAATTTAACCACTCAGGTAACTGGTGCAAAGTGAACGCATGTGTGTAAGAGGAAAAATGCACACCTGTGTGTGTTAGCCTTTGAATTTGTGTGTGTGCATATAAATATGCATAATCATGTTAACATAGTGAATGTGTGTGTGTGTGTGTGTGTGTTTGGAGGGAGAGTGGAGGGGGTGGGAGGAGGGTTACTCCAGTGGTCATTAATCATTCAATTACACACCTGTCAGAGTTCAGACAAGTGGGAGGTGGGGGGTAAGAGAGAGGGAGGGCTGGCAAGGAGAAAGGAAAGGAAAAGAGAAGGAAGAGGGGAAGTGAATGACTTTAGAGGGGAGTTGGAAGCTGCAGGAGGAGTGAGAGGAGGGGGGGAAGACAGAAAAAGTTTTTTTGTGGGTGTGTGAGCAAGCGTGACAGAGGCAAGCTGTTGGATGGTGACAGCCGCTGAAAGGCCACAGTAAAGACAAAGACAGGAACATGTATTATAAGAGACAAGTGACAGAGGAGAACAACACAAGGCAGGATTGTAAAGATGCAGTGAAAGTATGCATGTCATCCAGGATGATTAAGGAGGGTTGTTGGACTCAAAGTGAGACACAACAGAGGACGTATGAGGCATTTAAAGTGAGATGTGAGTGAAAAACCCAGATTAAAACCGATATTGAACAAGTTTTTAAAACACTGGAAGATTAAAAAGGATCAGAAATGTGTTGCCCAACGTCTGTGTCCTACAGGACAATATCTGTGTCCTACAGGACAATAGCTGTGTCCTACAGGACAATATCTGTGTCCTACAGGACAA
>JBAMHV010000009.1:4294592-4305421 GCA_037177535.1 Pseudomugil gertrudae | reverse complement strand
GGAAGCCGGAGTACCCGGAGAGAACCCACACTAACACGGGGAGAACATGCAAACTCCACACAGAAAGATTCCCGGTTCGACCCCCATCCCAACCGAGGCTCGAACCGGCAACCTTCTTGCTGTGAGGCCACAGTCCTAACCAACTGCACCAGCCTTCATTACTTTTATATTAACACATTTTTAATTATAATTATATTACAAAATGTAATAATTTTAACAAAAATAATTTTGTAATAATATAATACAGTAGCTTTGTTTTTGATTGTGAGGAAATGCTGGCTTAACAGCTGATAATCAGTAACATATGATCACATTGAAATGAATACCATCCACGTATAAGCTGAAAGTGGACTGGGATACACATCACACATCTCTCAGATCATTTTTTGCACAAGTGAAATATTTATTTAAGAAGAGCCGAAAAAAGTTGGGGCACAGACATAAATAAAAATGCAAAGAAATGATTAACTAAGCTCATAAATTAATACTTTTATCTACAATAGAACAGAAAAAATGTCAACTGTTTCAAAAACGCATCAATGTCCCACCTTGTGTTGTTCTTTTAACTTTACATGTTTTACACAACGTTTAAACCTTTTGGGAACTGACATTGTACACACTCCACTCTCAGAGATGATATAAAAGATGTACCACTTAAATCTGCAACTCATTTCTTTTTAAAGACTTGAGCCTTTATCAGACACTCGTTCACATACTGGGAAATGTACTTTTCTACACATAAAGAGTACAACTGTAATAATAGAGGATATTACAAGACTTTAAACTTAAATACATTTTACTAAAATAACATAGTTATAAAGTACTACGAGACTTTTCTAACACGGAACGGCAGATCTCAGTAAGGCAGCTGGGATGTATTTTTGATGACTGGTGTGGAGAACTGGTGTGATTCTATAATTTCATGAACTTGTATGCAGAGGTATCTAGTTTATTTAAGTATATTAATGTTTTTTTAAATATCTTCCATATTTTTTTAAAAGAAATTTGAATAAATAAAGGCTTTCCTTTAATGACACTTATTGGGAACTGATCATGCTGATCTAAGCTGGTCTGTGGTTTTAATCTCAGAATCTTCTTCTCTTTAAAGTATGTTGTGAAAGAATCACTGGCTTCTATTGGTAAAAAATAGCTGTGAATGAATGGTAACCATCAGAGACATGTTTGCACAGATCCAGTAAGCTGGGATCACTACTTCTGTATATATCTTCTATATCTGTATATATTGTTTTATTTTGTCTTTTATGATCAGATGGAAACACTACGGCAGAGACATGAGAGTTAATGGCGCCCTCTCCTGTGCTAGGTGAGCATTGAATTGGCACCTACCGCTTGGACATTGCAGAGATGCATCTAAACAAGCTGAATCTACTGTCACTTTCTAAACTGTGCAGCTCAAAATGAACCTAATTTTCTGAGTGCAGCTGTTTTAAGATGTTTTAATGACTGTAAACTATGAACGATGACAGGGATCATGACTGTATGAGCAGATTTGTGACGTCTGCCACACTGCAGGTTTGAAACCTGCATCACGCGGCATTGTAACATGAAGCTCACACAAACTTACAATTTAGTAATGGTGATGTCTTAAATGATCAATACCAATAAAAATGATCAAATCTTCATTGCTACTCTAGCAACCGTCAAACAAATCCATCACTGCAGCTTTAAACTCAAAAGGTTTTCCCGTCACATTTCATTTATCCACTCAGAGACCATAGTGAAAACGGCGGCACAAGTATGGCAGCTGCTGTGTACACTACCAGTCATAAGTTTGGACACACTTTCCTATTAAATCCAAATGGGAAAGTGTGTCCAAACTTTAGACAGGTACTGTATGTGAAGGCAAAAAGCTGTAAATTCTACGAGAACAAAAACACAACAGTTTAATCTGTTAATTGTTTCTATCATTCATCTTTGATTGTGTCTCATGCAGCATCTGTAATGTGCCATATATTATAAAAGACGGGACAGATCCTTAATACAGGCGGGTCAGTTCAGTCCATATTTAGGAATCCTGCTGTTGTAACACAAGCAGAATCAAATCAGACTTTGATGAAATAACTACTCACTAAAACATCCTGAGTTCTGGACAAAAAGTCCTTCCAGAAAGTTTTTGCTACATTTGCTACAACTTTGAAATGGAGATTATTGTGCACAAATCTCCAAGAGGAGAATGCAAACTTTCAGGTAGTTACATACCAGTGGGTTAAAGACCTGAATGTAAAGCACGCTTTACCACTTTAGAGGAGGAATTCCAGCAGGATGGGCTTGATTGAAATGAAACTGTTTTTCAGCTCAGGCCTTTTTTGTTATGGTCCTCTTTCATCTTCCTCTGTGAATACACAAAGAGCCTCTTCATCTTCCTGTTTGCTCGACATGATTTCTTCATGTATCACAGGTTGATAGCTTTCTAAATGGTCCTTGGGGTCTTGTTCCATCTCTGTCTTCTCCTTCAGTGTTGGCAGAGCCTCTGAGCTGCTTTGGCTTTGCTGTTCTGATTCACCTTGTATCTCCTCTCCTTCTTTACTACTATTTTCTGTCTCAGACTTTTGCACAGCCCTCCCTTGGCATGTCTGCCTCCGAATTGTCCGTCGATGCTGGCTGCGGCGTGATTTATTGCAGTGTAGGGTGCGTCTGCGATGCCATTGGTTTATAGAGTTTTGGGCCTCCATGCTAAGCTGGCGGGCAGCTAGTCGTGGCCGAAAGCTGCTGATATAGTACAGGGAGGCGTACAGTGTTGTAAGGTAGTAGCCGCCTATAAAATAAGAGAATACAGAGAAGGTGAGGCAGTTTCAGTGTTTTACTCAGACTTTTTTTATGTGTTAAGGCTTATTTGTTTATTGAACATGCATGTGCCTGAGTGTATTTGCCTCACCCTCTCCCTGCAGCTGAATGGGGTCTAGCAGCTCCATCATGTAGTCTGTGTCTACTTGTAATGTGACCAGGTTGCTACGGAGCAGCACCCACGTCAAGCAGGGCAGGAAATCATCTGCTCCAAACACAGTACCTGCAGAAGACATGTGTGAACAAAGCATAGCTACCAGCAGCAGCAACTTAGGACCGGTGCAGAAAGCATTACAGATTCGGCTACCTGAGGTCGTATTAGCACTCATGCTGTGATAGATGCTCTTGCAGACTTTGAGTAGAATCTGGATCTTCTTGTTTGGGGAGTAGGTCTCGTGCATACTCGTCCACCTCTGCTGTATCCGCTCCATGCTGACCGAGTCAGGAACTCCAACTCCTGCAGATCCTCCAAGCCCCTCCACGCCGTTCTTTTCTAGCACGTGCAGGTTGCTCTGAAGATTGTCCAAACATCCATCATTGGTCCGATAGGTGTGAATGCAAGTGTAGAGGTGGGTACAAATGGGCTTCAGAGCCACTTTGTGAAGGGAAAGCTCCAACAAGGAGTCTACAGGAGAGTAAAAAAGGTTATCAGCACCGTTCTTATAGTCATGGTAACAAATATGTGATATTTGTGTATTGAAGATCAGTGTGAGCTCACTAACCAATCTCTGAGTCATTTAAGTCAGTAAGGGTGTCCAGTAAATTCTGGATTTCTTGATTGTCCAGCAGTGTTTCCCTCAGTGACGTCAGTGCTGATCTCACTTCCTGTAAGAAGTCAGATCCAGTAGTTCTACTGGGATCAGTCCCTCCCCTCTGTATAAATTCCATAAATCTTTTGACAGCCTCTGCGAATGCCCCGCCTTTCCTCTCACTCAGCTCAATCACACGGTTAGTCAGTCTTTTCTTCTGGCACACCAGTCCCCCGATTGCCTGGCTCATAGCTGACAGACGATTTATGACCTTATCAGCCAAACGGTGTGGTGAGGGGTGCTGAGCTGTGGAGCTTGGAACTTGGGATTCTGGCTCTTCTTCGATGCTGCTGATTGAAAGTGAATCAAGCTCCAGTGATGGAGGCTGAAGTAAAGAGGAAGGCCGGGGTGGAGGCAACCAAAATCCATTTTCGATCCAGGACACCCTATGAGGAGATTGCGGCACAGGGCTGCTGTGACGCTGCATCTCAGGTGTTGTGGATTTGGGGGAAGAGGGGGTTGGTATGTTCCCTGTACTGGCTCTTTGGAGGACATTGTGGGGTAAATCCCGGCTGGGCCTCCTGAGAACCACTCCTGTTGGCGTTGTTGGTGATTTTGGGGATTGTGGCGTGGGTGGGAAATCAGCTGACCTAGCTCTCATTAGGCCTGAAATGAGGAAAACATTTCATATGAGCACAAAATACTTATAGTTCTTGTGTAAATATATCAAGCTCTAACCTGAGGTGTCTGTACTGGGAGCAGCGGATTCCTGGTCCAATGAGATGGCTCGTTTACTTTGTAACCCCGCCCCTGTCCATGCCCGGGTGTTGCTGAGGCGTCGCCCTGGTCGCCCTTGTCGGTATGCAGATGGAAGTTCAGCAGTTGGCTTTTGGGTCAGCCAATCATCTCCATGTTCATGAAGGTAAAGAGGATTGATAATGCACAGGGCTCCGTTGGTGGAAGTCAGCTAAGGAAAATAAATGCACAAATGAAGATTTACAGAAAGGACTCAGATCACAACAGTATGTTCATGTGATAAGATTTACAGGAGCATCATTTTACAGCAGCATTTCGCTTTATGGCACTGCAGATGAGAGCACAAAGTCAGAGATTTTATTCTAATTGTATGATTTAAGTTATCATTTAAAAATTCTGCTACTAGTCTCCTCAGATTTTACTGTTTTTTACTTGAAAACACAAACAAACATAATTGTTTTAGACTTCTTTAGTTTATCATAATAAGGAAGTTGAGTTTAGTACCCTTATCTCGCTTTCACACACACAGGAAGCAACATACCTGAATTGAACACATCATGTTGCTTGGCTCTTTGCGAGTCATATCTTCAGCCTGTTGCTCTGGTAGTGCAGAAACCCAAGTTTCTGCAATGGATAAAGACAAGACATGTTATTAAATATGTCCCACTGAGTTAGTATTTTAATGTAGGGGTATAGTGTCAGAGATCTGAGGACTCACTAGGTTCAAGCTGAGAGAGCCGCTTGTTGTTTGTCTCAGTTTCACTGTAGATCCAGCAAGGAATGGACAGACAAACAGCCAACACATCCCTGATACAGGGGAACAGGTGATGGAGATAAGACCGATTTAAAAAGGGTTTGAGCAGAGCTGAAACCTGCAAAAATGCTCAAGCAGCTGCTGATTTTATCTTTTAAAGGATAAAGTTAGAATTGTGATAATGAGCTATTTTTGTTCACGTGTGTGTTCAGCTTGAAATATGAAAGAGAAAGTTCACATGCACACAAAATAAAAGGTAGAAGTGGTAAAGCATGTTCTTACCTGGTTAGAGAGTAGAAAAGCACAAGCTGAGGCAGGTCAGAGAAAGAAAGGCGAGACTCAGACAACTGGAAGGCTGTCATAAAGAAACAGAAAGAGGGGGTGGCATTAGTCTTAGTATTGGCTGTTTTAAGAAAATAGATTCCTGGAAACATCAAATAGGAACTTCTACAGATAAACTGTGACAATGTTTTTACTTCCATACGACATTTACAAGAAATGAAGTGTGTTCTTCATAGTCAGCAGGTTTGTGCCAGAAAGCTACTTCAACGTGCAATTTAAGCATAGAAAGAGTCATTCTCAACATTTTAGAGAAAAATAAAAAGTTTTTCAGTATGAGAGGGGCTATAAAATGCATCTGATCTCTTCTCACCAGTAATAATTTAGCCAGGATTGAGCTGCGAGTCCAAGGTACACAAACTCAACAGCAGAGCAGTGCTCTCATGATGTCACGTGCTTATTTAAACCGTTTACTGGCCTGGTTTCTCATGGTTTGCACAAGCGTTGAATCAATAAATAAAACACTTTAAGTGGCACATAAGAAACTCAGCTGATTGGTTCACACACCCAGTCACACACACACAGAAATAGTTTGCATAAAGTTGCTTCATACCTATTCCTGTGTATTTGATGCCATAATCAAGAACTTCATTCTGTGGTCCAGCAGATACACACAGCAGGCTGGGCTGAGTCGTCACAGAGTCCCTCACAACCAGGAAACTCTGCAGGGAAACACACAATGACTCATTTCTGGGTTTCTGAAATGTTACAGCAGCTCGTTCAAGCTGCCGGCCTCGTAAGAAACAAAGAGGATACTGATCATGTCTGTGCGGTAGATGAAACTTGGCTGGCTTGATTTGATCTGGATGATAGAGGGACATGTAATGCAAGGGACTACTCTGAGGGCTGATGAGTGTTGATAAGTGCTCTGCTTTTCAACAACGGGGGATTCATAGTGCTTTACAGAAACATTAAAACATCATCACACAGCAGAAAATATGTGTTTCAGCTGATCTGAGGCTTTCTGGGAGTTTGTTCCAGACATGTGGCACATAGAAGCTGAATGCAGCTTCTTCATGAATGCTTCTGACTCAGGGAACTGATAAGCTGATAAAAGATCGTATCAACGTGACCTGAGGGGTCTGGCAGGTTCATACTGGGTCAACGGGTCTATGATTTATTTTGTTTTGAAGCCATTCACAGCTTTGTAAACCAGCAACAGAACTTTAACGTCTGTCCTCTGACGGACAGACAGCCGGAGTAAAGAGCTCAGAGTACAGCAAGCCGTCTCGTATTGTTTCCATTCGCTTGTGTCAGTGGAGCAACTGAGCAAATTCTGCCCACTTAAAAAAGAAAATATGACTAAAGACTGTCAGAGACATCCAGTAAGAGAAGCTTGACTTGAATTTACACAAACAAACGTTTCTAAATTCAAGAATAGTCTTCAATTTTTATTATATGTTTTATAATGCTGAGGAGGAAGAATCTGTCCACCTTCTGGGATTTTCTTGTTTCTCTAATTAAGGACAGACTTATGTTATTGTTGTTAAGGAGATAATCTGTGCATTACTACAGAATGTCTCCTGCAGGACATTATTATGGCTGAGAAATATATGGATCGTATTCACACAGCATCAAGCCAGCATAAACCCAGAGATGTTGTATCTTATATGGAAAAGTGGGGATTGAGGTGAGGTTTTGATCATCTGCCAATAACTAGATGGTGAGGACAGGCACCGACACCTCTAGTTAGGGCCTAAGTAGGGTTTGACATCTATGGAGCCCATTTGGACACTAACAAGAAAAACTATTCATTTGTGGCCACGTGTTCGTAATGTGTCAGAATGAGACAAGTAGCCTCAGATTACTAACATGTGGAAACAAGAAAACTTTAGAGTTACTCAGATGTTGTTTCATTAATGAAATGGTTCAGCAAGAGTACAAGGAAAGACATGAACTGCTCCCCTACCATACACTGCCTGACCCGCCTGACAGAGCCTTCCTGCCTTGCATGTTTCAGAGGCAACCCTTCTTTAACACACTTTAATTAAATGAACAGGCTTAAATCTTTCTGCACTGGCAAAATGTGTTTATGCCACGTTATGCTGTCATGTAGCTGGTTTGATTTTGGCTATTGTTATAAATTTGTTATGATTATTTGTTCATGGCCACTTATGCTAAAACTAGTTTATAATCTTTGTTTCCTCTTGCTGACTCCAACATCTTGTTAATATGAAATTGTTACCACAGAGCGTGAACGTTGTATAAAATGTGACAGTGATAATGTGATACTTACTGACAGCAGTATCGTTAACCTGCTAAACCCTCTGGTTTATGATGGTGTGGCTCATCTAAACGGGCAAACTCGAACTCAAGCTCAACCATTATCAGGTCAATATGCATAATCTTAATAGCTAAGACCTCAGTGAGTGCTCATATACCTGAGCAAATAGTGATAAACCAAAAGGAGAAATTTACATTTGTATCCTCACATAAATGTTTTTTTACACCGTGGAAAACATCACGATAACAATGATTCTATACATAAAGATGCCACTGCATGCTTTCCCCAATCTGTATACATTTCACCATTTGGCCCCCATGTCATTTAGCCACAATATCATCAGTTTCTGTCACTTTGTTGACTAAATGTCTGAGAAACATTGGAAAGAAAAAAACCCAGAGGTTTCATTTCAGTCATTTTTCTTCATACATGAACTGGTGCATACAGCTGGTGGACTGGGTACAGGTTCCACCGGCCTGAGGGGCTTACATAGCTATATAAAGATTTATTCACTGTCGTAACAAGTCTTTTGTCAGTCTGCTCATATATCTAAAGTTTAAGTAAATTTAAAAAGATTTTTGCCAGTAAAAAAAATACAGTAAATACAGTGAGGTACTGGTGATCTGGAACAAGACAGAGAAAAGACCGACAGACGAACAGTGGACAGATTAAAACAGATTCACAGTGTGTGTCTGTGTGTGTGTGTGTGTGTGTGTGTAACAAATTGTCATTAAACAAGCAGAATGTTTGTCTAATCAAGTTCTTAGTAGTTGTTTATGTAACTGATACGCTTACTTATTCTATTTTATTCATATTATACTGTAAATGCAATACATGCAAAGTGCATGAAAATATAAGAGGTAAAGGAGTTGTTATATATAGCTGTTTCATATATATATATATATATATATATATATATATACATACACACACACAAAGTACTGTAACTAAAAAGTGAAATTTTGCTTCAGCTGCAGTCTGCAGATGTTTTAAGGGACTGAAAGTCTGATCATGGGGCAGCACAGTGGTTAAGTGGTTAGCGATGTGGCCTCACAGCAAAAAGGTTGCTAGCATGAGCCTCGGCAGGGGGTTTGGACCAGCGGCCTTTCTGTGTAATTTACATGTTCTATCCATGTTAGTGTGGGTTTTCTCCTCCAGCTTGCTCCCACCATGCAGAGACATGTCGTTAGGCTGATTGGTCATTCTACATTGTCCCTAGGAATGAGTGTGAGTGGTTGTTTGTCTCTGTGTTAGCCCTGGGATGGACTGGCAACCTGTCCATAACACACCCTGATCTTTTGCCTGCTGACTGTTTGGATAGGCTCCAGCTTCCTCGTGACCCTTAATTGGATGAAGCAATATAATAAATGAATAAAGTCTGATCACATTGCTTTATCTGCAAGCGGTGACGTGAAGAGAGTAAGTCAGTTCATTCCATCACAGTGAACATTAATACACTTTCTGAATCATCATGTAAATTGTATTTGAGTGTGTTAAATATTCATGTTTTTTAATTAAACTCATGGATGGTGTTGTTTCTCAGGGCTCTTTGGATCACTGAAATGAATCTCAGCCATTTGTGATAATTAGTTCATCAGGTAATAAGTCAATAAATGACTACATTCCACATTGTTTCATTTTTCAGCCACAATATATAAAAAATATATCACAAAACTTAAGAGTGATCATCGTACCATTAAGAGATTTATGGCTGATTCAGAGCATGTGGGTTTGTGCAGCAAGAGGTGTAATGACACATAATGATTAAGAGACAGCTTCTAAAATGCCATAAAAAGCAGGTATTTGCATCTGCTGGGTCAACAGAAGCACAAGCAGAAACGGCTGCAGTGGGACCAGAAATACATGAAGAGTCATTTTCAAACTGTCTTGTTCACTGATGAGTGCCATGCAACCTTGGATGGTCCAAAATGAATGGATGAATAGTTGGAGGATGGCCAGTATGTGCCAATAAGGCTAAGACGGCAGCAAGAAAGTGGTAAAGTCATGGTTTGGATCAGAAGCATGGGGACAGAGCTGATTGGTCCCTGAAGGTGTGAAAATGACCTCCTAAAGTATGTGGTGTTTCTGAATAATCACCTTCTTATATGTTAAATCTTAAATGTTTTTATTTTTGTAAAAGATGCTACTTGTTTGGGGGGTTTGTTCAGTCACATTAGAATCAGACCATCAGGTTACGACTTGAAAACTATGCTGACTGAGTCAGCTATAAAAGGAAATCAGAGAACAGTTTGCATAATGATCGGGAACACTGTGTAAAGCAAATAAATTCAGTCTAAGTTGAAGTGAAATGCTAAATCAGATTGTAATACAAGCAATTTTGAGTTGCTTTCACAGGCCAACATGCATAAAATATGTGCGCATATAAATACACACAAACATGCACACATATGCAGGAAGTGGTTTTTAGGCTTATGGTGCTCAGAAATAAAAGGCATGTTCACTTCAAGTCGCTAAGCTTTGAACATTAAGACCTGCAGCGATGCAGCTGGTTTCTCCAGTATGAGTCTCGTCAACGTTCTTTTAGCAGCAGAATCAAACCAATCGTCCCCCGTTTTTTTCACGTTGTTTTTGAGTTAAAAAATCTCACTGCAATCTTCACAAATTACAAAATAAAAGTATGAACAGAATGATCATTCTTTCCACACTTAAGGCCGGTTAGATTTTAGTATTTCTGAGTAATTATCTGCATCTAACCCATCCCCAGACCACAGATATTCATCATCCATGCTACTCACGGTCTCTCTGTGCAGTTGACATATCCATTTTGTAATGTCAGTTCCCTGATATGCACCCACTATTATTCAATGCTACTTCTGCATTCGGCAGCGGGTTAAGTAGAGATGTCCAAGAGAAACAGGAACTGCTGTCATATCACACAGAACATTGCACGTCAGCCGGACTATCAGCTCTTGTTTTTCACTTCTTTTAATTGTGCCCCTTAAATGCTGCACGTTTCATTCTGTTAGTGTCAGACACAGCATGAAAACTTGGGACTGTATGGGAAGACAAGTGGCAAACTAAATGAGAACATGATCACGGACCAGACGGCATCAGCGGACGTGTCCTCAAAGCCTGTGCTGATCAGCTGGCGCCTGTGTTTACATAGATATTCAACCTCTCCCTGAAACTGTGTGTGATCCCCACCTGCTTTAAAAAGTCTGTGATAGTCCCGGTCCCAAAG
>JBAMHV010000009.1:4213552-4266931 GCA_037177535.1 Pseudomugil gertrudae | reverse complement strand
AATGAATGGTGTGTTTTCGGTATCTGTTTATATGCTCAGAGTTTGCGGGACGCACAAGCTGCACATGGGTGCAGAGAATTGCTCCTATAACACCGGGGAATCCAGCTACCTCAAAAAAACCTTGTTTGGTCTCATTTAATGAATCCCGAGTGCGTGTAAACCTAACCTCGCCATCCGGCGCGACATAGCATTTAGTAATTCAGTCAACAATCTGCGTTGAATTCCTCCAACAGCTCCAAAATAGCAACGCTGGATAGTAAGTAAGTAAGTAAATTTTATTTATATAGCACCTCTCACAGACGAATAATCACAAAGTGCTTCACAACAAGAAGTACATTACATAGCATTAAAATTAGGCGATAGGCGATATGTTTTAATAATTACTTCCTCTCTCATTCATTCCAAACATGTTAATGCATTCTGTCCATCTTATTTGATGATTCCTGTCTTTGTCTTGCAAAGATCACTGCAGCCATGTGTGCGCAATTACGCATACAAACAGTTTGCACGTCCTTTTGACACGCGGTAAATATACAGGACTGTCTCATAAAATTTGAATATTGTGAAAAAGTTCTTTATTTCCTGTAATGCAATTAAAAAACATGAAATGTCATACATTCTGGATTCATTACAAATCAACTGAGATATTGCAAGCCTTTTATTGTTTCAATACTTTCGGGATTGATAAATCGCTTTGCGTGTGCTAAAATCATATATTTACATGTTTTCCTCCCACCACATGCAAAATTGCGTGTGAACGCCCCAATTTACATATTCATTGAGGCAAAGGTGCTATCTGTAGATGGACGCACAATTTTGCACCTTTGAAAGAAGCAAACCCTTTTGCTCACTGTTAGTAGATCAGTTTGTACTTTTTTTAGTGTGAGCAATGAGTTTGCACGCATTTTAGTGGGGATTATAGACAGGTCCAAAGTGTGCCAGGTAAAGTCTAGCAGCCATAAGCAGAACACAGAATGCCAGTGAGTTGCTAGATGAAGACAGGTTGGCAAGGTGTTGTGGTTGACACTTCTTTTTATAAAAACATAAAACAGGAACAACTGAAACTGGCTCAGTTTATTTGTGACTCTGAACAGAGTCGGTAGAGAAGTGACAGGAAACATGACCAGATAAGGTATGGGCCAGAGAGCCAGACTGGAAACCATGACACTGACTAACAGTGAGATCATTCAGAAATGCAGTGCTGTCTTTGCAACAGCCACAGAGGACACTCTGTGATTCAGATGCATGTTGTACAGTTTGAAAACATTTTATTTTTATTTATCTTATTTTAAAAGACTCTCTTTTTGGCTTCTGTTGACTAACATTTAGAGATGCGCATGCATAAATATATGGCCAGTATTCTGACAAGACAAATGAACCACATTGGCTCATTTCACCTTCACGAGTTAACTCCACAAGAGTCTCATTAATGGTCGTCCCTGACATTCAGCTTTTTTGAGGAGGCAGCTGACTCATCTGTCCATCTGGCTGCATAGCCAACGTCCATTGCCTCAAAGGAGAAGAATTATTGATGGCACTTTGGCTTATAGCTACATCCAAAGTCAAATGACTAACTGCTGACACCGACAGACTTACTGTGACATTACAGAAAAAGTGACGGCTAATTCTGTCACCTAGTAACTTTTAGGAACATTATAACACCCAAACTTTTTCTCACAGGGTCAAACACAGTCTCTGCTAGACAAACAAAATGCAGAATTAAGGATTAACAAGAGTCACAAAAGATGGGCGTCACATTAATTAACAGAGTAGTCAATACCAGTGGTCATTGACCTTAACCTTGCTTTAAATTGTATTTGATAACTTACCCAAAGTTCAGTTAGTTTACCAAGGTAAAATCTTATAAAATAAGGAAGAAATATCACATCAAAGTTAACGATGCATGTTACTCCCAAATCTGCAGAAAAAGGCAAAAGCTTCCTAAACACTCTCCCCTCCACACCAAAATGATTTAACAGTACAACCCTAAAACCTTTTTTTAACCTGTATATTGAATATTGAAGGTTTCATATTCACAATTATTCATCTGCAGGGTTGCCAGCCAGCCTGTAGTCCTGCAGGTTTTTAATGATTTGCTGTTTCAAAACATCCTATTCAAATGAATGAGTAACTGAGCAGAACTTTATAAGCTGTTTTCCATTTAATTTGATTAAATGGAGACATCAAAAACATGCACAAGTATGACTGTCTTACAATCATGGAAGACTTGTAAATACAGCACTACACACTAGTTAAACAGTAAAAGGTAATAGCAAATGATTTCCAGATTGATTATCAGGAGTTACACGCTACAGGTTACAGCACATAAACATTCATATACATCTACAAAACAAAAATGCCTGTTTAACAAGCAAATTGGCAACTTCAAACACTTGTCATTTAGTCCGAGATGGAAAATAGACAGCTGAGTGTCTCAGGCATAGAGACATGGAGGAGTGTTACAAAGTTGTGAATGAAAATTGATGATACTGACTTGCAAAATGAGGTAAATTCCTCTACTGAAGAATGAATCTGTAGCCATAAAACTGTGCAGAAAGCTAAATTTTCAACTAAAATGTATGTTGCATATATTTAATGTTTTTTAATGAAGATATTTACAAGACAACAAGGAAATAGTATGCTGGTCAAGACAGAAAGAGCTCTTTAGGCATTCGTTTAGTTTAAGGCTCACTAACATGCGAGGAACACTATTTAAATAACTTTTCTGGTAGAGATCACAGCACCGGCTTCCAAGATGCTTTTGCTGGTACCACATCCCTCAGCTTATCCCAAACAAAGTGGCAGCGGTTTGAGATGCAGTTAAAGTGAGGGATTGGAGCCTTAAAGCCTCTATAATGGTCTCGAGTGGTTAGGATTATAAAAGGAGAGAGTTTGTTAGTGTGAATGGATGGCAGATCTCTCGTGTGGATGGAGGCAGGGACATGGGAGTGTATGCTCAAAAGGAGCAGAGATGGCAGCATATTTAATCTGTTTGTAATTTAACATATTTTTCCTTTTTAGAACAGGAATCCTTTTTTCTTGTTCAGGTATTTCATTGCTCTCATTGTTTTCATCACGCTCAAAACATCCAACATGAGCTCATCGCCCTTTCTCCAGTTTGAGCCTTTCTGCTTGCACACAGGTTTCTCCTGCGTCCTCTTAACACTTATCCTTTTGGATAAGACGATCTCGTCAAAGTTTCTTCTGCCAATAGAGGGCCAAATGGAGATGTCTTTATGGATGTACTTGTTCTATTTTAAAGTTTCCCCCCTTTGGTTTTTTTTTTCAGGAAGTGGTATTTACAGTGAGAACAGAGGAGTCATGCAGTCTGTCATTTCTCTAACAGAGAAACATATCACAAAAATCTGTTTTGACTGAGTAAAAATCTACTCAATCCCACCCCATTTCTACATCCACATTGCATGCAGTAACTTTACTGCTACAAACAACTTGTTTTTTCGCTGCAGCTTTAGACTAAATTTATACTGATCAGACAGGATCTATGACAGAGAACAAAAATAATACATTTGTTCTGGTGGCGTTATTGCAGCAGATAACTATTATATTGTGAATTTCGTACCAACAATGTATAGGGAACAACAATACCTGCAGTGGTAATAATAGGGTTGGATGCATACGGTTGGATCTTGACGAATAATCTCCGTGTTTGTTGATTGAAAATAATGAGAAGAACATTGTAAAATAAATGTATGTATTCTGACAATCGAGTTACAATAAGAATATAATGTGGAGACAGAGTGTGGCTGTTTTCCTCTGCAAAGAGACAAATGGGGAGTTTGCCTGAGTCCAGTTCCCCGTCCCGTCAGCCTCCGGGCCGTCCGCCTGAATCCGTCAGAGTACTGTCAGGGTTTGTGTGTTGTTCATCTTTATTTCCTGTTTTATTTTGATATGTTTTCTGTTTTCATCATGTGTTTTTGATTAGCTTTTCAGTTTCCCATTTTTTTTTGGTTATACCTGGTTTAATTTAGTTAATTCATTTCACCTGTGTCATGTTCTGTTCAGTGTAGTTATACTCCCGGTTTCGGTTTCATTATAGCGGTTCATTAGTTGTAGTTGGTTCTCCTTCAGTTTCATGTATATTAATAAATTTCCTCAACCTGCACCAGTCTGCCTCTGTCTCCTGCTAACCTTGGGTCCTCACACCTCAGCCTTACCTCTGTGCATGTCCACCTAGAACTGTAACAATCATGTAGAGAATGGTAGACTATGTGAAAGCTGTCTGCAATTTAGCAAAACAAGAAAATAAAATAGATCCTGCGAGACATAGAGGCTTTAAGCAAAAATTCATTCTTTATTTTGCTAACATATCATAAGAAATCAGTTTCCACCTAACAAACCTCAATAAGAACCATTTACATTGTTCTCCAGCATTATTGTCCACAGATCAATTAAATTTGGGACATAATATGCATTTCTGATTTAATTTAGCAGCAACAAACTGTTTATGCATCTACAGGATATTTATGGTTAACATGAGCGGAATTACAGGCGAGCAAATGGAAGCTCAGCTCCTCTACAAAGCAGATTAAATCTGATAATCACCACAAAACAGTAAGGGACAAACCTGAAAAATAGTCCTCTTTTAGGGGATCATTTATTTAATTTTCAGTAAGGTCCCTGAATTTGGTAAATGATGTGAAGGGTGTTTATTTGCAAGCAGTGTTTTTTTGTTTATAAACCTGCTCCTTATACCTTATTTCTAGGGACACTGTGTGGCACAAGTACAGAAACAATTCCTGCAATAAAACCATCAGAATCTACTTTTAAAATACTTAAAAACACGTGTGGCCCCATTTACAAGTATGTTCATCTGTGTAACTCACCAAGCCTGTGTTTCTCTGAAAGAGATCCAACCCAGCAGTCCTTTTAGCAGCTCCTGTTTAATGTCCACTGTTCTTTTGTTCCAGCGTATTATGTAAAGGAACACGGATGCATCATTTATAAAACATGGTGTCTGACTTCGTCCTGCAGGATTTCACAGAGCACTGCTTTCAACTGTAATGATGAAAACATACCAAACGTCCATTACAGTCAGGAAGAATGAACAAGACTGTATTATTTTTATTTTCTGTCTAAATTAGAAAAAGTTTAAGAAAATATAAATCCTGACTATGACTAACAGGAAATGGTCTTTTTTAGAAATGTTCCTCTGATAACACTGTAGAACAAAGTTAAGAATCATTTATATTTTTTTTTGTTTTTTAGCCATTTATAGTTTAGCTATATGCGATAAGAAAAAACTAATCTGCGCAGCAAGACAAGTAAATATTCCCCAAGAAGAATTTTTTAATTTTAAGCAAAAAAACATTCAAGAGGATTAATAAATTAAAAAGCCTATATTGTGACATGGCTTAATCTATTAAAACATGCTGATGCATTTCAGGGGCCTTCGTCAGGGCACGAAGTGTTAAAAGTTCAGTTCTCTGTTAAAAAGTAAAACTCAAAAATCCTAAAATCATGCATTTTATTGTAAAAGGAACCAGGAAAACCTACTTATTTTAGATCATTAATTAAAATCACAATAGTTTTTTTTTAGAACAAACCTTAATTTTGAATTTGTTATTAGTAAAGTTAATGATAACTTATTTAATCTGTGAAATGTGAATGAAACCACAAAGCAATGTTTTATGCATTTGTCCTGGTTTGTTCAGCATCACTTTGCTTTAACGGACATGTCGGGTTAAATATGTCGTATTTCTGCAAGGTTTCACAGCTTGACATTCAAATCCTTTATAACATCATAAAGGCTGTTTTATGGTTAAAACAGCATATCTGACTTTATATATGTTTTGAATGTTGTTTTTTAAAGGTTCAACTATTTATTCATTCTCTATTCCACTTTGTGGAATGCTGAAGGCTATCCCAGCAATTACCAGGCAAGAGGGAGGGTACACAATGGACAGGTTATCAGTGTATCAGTGGTCTGGTTCAATAAAAACCTACCGTAAGTCAATCCTTTCATGCACAGTGTTCATTATACTGTATTCAAAATATGTTTTTAGTATATGTGTGGGTGAGGATAGTTGTGTAATAATAGTTTCAATGGCCGTATGTGAGTCATCTTACACACGTCCTCTAATGACCAATAAATACAAAGTAAAAATCCTCAAAGTGATTTAGAGGTTAAGTATAGTTTATGCTAAAGTTAAATGCTAAAGTTCATGAATCAAAATATAAAGTTGAGAGGCATCCATGTGCCGCGACGGAGCAGAATCTCTGATGATGTTCAGCTGTATGGAACGTGTTCAACAAGTTGTGCATTGCTGAGAAATATTTATGACTCGGAGTAGGAGGTAGATTTGTTGTTATTCCATATAAAATTATTCAGTTTTGCTGCTGGAAGCATCAACTTCTTTTAGTTTACTACCTCATGACCAAAATATCTTCAATATCACATTCTCATAATAAAATCCTCATATTTAATGCTGTCCCTTTGCATAACTTGATCTCAACTTCAGTACATATATTTACCAGAAATGTGGATAAGTCACGACTTAACTTTGAGCTGGTGTTTTCTCGTGTCATTTTTAAACTGTTTTCTTCTTTTTTTTTCTTTGCTGCAGGTTGTATCTAGACTGAAACAAAGGCCACAGTTGAACAGCATTGATTTTCAGCTGTATTGTGAGATATTTTCAAAATCTCAAGTAGAAGGAAACAAAAAAGAAAAAAAAATTAAGTAGTCCAGTAAATATATCTGGAAAACAGCCCAGAGGCCAGACAACATTTCCAGAAGACAATGTTGTGGATGCCAGCCAGAGCGCAGGAAGATGGTCAGGTAAGCCAAGTTAGCATTGCTACTTAGTCAGGAAGTCTTCTGGAGCCAGTCGGGACAGGTGGCCAATGAGACAAGAACCCCCATAGAACGGCTCTGTGTGGAGACACATGATGCCTGAAGAGCAGAAATCTCACATTCTCCTTTGACACATGAACAGGAACCTGTGGAGCTCCTCTGTGCTCATGGGTGAGAAAAATTAGATAGAAATCAATGCATTCAGATAACTAAACTGTGAGCCAGGTATTGCAATCCATGCCTTGCAGTAATGTCCATGCAGATGCACAGTGACTTAATACACGTGTCAAAGGCTCATTCAAAGGTTCTGTACCTCCACCCCTCTCAAGACCTGGGGGACCAGAGCTTTCTCAGACGCTGTCCCTTACTGTGCAACTCACTCGCTCAACAAGTCCACGACTGCACCAATCTCGGTCATTTAAATAATCACTGAAGACCCATCTGTTCTCTGTTGTGCCACTCCTTCACCGTCCGCATCCTCAATTCTCTTGGACATGTCTTTTAGCATCGGGAGATTGTAACACGTGGCCTATTAGGGTCGAGAGCTGTCTTTTCCAAGTGTCAGCAATTAGTCCTGATCTTCTGACAAATGACAGGCTAATCTGTTGGGTATAAATGCACAGACAGCACACAGCAATGCTATACTGAACACATCTAATATACATAGAAATATATAGACCATGACCATTCGTTTATATATAGACCAATTAATCTAACCTGCGTGTCTTTAGACAGCAGACAGAAGCAAGACTACCCAGAGAGATACACAGAGACAACATGCAAACTCCATACAGAAAGGCCACTGTTCAAACTCCTCATCTGAGGATTGAACTTGCAACTTTTTAGCTGTGATGCCATGGTGCTAACCACAGCACTAAATAAACCAATTCAATGAACATAAGCCAAATAACCACACATGGTGAAAACTAACAGATTTTCAGCAGGCGAGAGGCAGGGTACACCCTGGACAGGTAGCCAGCCCATCGCAGACATTCAGCTTCCATACAGAAATATTCCCACTGACATCTGTAAAGATCCTTTCTTACCATCTGATTTATATATGTGCACAAGTACATTTATGAGTGCAACTTGATGTACTGCTCCATAAAGTCACTGCAGTAGGCTGCCCTACTATGTACATTTGCCTATGCATAGTTTGAATCTGTTCAATAAGCAAAGAGGATCTGGATCATCTGAGATGCTTCCTAATGAGTGTGCATGATGTGTGTGCACATGCTGGTAAAATCTGTGTGTTCATGCTGCCGGTCAAGACAAGCGCCTGGGAGAACTGGTGTTTGATTGGCGCATGCCACAGAGATCTGCTTCTTCCTGTTAGAGTACGCATCACTTCCTCCTACCCTGCCCAGAGCTACTGCCTTGCCGTCTCACAATCACTCTGACACCATTCCATCCCTTCTCCTTATTTCTTCTTCTTCCTCTTTTCTATCTTCTTCCTCTTTCCTCTCTTGACTTCCTCTCCTTTATACTCATCATCTCACTGCTCAGCCTTTCCATGAACATCTCCTGATTCTCTCATTTCACTGCTTTCTTTCACTTCTTTCAGTTTTATTTCCTTTCTCAGAGTGCTCATTTCCCCTCCAGTCTTTATCCATTTGTCTTTTTCTCTTTTCTTACTCTTACGTCTCAGAAGGCCACTTTTGTTTTAACAACATGACAGCCAGTTCATCATCCTAAATGAAGCCTTACTCTGCTTTTTACTCTGTTTTGTTCTTTTTCTTCCTCTCTTTTCCTGACCTCGTTCTCTCTATATATGTGCTCTGTGTTAAAACCTAAAGTGAACTCCTTCCTCCCCGTCTTCCTTGCCCCTTTCTTTCCTCCTCCTCAGCTGCTCTCCCTGAAGACAGAGCAGAGGCAGCCAGGCAGAACAGCCAGCATGTTCCCATGTTCTTTTACTCCAGCTTTGCAGCAGCAGCCTGGTAAATCTCTCTATTTCTCTCTTCATCACAACCCTTTTCTCTTAAACACATCCTCTCCACAACCCGCATTGTGTTATTAGGCATTCTCTTCTTTTTTCTTTTGCATTTGCTTTTTTGTTTGCCTTTATATTTTGTCTTTTCTTCTTTGTATTGAGCATCTCTGCCTTCCTATAATTCCCCTCAAGGTTTTATACTCTTCGTTCACCTTGTAAACACTCCTTGAGGCCATTTACCCTCTCTGGTCAGTCTCTTTCCCATTTTTGTCCACCATTGTTCACCAACTCTCCACCATTATTCCACTTATCATCCCCTTCCTTTCATTTTTAGCAGTTTGTGTTTATTTTTATTACTATGAAATATGGTTTTGTATTTATGGTAATGAATTTATTGCATGTTTGCATTTTGCCCACATCCTCCCACATCATTCATATGGGTGCTGGCTCAACTCAACAAAGGAAAGAGATGACCATATAAATAAAAGACCAAGATAAGAGCCCTCGCTGCTTTAACTACAGGAAAGCTGCTGATTTGATAACAGCTCTCTTCAGCTTTGGCTTCATTTTCTTCATTCATGTTTGATCATAACAGAAAACGCAGGTAATTTAGTTCCCCCAAAGTTAATTTCATTTATTGAGATCACTATTTCTTTAGTCTTGTTTGGAGGTCTTACTCTCATAAAAAAAAATTACATTGAAAAGCAGTTAAGTTTAATCTATTTAATATTTTAAGAAAACACATTGCAATATAATTGCTTGAAGGAATATATGCAGATATTCTTGCATTTCCATATCTGATTCAAAAGTCTAAGGATAGAGGCTGTCATATGTTGTACAGGCTGTGAATCACCTCCAGGCAAATCTCTGATACTAGACTATAAAAGCAAAAATGACATGACTATCAACGCTAGTTAGTTCTGAGAAAATTCATGCAAAAAGGAAAGCTCAGTTACTGTTACTTCATAGCTAAACTGGATTATACAACAGCTGATTCAGTGGCATGCAAAGGTTTGGATCCCCTCAAGGAATGGCACTGTCAGACAACTTCAACAAAGGTCTTAGATATTGTTTAACTTATCAGGACTGTGTTTTTAATTTATCACAGCAAGGAAACAGTCTGGTATTTCACATACTCCTCAAACCTTCTCCCAATAACCAGCAATGAGTTCTTCTAAGCAGCTCTCCAACATGCTCAAAGCTGAGATTGATTCCCACAAAGCAGCAGAAATCTCTGAAAGGTTTTGTGTAGCAGTTCAGTTTGTAACAAATCAGGGATACTTAGATAAGTGTCCTGTTTCAGGGATTTCCAGGGGACACGTGGGATCACCTGGCAAGCCAGGGGCAAGCATGTTCACACAAGTTATAGTAAAACAATACAGAAGTGGAAAGTGCAAACATAAAAATCCAGAATCCTGCAAAGATCCAGAGTATTCTGATTATGCTCTGGCTTGTCCATGTCTCGGGTTAAACCTATGGAGAAATGAAAAGGAGAAACAAATCTTAAACTTTATGAAGAGTAAGTACACATCTACTGTGAATTCTCACGCCTAAAGGGCTCATCATTTAAAACAAGCTTATAAACACTAAACCAGTAACCAATACTGCACTGAATTATTGGCTTATTGGACACTAGGTCCCAACTGTGGAATACAAAACACCTGCATTTATTTATTTACTGATTAGGTCCTTGGTAACCTCTTAGTAATTTAGCAAGTAGTTTTGTGTACCTTATTGTAAAGTGTTATCAAAATTTGTGCATTTTTATTTTATCTTTAAGACACTTTAAAGGGGAATTATACTGCAAAATGCACTTTTGTAGTCCTTTAAGACATGTTTTTGTGCACTTCTAAGTGTTTAGGAATGCAAAAAATTTACATTTATTCACGCTTGATGCTGCACATATATCTTTCTATTGTTCTTTGGTTGTGTTTTCACTTTGTTTAATTTTTCTATTTTTTTATTAAGATTTTTTTAATCAATCACATCACAGTATTTGCCGTTGGTCTGTCAAATAAGATCGTGGACTTCCAGGCAACCAATTTTGTGAATTGGACATGTTGGACATTAATAGTAAGCTTACCAATAAGATGTTTCTCTGCCGGGAGATTAGCGTTTCGATGCTATCAAGCTACAAACATGGTGGAACAAGTTGAACTTCCTGGGACCTGGAGGGGGACGGGGCATGACATGACAAGTCATTCTGAAGATGAACCTCAGAACAGGGTTATAAGGTGTGTGGAGCGAGAATAACCAAGAATTCAGACCAAAGCATTGTGGTTCTACTTTATACAGACAATAAATTAATTATTTATATGTTAAAAGGAAGGATTTAAAAACATGATATAATTTCCTTTAAAGCGATTTAAAATTTGATGACATATATTAACGCAACATAACAAAACTTTGACAGATTTTAACACTCTTGACACGACCTAAGTAAAGCTAGTTTGTCATACACCCTTTCTCTTCTCTGAGCTCTTTCAAGACAGTAAAAGTCAATCCTATGTCGAGTTTTGTGTCTCTTACATTGTCCCTTTTATCCTCTTTCTTTTCCTCAACCATGTCCTTTTGCAAGTCTTGCTGAATTTGCCATATTGTGGATCCAGAATAACCAGTGTGTTGATATTCAGTGTTACTCTGTGATGCAGTGCCCTTAGGCAAAAAAACAACCATCACATGATGATCCAGGCTAGAAAAGAAGATGTGGTTTTTCAGTCATTCTGCAGGGCAATGACAGCTCCAGACATTTACATTTAATTTACATTTAGATGCACAGATTCTTAAGTTCAGACAGTCATTTTATGTTACTTTAGCATACTAACACAATACATAACCTGTGTCCTAATCAAACAATTCAGGGTCCACTCACTTTGAAGTGCAGACTCATAAACCTCCATCATAGTGGTGTGCCAAGCACTGTACCATCTTCAAATCCAAGCAATCCTACAAACCTGCACTTAATTGACATGCAGCAAAGACTACAAGCGGTAGATCCTTTGTGGTCTCTTTTCATCTAGAACTCATCAAATCATGGGTATACATTATATATGAGAGTGTGTGAGGATGTTTGTATTTAAAATTCAACTTCACATAGGCTGTGTCTCAATTCCATAGTGCGCTGGAATCAGTGCGGAGTGCACACTGTATCCTTTTTTCCTGTGGTGCGCACCATCATGGGTAAGTGCTGTCTCAAATGGAATACTGGATGTTTGACACTTACCTAGTGACGGTAAGACTTACATTATTTTGTCAAAATTATTATTTTGTGTCCCCCACATGGCTAAAGCCTGCTAACATTTATGTGTGCTAACTGTACTGGGTCGGTTACTACAATCTCAAACAATTGGTCGGATATGTAGCAAGCTGCGGTATACATGAGAACCGTAACAAAATAACTTCATACTCACATCTATACACATTAGCCTATGCTGAACTATTGTTTGCCGCCATTATTTTGAAAGTCCAGCATTTCCTTTTCCACTCTGTCATCAAGATGGCGTCGGTTTAGTGTGCAAAGTGTGGTAATTAACTTTAGGTCAATTTTTAGAATTAAATTTTATTCATTAAATGAAGTTCACTTTCATTTGCCATCCGCAGTAGCATTGGCTTCTTGCCTACTTATTGACAACAAACACATTTTGTTACACTCCAGCATAATGTTTCAATGAAGTGGTATGGGCCGCCGCCTCAATACATTTTTTATTTCAACCCACAGGTAAATGCAAAGAAATAAAACAAAGATTTCTGCATCCATTTGCTTATGATATTTTTATGTATTTTCATGTATATCGTGGATGAATGTGAACATATAGACATCTGCAATGGCCACACAATGGGAAACTGCTGCACTATAAGCATTATTTTCATTTTTCTTATTTGGCTGGATACTTATTTGCAGTGTTTAGATCACATCTTGTCTTCAGTCATTACAAATTTCTTAAGCTTTAACCCTTGTATGCTCTTAAAAAAAGTCAAGAAGTTTCTGGATGACATGAGACAATTCATGTTTTTTTTTACTATTTACATTACCAGTCAACAGTTTACAGTAAATGAATCTTTCCATTAAATCTAATAGGAAAGTGTGTCCATACTATGACTGGTAGCGTGTCATCTATGTTGTTTTGCATTTGTATTATTTTGCTATGTAGTTTATGAGTATGAGACTATTGTCATTGAACCAGCTCCCCAGCACAACAAAAAGGATTTTAGTACAGCAAGGGATAAACTCCCTTTACTTTACCCCACAGTGGTGAAGCAGACACAGGACTCTTCTCTTGATCTTGACTACAAGATTGAAGATCGAAGTACTATTTGTTGCTAAAACTTGTAGCAAAACATGCATCATAAACTTTCTAACATAAAATTAACAAACATAAAATTTCTGACAGATTTTTCTGAACAACCCCATGCTCTGATTCCGACCAGCTGACATGTTGTGCATCTCGCACTCAGCTCATACACTAACAGATATCATTAAGTAATATATAGTGGATTCAATTTAGCCAACAAACCAAACAACAAAACCTTATTGTATATCCCTAAATAGAATATTTTGCCTTTTGAACTTATGCTTGTTCAGATGTCTTATTTATATGATACTGCAGATGTTTATCATGTCATGTCATCATGTCAAAATTAAACCTAAACATTTCGCATAAACACCTTATATCAAGTATAAAGTGAGATAGTGGGAAAGTGTTGATTTGGACTTCGGCAACTTCCATTAATGGAAGTGACCATTAATTCCTCTGTATACTAAAGTATTTGGCCAAGGAAAAAGGTTTTATGGATAACCTCTCACCAAGGTTCCTCACGTGAAGTCTAGGAACATTTAGGGTTACTGTGTGATTAGATTGAGTGTTTTGATAAACATTTTAAGTCTTGATTGTGTTTAGAATGTGGAAGTCCTGTGTCACCCACAAGTGATATGATTGATTTTATAGCTGAGTATCATCTGCATAAAACTGGAACCTAATGAATTTACAGTGTTGCTGAATGAGAAGAAATACATGAAGTAGATTCCTGTGAACTATTATTTGCTCTGAGTGAAGGATAGAATCTCATAATTGGTCAAATTTATTTTTTACGGTTCTTTTTATGGTCTTTGGTGTCCGCTTTCTTATCTCCATAGCCTCTCTGATCCAGTAAGAAAGCGGACACCAAAGACCATAAACCAGGATGAAGGCATGTACTCCCTGTTGCACACCTGGGATGCAGTCCTGGAGAAGGCTTCAGACAGCCAGGGGCATAAACGCTCCTGGCTGTCTGAAACAAACACCTGAACAGCCTTTAAGACACGTCACACCAACATCATGTGACGCTTCTGAGGAAGACCACAGGAAGTGATCGAAACATGTAAAGCAGGTAAACAAAAAAACTTTCTGTCTTACAAAAAGAACCGTAAAAAATAAGTTATAAAAAAGACAGTATGAACCTTCAACAAAGAATTGGTAAAATTGCCTGAAACCTCTGACAAATATTTTTCATTTTGGAAATTTGTCTTGATTTAGCAGGTTTTCCATTCTGCGTCCTTCCAATGACAAACTGATAAAGTTCAAGCTTGCTTATCTAAGTGTGTCAGCTCTGATAACGTAGTCAAAGTGCTCTTACATCTCACACAGAATGCCTTCTAGGCAACTGCTCCTGCCCCTTTTATTTATCAAATAGATGGACTGATGGGTAGAGATCTGGAGCATATACTATTGCTGTCCTTCCATATTCCCTCTGCTCATTTGAAGCCATCTGCCTGGGTGATAAACGCATTTAAATGTAAAACAATGTAATTTTTCAATGTATTATCTCACAATGCCACATGCATAGAAATCTTGCTTGTAAAGATTGACAAACAAAAAATGAGCTGAATATTTCAATATATGCATTTTCATTCAAGTAAGTAACACAAAGATAATAAACCTGCTAACTCCTTCAAGACACCTAAACAATAGTAAGAAAATCTGTAGTAGACCCCCTGACTCATGAATGAGCATTCTGCCTCTGTAGTTGTGATTCTGTAAAGATGAATTGAATGGAGACGCACAGAGTAATTTGATCTCTGCCTAGTAGTATTGATCCCAGTAGGATGCATGCAGATAATGTCTGCAGATAATAGTAGTAGTAGGAGATATGAAGATAAGAATAAGAAGAACAGTGGCTACGGTTGGTCATGATGAAGATGAGGAGTCATGGTGGTTTTGATAAAGGTTGCTGCAGTGATTATAACAAGCTGGTAGATGTTGCAGGTGTGGTTTGATCTTGGTTTTGGTGGGAGAAAGACGATGGGTTGAAAAGTGAAGGTGATGTGAAGGGATAAGGGGAAAACAGTCATGAGGATAATGATGGAGAACATGAGTCTTGTGGATGTGTGTGTGTTTCAGGAAGTGACGCTGAGCAGCTAGCCATCTGTCGACAGATTAATCCTGGCTGTGCTTAGAGATATTACCGGCTGGCTTATCGCCGTGGTAACAAGCCTTCAATCCCAGTCGAGCGCAGCCACCATGTGACCTCTCTGAAAAGAGAGGATGGGGGTTGGACATACAGTCAGGTTTAGAAATATGGCACATACCTGCAAAGACCCCATCATGTGAATGCACACAATGCTGCATGTGCATTAAATGTGAAACCAGTCACATGGTAGGTTATAAAAATGTGACAGCGCACACATGCATATGTTTCATGTCCTCTCATCAGTGGCATGAGGGTTTTAATACTTCACTTCAGAATCACCTATTGGGTTCAGAGATGTCATTACGCCAACCAGCTGTGTTGCTCTGCAAAAAGTGTTTTGTATCTGCTATTTATAGACCACTATCAATTTGACCTGATGCCACCTATCATCATCCTCCTTCACACCACATATTTTTTTCAGACTTTGTAAATCTCAGCTTTCCCACATGGTCACATTTCTACACACAAACACACACGCACACATGCACGCCAATACAATCATCCCATTGTGTACAGTCAACACAATCCAAACACACAAATACATGAACACACTCGCTTATAGGTCACAAAACAGCAGGCATAAATCCAGTTCAGGCTTCATGTAACATTCAAGGTTTTATTCAGTCTTTACATACAGTACACCAGTCAGAAATATACAGTGAACCTTTAACAAAGGTTCATAACGTACATCGTCTAATCTGCCTTCACAAATGGCAGATTTTCCGACGGTGGTCTCCAAGTGTGAGCGTATTTTGAGTGTGCAGTCCATTGTTCGTGTTTTCAGTCCATGTTTTCACATCCGTACAGATGTCACAGATAAATGTAAAAGTTATGTTGAAGAACGATAGTTTCTAGGGATAACATCTTTTTTCTCGTTCAGATTTCTTCAGTATGTATGGTGCCAAATATTGGCCACACGTCCCATTGCTCCCTCTCTCCCCTGACACATCAGGTTTTATCCCTGTGACTGTAGCACTGGGCACAATGATGCTACACTGTGCGATGGTGATCTGCTCCGAGTCCATGAGGTGAAAAAGGACAAGCTGGGTCTGAACCATGTCCTTAATTCCTCTTTTGTTTATAAAAAAAAACCTCGAGTCAACAGTCTTAAATTGGATGATTTTGCAGGAAAAAGGGTGTGTATTTAGTCCAATCGGGAAGGTGGTTTTAGGGCAGGAGCAGTGTTGTAAGACAGGGCAGGAATGGGGAGGAGGGAGCTTATGTTTTTAACAATAGAATGAAAATTGAAGCTTAACATTTGGATAAAGAAGCTTTGTAACTTACAATTCTTAGATTTAAACACTGTAAAATTAAAAATATACAGATATTTCATTTTCAATTTAAATGCAAATACAATTTCAGTGCCTAGTATATCTGTTTACACATAGATGTAATTAATCATGGCCCATTAGCACATATTTTGCTGACTCATGTTTAAGTTTTATTCCAAACTATGGCTTTTTAGGTTGCAATGATTAAAAAAGCCCTTTAACAAATAAGATGGGCATTTTTATAAACCTACTAACAGGCTACCAACTAGAAAATGTGATTACTAACTTAATCTAGGGTACCTCTGGCTGAAGATTAAAGAGTAATGTAGTAAGGTTTGTGTAGAATGAAGCAGCTCATTACTTGCTGCATTCCTGAGGAATCAATTTGTTTGCTACAGTTCTGCAGTAGAAAGTTTGACAAGCATTACATTATCTGCTTTAGGCTATCATAGTCTTACCCACTGGTTAGTAACAGTCAAGAGTAAAAGATTGATTCTTTTCCTTTAAGGAGGCTTGCATTGCTACATGACCTGTGGTGTGTGGGCAGTAGTTCGCTGGACCGAAGGGAATGTGTCTGAATGGATGCTTTTGGTAAAGAGTCCAAACTCAATAGCACCAACGAGCTTGAGGGCAGTTTTCTTAGGTGGGCATAACAGTGCAAGGTTTGATGTTAAATGGAAAGTTTGCTGACATATTTCTGAAAAGAGTTAAAAGATTATGCCTTTTTTTACAAGTAAAAATTTGTGTAACAGTTCAGCATTGTAGTCTTTCCTGAGTCTGCTGCCTGCATACCGTACTCCAAAACGCTGTCCTAAGGGTGCGTCACTGAGGATCTAATCATATCACAATAAAACAGTGTAAATTGAAGTTTAAAATACGCATTGTGCTAGAGGGTAAACCCTGGAATGTTTTGGTTTTTGACATCTTACAGTGCCAGTATTTTTACTTGTATAATTATATTCTGTGTACCCTGTGTTTTACAGTAGATCTTCTGACTTACACTACCCAAACATCTTCTTCTGCTTAGTTTAAAAGTATATATTTGTGTGCAAATTTCCATAAAGCAGAAGATTACTTCTGGTTATCAAAGTGTTTTGGGATTTGACATAGATAAATAGGTAGTTTTTAGCATCACTGAGTTTGTATTGTCTGGCTCTGTACGGTCTGAAAAACTAGGTGATTAATATACACACTTGGCATCAAGACCTAATAGCTTTACTCCATATGTTGGACTATAAAAGTCTTTCTGTAAAAGTTCCATTGACAAAAACATAGAAACATGCTTATCATAGCCATTACACATGCAATTAAAAAAAATCTCTGAAAATCAATTAAAATTTGCATATCACTTTGGCAAGGGAGGAAATATAACATAATTTTCCGCTAGTCTTATATTTTAACACTCTACCCTTGATTTTACACATTAAAAAAATCTGTTCTTTTACATAAAAAATCTTTTTTTTGATGTCACTGCACAAAAAGAGCAACAGACAACAAAAATGAATTCACGAGTCAAAAAGATAAGCAAATGAAAAAAGAATTGCATAATTAATTTCACATTAACAAATAAAAAAAAGCAGACAATAAAGAGTAGTGGACTGTCGGAAGAACTGGGGCCTGCTGACAGCAGAAAGTGACTGATCACCCACAGGAGGCTTAAGTCATTAATGAACCCTGCAACTGCAAAGCGGTAAAAAGCAGGACATGTTTATGGCCCTCTGTGTCCTCACACTGTGTGTTTCTGACCGAAACCAATAGTACAACCTCAACTCAAACTCCTACATTCAGATGTTTTTTTAAAGTGAGTGTGCCATTCAGTAAAAATAGTACTCTGACTTGTACTCTGTGGAGATTAGCGAGGCGCTGTACTACAATGCAATGCTGCAGCGAGAGCTGCATATAGTACAGGACATTGGCTTGGCTTTTAAGCTCAAGGTCACCATTTAAATCTTTCACGAGAAGCAGAGTAAGAAACGGTTATGTCGACCTCTATTATTAGGCATTCTGGGCCTTGTCTGCAGAGCTAAACTTCCTATTGCATGCAGAGGACTGTAGCCATCCTATTCCATCCCATAAACATCCTCAAAGGAGACTAAATGTGGATATAATCACCGGTAAGAGTCAGAGAGATTATAAGACTGCGAGTGAATAGAGAAAAATAGTTGGGGTGATTCTGCAACATTAGTTGCTGTAACAGGTAAGACCTAAAGTCCTTGTGGCTCCATTGTTACACTGAGTGCATGACTTTAAATCTCCCTTTCATGCATACAAAGACTACCTTTAAATTTTGATCATCATACTTGGATGTTTTATAATTTGGTTCAAGCATGAAGACTTTTCCTTTGGTTTTCAAGTCAAATGTTTGGTGAAAATCATATTTAAGAAACCTTAGTGGATTCATTTCTAATCTGTTTCTAATCTAATCTAACATCTTACACTAGTTTCACTAAACAATCATGATTTTCTTAAACTTAAACAAGAAGATTTACTCTTGTGTTTTATTCTGCCACCACTCCCATTGAGGAGTTTGTTATTAAACGCCTTCATCCTGAAGGAAGCAGGTATGAAACTGCATGTTTGAAAATGTAGCTTGTGCTTTTGTTTGCATGTCTCATTCACCTGAACGTCGTCTGAAAGGACAGAACATTCATATTTCTGTCTAGTTTTTAAAGCAAATTACAAGTAGTTCACCAACCAATTATATCTGGTTTCTTAGGCTACCAGTGTGTTAGCTATCCATGTTAACAATATGAGTTAGTGCATATTTGTGCATGTCTGTAAACACATTGATCCCAACAGAAGTTCCTACAGTCTGCCACTCTTCGACTCTTCCGCTCTCATCTCTTTTCTGTTTCTTTCATGTCATCCTCTTGCTTTTCTCTTGCAAAGCATGCATGCTTAAACCCAGTCAGGAACGAAATGCAAATTAAAAGTCACTGAGATTCAAAAACACCACTGTCCCTAAAGAGTAACTACTCATCAGTTACACAGCTTGATCATTCAAGAAACATTGCGTTGTGTAAACATGCCTTCATCGAATGGCTCACAAGCCTTAAGTGCCTGAAGGTGTGCAGCTGATTTTGAAGAACACCAAGGCTTAAAATAGCAAACACACACAGCACTGATTTTGCTTTACAGGTGCAATGCCATGCATTTTAAATGCATTCAATACATTTCACTTTAGTTTTCCTCAAAAACTTGCAACTAAAAAGATCAAATAAAAAACATCAGCTGCACATCCTCAAAGCTTTTTATAATAAAGCTCACAAACCTGGCCCTTCCCACCCCCATACATGTCATTAATTCATTATTTAAAAATACTTTACACTAAACAAAATGAAAAAAACTGATGTTTTATACATTTGAAAGAAAAACAGCAACATGATTTCCCGACCGTCCACCCCCGTATAAATAAATCTGCTTTTATATACTCTAAATGAATAAATAATATTACTATGATATATTCTATTTAACAATAATTAAATATCTAAAGGATGGCACCATCGCTTTCTCAAAAGAAAAAGAATCATAACTCATAGTGACGCATTTTATAAAAACTGAAGTTATAATGAAGTGATGCGGTCCTTCTGATTCTACTGTTCTCCTCTTGTTCTGCTTCTTCTTTGTCTCGTACAACACCCAACAAGCTTGAAGGGGAGAAGCTTGGTTTGTACTTTTGGAGAGACTGACGCTAACAAGCCGTCTGTCCATTTGTTCACCAAGACCTCTCCAAAGTTTAGCCAGCAGGAGAGCACCAGGGGCCATTCCTGTCATTCAAGGCCCCCTGCCTTCCATCTATTCAGCTGAGATAGTGGGGGGATAGAGAAGAAGGAAGGAAAAAGGTGTTTATGGTAGCTACTCTCTGAGTATGTGTTGAAATGATCTTTTGCCAAGAGACAAAGAATAACATCATCAGTCTTTTTCTCTTGGTTTGACGTGTGTCGATGTTCCAGCTGAAGCGAGACACAGTGTTCAGAAGCAGATCGTTCTCTCTTCAGCTTCAGTTTACCTAAAAGCGTCGGTGTGGAGAACTTCCTCTCTTCTCTTAGCCCCTTGTTTCATATGCTTTCCCAGAACTCCCTCTAACCCTGCTTTGGCTCCTAAACATGCCTTCATCCTCGAGACTCTGGCACTGCTCTGACAGTTCTTTCCGTTCCTCTTTTAATGATGTTGCTGCTCATCCTCCCTGTCCCATCCCCTATCCTGTCCCCCCCAACCCCTCTTTTTTCTGATGTTGATACAGTCCAGATGAAAAGCACCAATGGATTGCATCAAACACCACAGTCATTTTCCAATATGCCCAGAGGACACTAAGCAGCTTCTCCTACATTTTCTGCTCTTCCTCTATCATAGTTCTTCCCTCTCCTGCCCCATGAGGATATGATTCTTTCCATTACATGGGGCAGAGAAGGTAATTAATTAAAAAAGACCAAAAAAAAGTATAAAATGGCAGGAATCTGTCCCCATGAGATCACTGTGTTAATTATGTCCTTTCCACAGAACAAAACTTTGTCCTGGTTAAGGTTAGTCTCTTCTTTCTCTCATATCTCAAAGCCAGAGGGGAAGTGATTTAAGTCTTTCACATTCTGTTTCCTTCCATCAACACAGAAGGAATCTTGTTTTTTATTGACCTCCATGTAATACAAAATTAAAATCTTAATTAAATGACTCTCGCTTTCACATTCATTCCACACCTCCTTTTGTGTTCCTCGTGTACATCCTTGTCAAACATAGGCCGATTCGCTGGATTGAGTGCGTCCTAGGTTTGGCGGCTGGGACAGATGCGCCATGTCTTTCTTCCTGATCTCACAGATAGACTTCCTGCGGGCCTGGACGCCCCTGATGGCTGCTTTGATCTTGCGCCAGCCGAGATGGTTGAGCTCAGCCAGATTGAGCACTACACAGATGCCGCTCACCGCAAACATGAACACCAGGAAAACCGTTTTTTCTGTTGGGCGGGACACATAGCACTCCACTTCTTTGAGACATGGATAGCGGTCGCACTCAAAAATCCCAGGCACACTGAAGCCGTAAAGGAAGTATTGGCCTGCCAAAAAGCCGATCTCAAGTGCATTGCGGAACACCACCTGAATGATGTAAAAGCGGGAGATCCCTTCCTGCCTGCGCACCTTGGAGCTCTTCCCATGGGTGAGGCCTCTTGGGGCATTTGGGATCTCCTTAACTTCCAAGCAGTCTGGTTCTTCCTTCCCTCCTCCACCATCACCGCCATGTTGAACTAGAATTCCATTTATATTGCGGAGTTTTCGCGCTCCGTCCCTTCCACCATAATCTTTCTCCATTATTGGGTAGAGGAAAGAGTAGCGTCTGTCTCTTTGCTTAGCTGATTGGTGGACAGAGTAGGTGATGAAGCAGAGGCTAGGTGTGCATACCAGTATAATCTGGAAAACCCAGTAGCGGATATGGGAAATGGGAAAGGCTTTGTCATAGCAGGCCTGGTTGCAGCCTGGCTGAAGTGTATTACATATGAACATAGTCTGTTCATCCTCATACACTGTCTCTCCAACGATGGCCACGATCAGGATACGAAAGATGACCACTACTGTTAGCAAGATCCTAGAAGAAAAACAGATAGACAGAGAAGGTTAATAGGTTAATACAGTCAGACAATGAGAAATAATGAGATGTCATGAGATGTTCTTTTCAGCTGGGGAGCTACAGATGTGCAGCATATAAGAAGTAATGTGACAATACAGAATAGAGGATTTGTGAGATGGGTATTAAATAGATGTGAATGTAGCTATGCTTCCATGTCAGCTCGGCAGAAATCAAAGATATAACACTGTGGGAATGAGCCTTCAAGTCCATTATCTCGGATTCAATACCAATACAATACTTTTTGGTTGTCAGCTGGGAACATGTAAGCCTAGTGCAAGTTAGAGAATAAATGGGACATTAAATAAAAGCTACTTTAAAACAGGCACATCATCAATATAAAGTGAAAAAACAAAAAAGGGCAGTTTAGTATATTCTTGTCAATGAATTAGCTAAAATTAGCATATTTTAGCTCACAAAGTTTCAATGCAGCTTTATCACTCTGGGAAAAATGCTGAATAGGTCATTTTATTATGCTAATAATTTTTTAGTATACTTTGAGTATGAAGTTCTCTGCTACCATTGTCAGAAACAAAAGTCCAAACACCTCTATTAAATAGTTCTAAACCAGCAAGCTAACATTCTAGCATTAAGCTAATCTATTATATGTGCTTTTGAGTTAGCCCATTTTAAACTAATTTTACTTAATAATTGTGCATAAATTATTGATTTTCAACTTAGCCAATTGCTAACTCTGCTAACTAAGTTAGCTGCTAGCTAAGTTTTTCAACCAAATTCTCAGCTTAAGCTAATGTTTGATTGAGTCTTGTTTAAAAGCTGGCTCATTAAAGCTACTTTATAAAAGTCTTACAATGGGCAGATCTGATAAAACAATCAAGTGAAATTAGGACATACTGTATATAGGTGTGTTTCTGGCATTTACAGTATTTTTACTCCCTTTATATGGCAGACAAATTACAATGACAGCAGGCCTACATGGGACTGCACTCAGAAGAGGAATAAAGCTAAAATGTTGAACTGATCTTCCTTTTAAAGCTTTACACAAAAAGCTTAGTAATTATTAGGGAAATTTGAAAAAAACTGACTGATCAGAGATTTAAAAAGTCGAGAGACGAGATGTGAAAACTGATAACACAACATCATAGCAGGGATTTTATGGTAAGCTTTGAACACTTATCAGATGGAGGTGAAGGGTAAAGTCACAGGCCGACAGAAGAGGGAAAAACCAATTAGGGAGAGGGACATGGTGTCACTGCAAAGTCCCCGTTTCAGCTGATAAGAAGCAGAGAAAAGGAGTGCTCCAAGTCTCGTTTATCAGCAAGAGTAAACACTCCAGAAGCAGAACATTTATTAGTGCTGGAGCACTCCTCATAACTCTCAGCCCGTTACCTGTTATTTATCTAAGAAAGCCTGTGCTGTAGAGATGGTTACAGTTAAAAAGAGGCGAAGACAGTGTTTAATTTTAGCATTTTTCGCTTCATTAAATTCAGTTGACATGGCAATCCTTTTTAGTGTCATTTAGTTGAGTCTTTTTAATGAAGTATTGCAATAATAAACAACATGCAAGCAAAGCCCGACTTCTCTGTTGTATTTTTAAACAATACGTGCTCAGTCTTAAATCCCACAGCAACAGGTAGGACTGAGGTGAGCCTTGTTGTCGGATTAGGCGCTATTAGGTGCTATTTCTGTGTGGTGAGTGCTGAGACAAAGAGGCGATTGTTGCTAAAATGATTCAGGGCTGTTCTGCGTGTGTGTATTATAATATGTGTCTATTCAAGCGTATGCTTACATGTGCTGACTTGGCATATCTGCGCACTTTGTCTGTGTGCTTCCATGATGTTAGACACATGCTGTAGATGGACTGCAGTTTTATCTTCCTCCCGTTCTGCTGTTCACTTTCCTGCAGACATGTCTCTCTTTGTTCTTTTTCTTCCTTTATTCATTGCTCATTCATTTTTCAGGTCTTCGACCGAGCAAGCACTTTAGATAGCAGGCTTTTTGCAATTGCATGAGCATGCCGCCTGTCTTACACAATAACCAAGTTAGGAGTAAGGCTGCAGTCTGCAAACAAACTCACCATTACTGTTAATCTAATGACTGATCACCCCTTCTCAGCTCATTCGCACTCATAAAAGGTTGAATTAAGCACAGCAAATGATCCTCTTTTTACTCATCAACACTGTTCATATTCATTATATTCTCTGAAACAACAATATAGTGATTTGATGTGATGAGACATAAAGATCTGGCTTCATTATATGTTTTGCAGCTTTAAGTTTCTCTATTTGCAGTAACCAGTGGACCAAAGAGTTCTTATGGGATCTCTGTGTATTTACTGTTTCAAACTACACCAGTTGGATATGTTGGGATATACCAGCAAAGGTTTCCATCAGAAGTCATTGCAATAATAACCGAAATGTTATGAGCTCTGTTTATGTGTTCAAATTTACTGCATGTGCCCAAGCCGTGAGCGTCAAGCATTTAACTCTGTATGTGTCAAGGACCCGACATGCTTCAGGAAGACTTGTGCAACTTTCACAAGACACAGGCCGTGAAATCTGATATGACATCAACATGCAATCGTTCTACTCCCTGCAGAGATAACAGTAAAATCCTAATGACTCGTTGCTGTAAATATCTGTTATTACAACATCCACTATGTTCATTCACTCATTTTCTACACCTGCTTTATCCTGTTCAAGTTAAAGCCATTTTGAAGTCAGGAGATGTTTTAAACATGTTTTGCTCAATTCCAGATGACCCTGGACCTTAGTTGCTAGTCTGACTGCCAAAGATATGCAAACCTTTTAGATTACAGGTTAATTTAATGGTTACAATTGAGTAGGTGTTTTGAGTCGATGTTCGTGCAGACATTGTTGGGACTGGACAGCGGATGGGGGGGTGGGCACTGCTGCATCTTGGACACCGCATGCCAGATAATCATTAGATGGCATTTGGCTGTGTGAAGGGTAATCCACCAATCGCACAGTAGCTTTGCCAGACTTGTGCGGCACAGATGTGGAGCCGAAGGGCAGAGTTAATCCTTTCCAGAGTACGACGGTGTGCGGTTCACATGTAACCCTGATCAAAACAGCAGATCACCAATGGTGGCTTCCCAAAGTGAAAAAAAAAAGAAAGAAATTGTTGTTACCAATCTGCCCACCTGCGATTACACAGATTCGGGAGGGGTGTGAGAACAGAGGAGGGGCGGGAGGAAAGAATAAATGCAAAATACAAAATAAAAAAATGCTTTTGCCCTTGTTATGACTCCATTAAGGAGCTTAGCGAGCAGAGAATTCACAATACCACAGCGAGAGTATATTGCAAAACTGTGTGTGCACGTGCAAAGAAACACACATATGCTGCTGCACGGCCACTCACATGCACACTCCAAACACATATCCAGTTAACAAAGCACCATCCTGACAGCGGCTAACCAAATGCTAAGAGAAATCATCAAATTGCCGTAAAGATGAGTTAGCTCCAGACAGGGATAAACAGATTAGAAAGTGACTGAAAACGCGGTTGTGGCTCAGACATGTTGTTCTTAATTTAAATGAGAAACCTGTCAGTGCTGAAACAGAGTGCAAGAGATTGAGAGAGGGTTAGTAAGGAAAACTAGCAATGGAGGAAAATCTCATCACTGGGAATGAATTATATAATAGCTTCCACACGCAAACCCAGTTCTGTAATCTGTGGTTGGGCCAAGGGAGGATTCTTGCATTAGGTTTTTTTTTGGTTGGTTAATGCCATTGAATAGCTGTAGATTATCATACAGCACCATGCAACACCAACCTGTTTTATTCTTTCCTCTCTCTCCCCTCTTCATTTGCCCCAACCTTTCCTCTGACACTAAGTGATCTACTCCCCACCTCCTCCTCTAACTCCATGGCAGGAATAATCCTCATATTGTGGCTGCAGTTTTCTATGAAAAGCTTTTGTTGAATCCATGTGATTCTCTGTGAATCCTCAAGACAATGATCTGCAGATTCGCTCAGTTCTGCAGAAATGGTTACACTACATTTGTGTTATCATTAATTTACCTAACATTAGGAAAAGCAAGCCTGCCACATGTCCCAATAGCCTTACACTCTGTTCTTAGCAGACACAGTTTGTTGCATTTGTTGTCCCTGTAACATAACAACATGATGCATAACAACTAAAATGATGCAAAAACATGCCAACAACAAGACGTATCCTTTTCTTTTGCATTTCTCTTCCACCAAAACATGTTTCTTTGTGTTCCTCATAGTGCAAAAGTGGAGGACTTGTACTGCCACACACTCTCTTTGTGGCTGTGCAGGTCATTTGAGCAATTGCACATGCACAGCTATGTGAAAGAACATCCATAGTTTCAGGAAAAATCCAGTTCCATCTGGTGTTCCATGTGCATGCACACATATGTCCACACAATGCCTAAAAAAACGACCAACCGGTTTGCACTATTCAGCTCCCAAAGTCTCTCTAAACACAATTCACAGAGCAGCTGTGCAGCTTTATGTCTCACGTTCATCGTTCATCAGGAAACCTCGGATGCTGTTTACATGGCAATTAGTAAGAAAGAGCCAAATAAAAGCAGAAGCTGAGGTGAGGTGGGAGTTAAGTGTTGCTCAGTAGAGCTGGAGCTGAGTTTTACGGTTTAATGAGGCAAAGCATATGTAAAAAGTACACACTTTTTGGGCTATATCTGCTAAAGCAAAGAGTGTCACGAGAGACACGGAGAAAACAAGCAGAAACATACTAATTACATCATATTCAGACAAAGAGTATGAAAAAAATAAACAAGGACGAGACAAAAATTAGAGGATCAATAAGGTTAAAGGGTGAAAGGTGGTACAGTGGGAATGTGAACATACAAAATGGGCAGAATGGAGAACTCAGTGGAAGAAGAGCAGCTAAACCACCCCTTCCCTCCTTTCCCCTCCATTCAACTTCCCTCTGCTAGTTACCACGGCAACAGGCGAGGGGCAGAAAATGAAGAAGAGGAGGGTGAAGTGTGGAAGCTAAGTCAACTAAAGAGCGGCACGTTTGCGGTGACGGGGGAGCACATTTGTCGCAGCTGTTACGGCAGAGGTGCTCAAACAGCATCGTGCTGGTTTATTTTTTACTAAATCTGAAGAGCTCAGACACAAAGATGCTAAAGTTGCTTTTTAATAGCTATGTGTGTGTGTGTGTGTGTGTTTCTGTTGCCAGTCTAAAAGAAATAAATAAAGTTTCTTATTCTATAACACTGAACTGAAACCAGTTTGGAACAGGAAGTTACTGAAATGTTCCTTTGTGGATGAAATCATCAGTGAGTTACTCTGCTGGGGGTTCTGGCAAAAACAAGCTCTGTGTTGTCACCGACCTGCTAATCCTTTTTAGATCCTCACCTTTGGTGTGTGTCGCTACGTGTTCCATCAGTCCTCTGCTTCTACACCTTTTCTAATTCACACCCTGTGCAGGTGGACAGCGTGCGATGTTTTCATCTGCATTCACCAGCACAAAAAGCCTTTGTGCTAAAGAAGATTAAATCTGTTAATGAAGTAGCTTCTAATGTGTAAGACAGCAATGAAACAGCTAAAAGGAAACAGAAATAAGTCAAAGTGACGTTGCCTGAAATCTCCAGCTGTCATGATGGATCACGATGCCGCTTCTTCCACCTCACAGCTGCAAATGCAGCTTTTTTTCCTCTTTCTCTGTGTGAAGCATCAGTCGAAGCATGATTGCTCCACAAAAACTGTGATTTTCTGTTATTCTGTCACGTTATCTTTGTTCTGTAGTGATTTTTTTTTAAAAAAAAAACAGGAAAATCATGGCTGTTGACAGGAGATTACTGTGAAAGTCTGCAGGAGATTGTGCTAAAATCTACAGGACATGCATTAGCATGCATTAGCATGCATTCACAGATTCATTTCTAAAAACTACTGTTTGTTTCTATTTTTTTAGAGGTAGGAAGAAAACTTTAAAAAATTAGATGTGTGCGGGTAACCTTCACTGCTGTTACACAAAACCGCTTCAGGGGTGAAAAAAAGCTTTTTGCTCAGTTGTTGCCTTGATTAGGTTTGAAGACATGTTGCTCTGAATGAACAACAGAATATTTGCGGAGCTTTTTCTTACTGTTAGCAGGGATTTTGTTACATTTCTTCTCAAACTCTTTGCATCCCCCTTGTCATCTCCTTATGTCTGTTCAGACTTTTCATCTCTCATATGTGTATTAAGGGTACCAGCTGTAACCTAAATCAAAGCAACCAACAGCACTGACATATCTAATCCCATCAGATTAAATATGGGCTGACACTTGTCATTCTCTCTCTCTCTCTCTCTGTCTCCATCTTTCCCTTTCTCTCTCTCTTTCCTGCTGTCTGAATTCCTTTGCCAAGGTTTATCAATAGCATGTAGTTCGCGGTCGGTCGCCTGGCATCAAACTAACTCCTACCTCACAGTGAACCTCAGTCACACACTCAGACAGTCAACATATCCACCCAGAAGGGGTGTTTCCTTGTTTCAAGCCAGTGACAGAAGGCATGAGGGGGCAGCACACTCTCCTGCTGACAGAGCTTCAGTCTGCATAGTCACCCAAGTCCAACACACTGACACACACACACACACACGTTGTGTTTTAGAACAATATGACAAATACTACATTGTTTTGTGCCTTGATCACTTGTTACACACAATCAGGACACAACCACTTTCTCCAAAACACATCACAAAACTGATCATGTCACACGCTGCAAACCAGTTACAGACCATCCTTTTCCCAACATGAGTTCAGGAACTCTTCCTCGGTTTTAATCCGGCTCTTCAGGTTTGGCTCACTTCACTTTCATTACACACATTTGCAGTTCCTTTGGCTGGATTTGGAGCTATTCATCTAAAATGTAATAAATCTAATAATAGCCAGAAGAAGCATTTTACACACATTCAGCATTGTTGGTTTCTTTTGCCAACTGCAACCTTAAGTCTAAAACTTGTCACACACAGACTTCTTGGAGGGTAAAATAACCCTGTACAGGAAACAAAAAGATTAAGTTGATTTTTGAAAATAATAAGGGGGTTTCTTCTTCTTTTACAAATAATTACATGTGTTTAAATCATACTCTCACAGGGATCCTCAGTTCTGATCCGAAATGGCCGGGTCCTACAGCGTTAGAAGTTTCACTGCTGCGACACACCTGACTCACATTCAGACAGCAAGCTCTGCACAAGTTGATTTGAGTCAGGTGCGTTGCAGCAGGGAAGCACCTAAAACCTGTGGGACACCTGATTACCTCCAGCATGGAGGATCTCTGCTCTGCACACAGTGTGTGTTTAGCTTTAACGCAACAATAAAAAAACAAACACATATTCACTTATCCATCAATGTTACATTGATAGATGCAGACACAGAAGATTTATTGACATATTTGAATGATTTATTGCCATCTTATTGATATGTTTGACCACTGTAAGGAACAAATTAAGTGTAGTGTTTTTGCCTGTGAGCGCACAAGTGCACTGTGCTCTAAGATCTCCATGACGATAACTACGATGGCAGTTACCTTAGCAACACTTTAAGTATTCAAGTAAGAGTTAAGAAAGAAACCATTGCATTAAGAAAGACTTTGTAAAATCTGTTCTGATTGATCATTCGGCATGTATAAGTGGAATAAATGAAAAAGACATTTTGATTAATAAAAAGTAACATGGGAGATCGCCATAGCAACAGCCCAGCTTGTAGGAGAACTGGCTTTTAGGGTAGATTGTATGATCTGATTGATGGAGGGGGAGGCAGGAGAAAAAACAGCAAGAGATGGGAAGTGGATGAATGCGTGGGCAGCAAAGGAGGAAGAGAGGGATGGGAAGCAAGAATGGTCGAGAGCGGGGGGTCAATGGAGGGAAATACAGAAAGAGAGAGAGCTAGCAAGAAAGGAGAAAAATGATGGCTGTAATCCGGATTAAATCAGCGGGTTTTGGACAATCCCGAGCTTGGGTCGTTACATCTATGCCAACTCCCCCACCCGTCCCGGCTGTCCCGTGCCAAGCTCCAAACCCAATCAGCTGCTCTGGCACATGCAGGGAGCCTCCGTGAGACACATGCCAAGCAGGGAGCATCCCAAAAACACTCAGCTGACAAAAAAATGCATTTTTTTTGTGAATTCTCACTTTAGCTTCCCTGAATTGTTTTTATGACCCACTTTAAATAATATCTAAATATGACCAAACCTGAAAACACTATACTATACAGTCATTTAGCAGAAAACACATCTTAAAATGAAGCCGTTGCCTCCAGCATCAAAACAGACAAGAAGTCCTCGAAGAGTTCACAAAACAGAACGTCTGTAAGTCCACAAGAAATTTGCATCTGTTAAGGGGAAATTATGCTACGTGACAGAAAGCTTTTTAACAGTTATTTAGTGGATGTTCTGATGCTGTATGTGCCAACCTATCCGAGTTAATGTTTTGGGTAACCCCAAACATTAACCTGACCAGACAGATGCCATTAAACACAGAACTATCTGGGCAGTCTTTGGTGGGAACAATTTTGAAAGGGTGCTTAAAAAATATTTGGCAGGTGATCGGATGAACCATCTGTCTTCACTTTCTATCACAGACTAGCTCCAACCAGTCACATAACAGAGTGCAGACAGTTAGTAACACTTGACTCCCAGACTTGGTATCTTACAGTATTTACTGTCAGAACTTGAGTCATAAGGGGTTTTGCAAGAAATCCATCTTTGCTATTTAATATGAAGTAAATGAACCCTCACATTCTTAAAAATGTCACACAGATGCCTTCTGGGAGATATAGCTTTTGAGAGTAAAAAGCAGCCAGTGTGTCTGTCTTTTTACAGGTTGTGAAAGCTAAATTTATCCTTTTCACACCACAGTGCTGTCTACCAAGTCCCTTGTTGTTATAATTGGCTGTGAGAGTGGTGTGAATGCAGCATATTGCCGAGAGTTAAGTGCTCTTCATGCAGCTTGGCTTCCTTGCTTAATTGAAGAAATCGCAAAAGGGATCAAGTGTGTGCGAAGTGTGTTTGGTAAGGTGTGAATGCATTGTCACACCTTTTTTTCTGGTTACTTGTACGATCTGCTGAAAACACGACCCTTGTGACAGGTTTAACAATGTGCATGCATGCGTGTGTGTGAGAAAGCATGTCTATGTATATGTTCTTGCCCCTGAGATGCGTGTAAATATAGAAACCATGCTGCAAGTTCGCTTACGCACATGTTTGTATATTTGGATGGCCATCTGGTCATGAGAGCGCGCTCGTGTGTGAGAAGGCAGTGAATCAAATGGCTCTATACGGTAATTTGGAGTTGGTGGAGGTAGCGTGCCCCTGGTGTGCACTCTTCATTTGTTATTCATGGTGAGTCAATCACCCTGCAGGAGCTGATACTGCCTCCGATGAGACTCTTACACTCTCACCGTCTTCATTAGAGAACTCAGTTAAGTATTAAGATGGAGGGATGGGAGTTTGGGTAGGTGGGGGAATGGAGCATGAACCAGTAACGGAGGAGCATCCTTTTTATCTTCAAAGAGGAAGATGGGAGGAGATGAACTGTGATGGCGAGATAATTAAAAACAAAAAGGGGGAACGTGGTGTCGCGTTGTGGAGTAGTTTCATCCAAACACCAGCAAAGCAACATGATGAGCAGTCAGACAAAACGAGAGTGCCGTCTTTATGATGCCTGCACAGATATGCTGCAAGTCATGTGTAATAAAAGCAGATTGTCTAAATAAAGCTTGCAGCCACAAGCGCACACAAATAGACCCAACTGAGGAAACTTCAAAAGCTGCAGCTTTGCTTTGTGCCAAATAAAGATCAAAGATGGCTATTTGGTGGGTTTTTTTAACCTCATATTTCTTTGTAAGCTGTTTTTTTTCTTTCTCTTGGATTGTCAGTCAGTTCATCTTGAGTTTCTTTATATGAAACTGAAGCCTCGCTGTGTTTTGTCAGCATTGTGTGCATTTAAGTCCAATTCATCTCTGAGAAAATGTGCTCTTCTGTTAGCTAATATTGAAGTATTTTAAAGATGCACATGAACAAAAACTGCCTTAACCCCAAATAAGGAGCACAATATTTTTACACAGTGGCAACAGAGGCCACTCAGAGCAAAGATTACCACAGTGACAACATGCATCCTATTAACCACACTACGTTCAAGAGATAAAGATTAATAATTTCTCATTATGATGCTATTAAACTTTAAGGACAACGTTTCAAGCAATATATGTCAAACAGTGGGAGCAGCTCATCATCAGGTTTATATCGGCCCTAAACCGAAGCATCAGGATAGTTTCAATAGAATATGGGAGTGACATTAAATTATGAATTAATAATTTACCCTTTGGGGGAAAGGCAAGGAACTTTTTTTGTCCCTGAATAGCCTTAAAATGTGGGGAAACCCTTTTTCAATCCAATGTGATTAAGTCTTACAGGCGAGCTATTTAGGTTAGTGTTATTAGTGTTTCTCCCTTGCATTAAGTGTGATCATGAGTGGTTGTTTGTCTTTGCGTGCTGACCCTTTAACGGGCTGGTGGCTGAGTGTATCCTGCCTCTTTGATAGGTTTTAGTCCCCGTGCAACCTCAGAAAAGTTTATAGATTTGTGTTAAATAAATAAAAAATAAATATGTATGAGCCTGAATCCAGAGCTAAAGGTATCCCACGGCCTCACAGACAGATATAATAGCTTCCAAAGTCATAACAAACAAGAACAAATTAGTTACTTTATTTTATTGCTCATTAATATTTATAAGAAAATGCAGATTTTTATCATCACATTTTAAATTTGTCACAATAAAGTGTTAAAAAAAAGGAGGAAAATGTTTCCAAAGTATATTGGCAACATGTTACCAAGCTAAAATGTTTTATGTAATTAGAAATAAGGGGCGAGACTGATGTGTATGTGTCACATTGCGTAAATGCAGCCTTCCCATTTCCAGTACTCGTGTTCTGTTACCTGTCCTGACTATTTTATCTGTTATTTCACGGGAGAAAATGATGCTTTACAAGAGACTAATGAGAAAAGCAAGCATGGATGATGACTGAAGAGCTGGTCAAACGCCCAGATCCATTCTTTACTAATAGGAAATTATCACTTAATAATTCACTATCATGATAAAAGAAAGTGGCACACTTTGCATGCAGCTCATGCCAGTAAGCATGAAAACATCCAAATTCACACGTGAGGAAAAATTCAGCACGTTTTGTGTGGTGATGAAGATGAGTGTTTGCATCTTTTCTGTTTGCAATCACTGATTTTGTGACTGGATGAATTGCACCCTGGCTGCTGCTTTGATGGAAAATCTGACTGAAAGGCCGAAGGGACTTCTTCCCAAACCCAATTCTGCTCTCTGCTGCATTAAATGACAAGTAGAAAACCCAGGATCTGATGGCTCTGATGGACTCACAATCACAAGCAAGAGTTTGCTTTTTGGAGGATGATTCTCTCTTTACAACTGAAATGAAAGTAATGGCTGCCTGGAAGGCTGGAAAGTCTAGCAGTCAAAAAAGCTACAAACTAATGAGCCCTTCCAGTAGCATTAATGTAAAATCAAAGCCTCCCAGTTATTTAAACCACTTTCCCCTTGTACACAAATCCCTGTTGGGTATGACACTTAATGTGTGAAATAAAAAGAGCATACTTTATAAATTAGACGGGCTTTATAGCTCAGTGTCTTTGGTGGCTTTTGTTGCTGCATTCCTGTGCTTGTGTCCAAGGTGCTCAGGTTAAATTTACCACGCAGTATCACTCTAACACTGACCTGCTCTGTCCTGCAGGAAGGTGCTAACACTAAACCAATAAGCCTCACTGAGTCACTCTGCCACAGATACAGCTTCACCCCAAGGGCTTGTAAGGTAAAACCTGCCTGAACTATGACCCCTTTGCCTGCTTTAATTTTTTACTCATTCAACTCTCCCTTTTTTTTTAGCCAACCAGTAATTTCCTTCAATTGTATTGTGATATATGCAACAACGAGCCAGCTAAGGATGCCAGTTTATCTGCTAATGTAACGTCTGAAAAACACACACTTACAAAGCTTAAATCCATCAGCATAAACTGTGACCACAGCCTATGTTAAGTTTGGGGATGAAGAGAGCGCAAATAAGCTGCTGGGATACACAGAAAAGACAGAGAGGAAGTACACATGATGTGTTCGTGGAAAGCTAAAATCATGCAGTGATTATACGTGATTATGTGCATTTGCTTTCTTTTACTCTCCCAACTACAACTTTTCCAGCAGTTTCCGCTTGCTGTAATACTCCAGTCATGAAAGGCAACAGAGCAGCTCTTTCCTGCTCCCAGGGCTCATTTACTGGATCTTTTGTATCTCTACCATCACAGCTTTAGTGGATCAATCCCACTATGATTACTGACTTGTAAGATGTTTTTAGTAATTCATTTATCTGTAATATTACACACACTTTTCCATGTGCGCATAATTCAAGTTTTATCAGCAGGTGGGTGTCATATATTAGTTTCTGAGTCTGAGCGGTAAGGATGTGTTTATACCAACAATCAGCTATTTTTAATGTCTCCATGGAACATGTGAGGTCATCTTAATAAACGGCAGAGCTGGGAGGGCCCCGACTTTACAGCTAGCAGCATCTCAAGGGTCATCACATATGGATGGAGGAAGTGTGTGAGCAGAGACGAGGAGGGATGGAGGGAATAGATCTTGGAGGTCGCTTTTGGCCCTTTGAGTGTCTTTTTAACAACATCTCTGGAGACTCTGTCAGAGGCAGAGTGACATGGCAGCCTCTTTTTTTCTCTTCTTCTTCAATGTGGCAAACATTTGTTTGGTTCCTATAAACCTAAAGTCTGCACAAACAACATAAGCATTCTCATATCCATGAGGAGTGGCGAGTGTTTCTGTGGGGATTTTAAAGGTCATTTGATGACAGAGCAGTAACCTGTGCGCCGCATGTAAACACAGCTCGTTGTTGAATATTGGTTTCGGCTTGGTGCATGCATCCTGCTGTGCAAAAATAGAACATTTGCTCTATTTTAGGCCTTCTATCACCTACTCCAAAAGAGCTAAAGCTGCAGTGACTATTTTAAATGCACACGGGGCACCTCTGAGCTGTTTTGAGGCTTCAATACGCATCAAACAGAATGCTTGTCAGATCATGTAACTCCATCTGAAACCCCCAAGTGACAGAGTCATTGGACAGACTTGCATCAGACATTTTTGCTAGTGTGATGCAATAAATGCACCAAATCTTCAAAAAGTAGAAAAAACAGTAAGAGAAAAAATAATGTGTGAGAGAAAACTTTTTATTCTGTGTCAGTTTTCAGGGAAAGTACCAAAAGACTGTGCCTCTGTATTCACATCACACTCCTGAGGCCACTTATACAGATACAGGTCTGTTTGTAGCTTTAATACTGCTGATCTAAATCAACCATTCATGCCTGTTCTTTTGCCATAGAAGGAATAAATGACGTGTTTGCTGGTGAAATCCACCAGGAACAAAATGATGTGTGTAAACTAAGCAGTGTCACAACAGGCAGAAAAGCTTGTGATAGCGTTCTCACAGGACGTGATTAATAAGAAACGAGAGGCAAACCTCATGTGGCGTTTCGGTTCAGCTTCACTGATTTACAAAAGGACTGAAACATGAGGACTGTTATAACCTAAAAACTAAAAGAGACATGCAGTTATTTATTCATAAGTATTTTAGGAGAAAGTTATCTTGTGGGGACTTATAATGATCCTCTTAATGACTCTATTGTAGTGACATTGCAGAGAACATTTATCTAAATGTGCTCAGAGAGTTTTACCACCGTCTGTCTCTTTCAGAAAGCTATTGTGAGAAAACATATTTGAGCTGCCAAAACCATCAAGGTTTATTTCAGAAAAAAGTCAATATGTAATCACAGCTTTAATCACTTGCTTAGCATTTAAGTCACTACGACCTATGAGTCCATTTGTATTGAAAACAGGCTTTCTACTCCATTATTGAAGATCAATATGAGGGAGTGGGAGGATAAATTTGCATTTCTAGCATCCCCGATCTGACCAATGGCAGCTTGAAAATGAGGCTGTGCCCTGCGGGAGTGAGTCTCCAGAGGCAGCATGACTGATGTGTTGATGATAGTTAGGTGGAGAGTTCTTCATCATAGTTTTTCCTCACAGGCTGCATGTTGTGTCACTGCACATTAGATAGTCCATCACCTTGCCCTCTGCATATAATAGCAGGAATATATCACAGCTGGCAGGTTAATACACAAATACACACACAGGACTGCCATTTATCCATGCCCATGTGATGTGCCCACAAAGTACACCAGAGCTCACGTTTTATACAAAGTCTGCGTGTGTGTGAAACTCTGACCGAAGAAGGGAATCTCTGGAGCGCTCTGTAATCTTACATAAATGAGTGTTACATTCCCCCCTAATGTGCTTGTGACTCATGACAAATGTCTCAGACATGCAGGCTGTTGCTGTGGTGGGCTTATGAGAGCAAACAGTGGCTTTGCCTCGAGGACAGCAACCTGTCAAGGACACCTAAAGCAGGGTGTAAAGCAGTCAATCAATGAGCAGCGGCAGGACCAATGAGTTTCAGAACTGTGAGAGTATTACTGTGCATTAATGAAAATGCATGTATGCAGGGATGGCCCAGATTAGAAGGTTTATGGCTGTAGAAAAGCCATATGATGAGAAGGTATGTTACTGTGGAAAAGTGCAGATCCTTACTGAGCTGAAGCTTAAAATAAAAGCATTTTACTGGTTCTTTGTAATGGAAGCCAGAAAATATACATTCAATTAGGTTAGTAACAGTCACACAAGGAAAGCAGAGGCTTTACTGGTATAATGCGGTCGAGTCGGCAGCGAATCAATCCCACATCAACACACTGATGGAGCTGAGACTGAAGGGTCGTTCAGCATAAAGCTCGGGAGCAATTAGATGGAAGGTTAAGAACCTGGTTAAGTTTATTACAGTCTAGCTCTCAGAAAGTGGGAAAATGTCCTCGCAAATTTAGGAGCAATCCATCAAAATGTCCTGATATATTTAATTCAGAGATATTATGCAAAGATCATGTGGACCTTTATTTAAAAACATGGAAAGCAGTACCTTTAAGCAAAGCATTTCAATCCAATGATAGTCCATCAGACTAGTTTAAAAAAGGACTAATCCTGTTGTTTTTTCACTTCACTGATTTGTTTTCTGAACCACGGGTGATCAGACAGACAGGAACACATGTAAAAAAAACTGTTTTTACACTAATATTTAAACAGTAAAAATAAGTTTCTTCTAGTTTTGCTTATGTGTCACATGGAGATGAATTTGCTTCTGAGGGTGAAATCAGTCGCTGCGTTTACCCGACTCTGTCCAGGAACACAGAAAAAAAGCAGCATAATGCTAACATACATGCTAACATGTTGCCAGGTCATGACTTGAAATCAGTTAAACTTTATGTTTTTTAGACTTTACATTGAATTTATTAGTTCATTTTAGTACCTTTGCTGAGGGAAATCTGCAGGAAAGTCTGTGCTGGTTGGTTATTTTAATCAAATGAACACTAAAACTTTCTTCGTGACACATTTTGTACAAAATGATCATGACATGCAGCACCATCCTGTGACGAAGCACAAGTCTTGGCTTTTTGCCCATGCCCTGCAGACTGATACATGCATCTGCTCACTTGTCTGTGAGAAGCAGAAGCCTCTCCTTGCTTCCTTCATCTTCACTCAGACACTTTCACTAATTTTCTGTCATCAGCTTTTTACTTTCAACACGTCTGACTTCCATCCGTCTTTCCGCTTGTCTCATTCTTACTGTTCAACTAGACTTTCCTCACTTCGCCCCTCACTCTTCCTCGACTGAATCTGCAGACTTCATCCCCTTTTCATCGTTTTGTCCCTGGCAACCGTCTTGTTCTGTTTCTCCTCTTTCTCACTGTTGATGAAACCCTGCAGCCAAGTATGACTAGCCAGGTTGATGAGCAACAGTACACTTCCAGTGTGTTATGAATGAGTGGAAACAAATGCTGACCAAACATTTATCACAAGACTAAAGGAAACAGTTGAGCGTAGCTGACAGACAGCTCTTAGAAGCTCAAAATCAATCATTTCACAATTCCGGCTAACAGAAAGCGTGTCTCCTGTCAAAAATGTAGCATTTACACAGCTCACACTCATAAAATTACAATCTCTTGGAGATTTGAGCAAACCTTTTAAAGCCTTTTTTCAAGTTGTAAGATTCTGGGTTAGGGTAGGGCAATTCCAGTGTTTACAGACTTGATTTGCCTCTAAGGCAAATGGATAATTGGCTGGTAAAACGTGCAAGTTAACTATACAAGACGAAGCTTTCATGTCGGTAAATGCATAAATAATAACTGCCGTGGCCATGCACTGACTCTTTTTAGTTTAAGTAAAAAAATGGGAGGCATGGATGGATATTGTGGTAACCCGTGCAATGAAGCACACTTAACATGGTGCCTTATGAGGCACCTAGGTGCCTCATAAGGCACCTAAGCGTGAGGGGGAATAAGGAAGAACAAAAGCATGTACACTGGGAGGCTTTAGAAAGCTGTGAATGTTGCCATAGGGGACGTCTCAGGGGAGATGTCTTCACACTGCGCTGGATCCCCAGACATCCAAAGCCCCTATGTGGACTAATGCTATCTCTCACGGCTGCATAACCCTCCCATCATGTCACTCAGAGGGATTAAGGAAGCTAAAGCCCCCCTCAGTCCACAGTCAGCCATTCAGGACAAGGAATCACTGAATGGCAGGAGAGAATGATTCATGTTCTGCATGCATGTAACACTTTGAAATACTGCATAGACAAATGTGCAGTGGGAATATAAATACAGGTAAAGACAACAGCATTTTGAGCACAATCAAAGCCAACACTCACCTTCCTATCATAGTAGAGTGCTGCTGCACGGCAGCCTCCAGGAGGCGCTCTAGGATGGTCCATTCTCCCATGGTTGGACCTAAGAGGCATCCACTGGGCACAGAATATCAGGATTGACCCAACAGTGGGCTTCACGGTCAGGGGAAGCAGAGCTGCTGTAAGAGTCCTGTACGCTGAGTCTTCAAATCCACTTGTTGTGTTGAGATGAGGTAGAGGGGCTTCAGGTGGCCATCTCAGTGTAAGGAGTCCTGAAAAAGCTCACGGTGATCTCTGGACTATGTGAGCTGCACACACTCTTTAGGATCTATGTTCTTCTCTGTTCATGCACTTCCCCACGTGGGCATATTTTCTACTTTCCTCCTCGTTTACCTTCTCTGGCTGCTCCTCACCCACATTTAAACCCCAATCAGCTATTCTGTCATATGTCCTTACACACTCCTGAGCTAATAGATACACAGGTTCTTGTCTACTTCTGCTGAGTTTCAAGGAGCAGCCGCAGTTTGTGCAAACAGACATCCATCACCTCGCCGCCCCTTCACACTTGTTCTTTGACAGCATCTTGTAGTAACTGTAACTGGGCTCAGGTCCATGCACTCATGTGAGCTGGAGTAACCAGGGATCTGTGTCTCTTCTCAAGCTCTTCTTCTCCATTATCTTCATTTCTTCCTCTCTCTCTTTTCTCTTCCCACAGCTATTTTTGCAGGGATTTGTTTCTGTTCCTTCCTGTTGCTCCTTCTTTCACTTCTGATTTGGTTCAGGCAGAGCAGGACCGAAGCATCGTTCTCCTCCTCCTCCGTCTCCCTCCATTCGCTGCGAGACTTGTAGGTTTCTTCAGCTCTCACCTCTCTGCCTCTGTGTTTCTCTCAGTTTGCTTTACAAGAGGCAGCTCTTCTTTCTTCTCTCCCCTTCATCTTGCTTTTTCCCCCCTTCCCCTCTTGGTTTCTGTTTGCCTTCACCTGCCTCCGTCTCCCTCTTCCTCTCTGAGCCAGTATAGGCAGCCAGACCGAGCGTGTGTCTAGAGGATTAGAGAGGAATCATCTCTGCTCCTCCCCCCCCTCTCGCTCATCTCACTCACTCTCCATCACCATGTTTATCCCCCTCCTCCTCCACCTCCTCTCCCCTATCCTCTTCATCTCTTACAGCTCTTATGCCACAAAAAACACTCTCCTATACCAAAATACAATCATTTCTCTCTTCTTGTGTCCAAACCTGAAGTCTTCTGTACATGTGCTGCTTGCACACACTCTCTTATTTAGATGGAGATGTAAGAGGCACTACTATGCTGAGGGTATGCAAGGATACTGAGCTTACACAAGGGGGAGGTTGTGAAGAGCCAAAAAGTGATGCAATCTGTGTGTGTGCAAAAAGAATTAGTGACAGTCATTAAAATTTGGAGCAATTTACTCAAGAGGATGCTCCATATTGTCTAATCATTCACACACCGACCATGCGAGAGGATTGTGCATGACCAAACAACCATGTATTTTTATTATCAATTAATCACATAACTGTGTTGACTGAACGAATTGTTTGATCAATAATACATCGAGACAATGTGAGCTTGTGCTGCACAGGGTCATAGCGGAGAAATCCTCAGCCATGTCTTCATGGGATGTCTTGGGAAATTTAGACCTCTAGTGGAATTTACAATATAATTACAGGCAAAACAGATAAGGCATCAATCCAAATTATGGTTTAAACATCATAGTTTTCATTTTTATAGTCAGATTTTAATCATTGTTTAAGTATAAACTGTGCTGATTGTTACATATAATGTGATTTTTTTATCTTTTTTTTTCTAAATGGGTTCATAGTAAGGATTTATTATCCATTAATCCGCCGATGGACTGGCGACCTGTCCTGGGTGTATCCTGTCCTCTCGGATAGCCTCCAGCTTTCCCAAAACCAAAGTGGATTATGTGGTAGAGGAAGTGATAGGTTACTTACTTCCCAAATGAATGTTAATTAAAATCAGCTCCATTTAAACCCAACAATTTTACACACAGATGAATTATACTTAATGATGCTTTCTGCTGTTTAAGAGTTTTTCTAACTCTTAAATGACTTGATTTAATTTAAATTCTAGTCCCTGACTGGTTGTTTCATTATGCTTGCAAGTGCAAATATAATCTTATTTTGGAGAATTTATGGATGTTTATGACCTTCGTTATCCAGCAAGACACTCTGTTAATGTGCATGTTTGGGTTAGGATAGGAAAAAGGAAGGAAACCAGTGAATACAAGTCGCTCTCAAGAAAACAAGCATAGGAGATCACATCCATATTTATTATGTGACATCTGTGTGTACGGTGTACCTAAATGTTTTAGTGGCTTCCTCCATCACTCCCCAGCTCCTCAGACCAGAGGAGTAGTAATCTATTCTGTAATGAGTGACTGCACACACACGTAATCCGTCCTACCCCATGCCAAGACAATCTGGCAGCATCGTGTCTCACACGTGAGGATCAGAAGGCAAAATGGGGGGGGGGGAGACTTGGCTGCAATCTGTTTCTATCACTAAGCACAAGAGGAAAGATGAGGTGCTGTGAAGCTCTAAAATGTGAGTCTTGGTATATTGGTCACACCATTTTAACTGGAATATTTCCAGCATTTTTTTAACACTTTGACATCTTATATGAATATTGATGATGCAGATAACCTTTAAAACCATACGACACACACACACACACTCTAGGCTTTATATTTGATTTAATTAACAGAACAATTTTTATTCTGAACATGATCTCTAGTGTTTCGGTTTTAGATAAAGCTGATCACCACTGGTGGTGAAACAAAAACAGGTAAAGTAGTTTTATCATGAGTCATTATTAATTTAACTTGCAAACTCTTCAGTTCAAGTGTGCAGCTATCAAAATAAGAGTGTAAATGTTAAATAATTAGTTTTTAACCCTATTCTGTAAATGTATTTATTTAATAGCCAGTTGGTTCATCTCTCAGACGTAGGTTGCATAAAGGATGGATGAAGCTGTCACAAAGCACGAATAGGATCATTTTTCAGCACTTAAAGCAACAAAACCCGTTACCGTAAATCAATATATTAAACTATGTTTTTCTGTGTTTACAGTAAGTGAATTAACTGGTCAAACTGGGGTTGCACTGGAGCAACTATTATCAAATATGCATGCACAAAACCTTAAACGTAGTTTACAAAGTGCAGGAACGTGAAGCGGTGTATCGGGGTCAGTAATCCAGTCCAGCATGCGGATCTTGGCGGTTTACCTCCTTCCTTGGTAATGTGGTTCATTTCTCCTGGTGAGGTGTCAAACTTTTTCCATCTCCTTGTTTGCTCATCAATTTGAACAAAACCTCATTCAACATGTAACAAAGAAGCTGCAGCAGTACAGATGAAGGGAAAACTGATTATGAAAAGTCAGTCTTCAAGGATGTTGCAGGTTTTATATGTTTCCCTGCTCCAACACACCTGGTTAGAATTAAATGCATCTACTAGCTTGAAAAGTTCAGCACAATGACCAATTAATTAGTCCGGTGTGTTGAAGCAGGGAAAACATCTAAAACCTGCAGGACTGGGGCCAAAAAGGTCTGGAGTTTGAGCAGACAACACTGCCAAATAAGAGCAAAAATCATAGCCGTGGGTCTTTTTAAGTTTAAACTAACATTTATAAAAGGTGTTTGTGGGACGTACAGCTTACTATGCATTAAATAGCTGCACAGCTTATGCTGAACATAGTTTCTTTGCTTAATTAGCAACACAGAAACAACTCACCAAGTTCCAAAACATATCTTATTACTTTATGAATTATAAATATGAAGTCAAGCTGTAAACGCCGTCTTTGTTCAGAAAGCTTGTCAGCATTTCATAGATACGGTTAGGGCTGCGGTAAGGACTGTGTTGTATTCTGCAAGACAGCCAAGCCTCAGCTATGCAGGTTATAGTTGTGCTTTTAAGCTCCGTACTGGAGGAACTTCTAGTTGTCTTTAAAAAGGTAGAGATTATTGTTGCTGCCATCACAAAGTGTCTGAAAACCTACCTTCTCACTAGCATTATGGTTTCAGTCTGTGTATGTGCTTATTAGAGAAAATCAACCCAACAATTAACCATCTGCAAATCATTACATGCTTCTAATTATGCAAACTAGAGTCAAACCATTGCAGACTGACAACTGAGCGGAATCTTTACATCAGTCTACATCATGTGCCTAAATACATTATACTGTAAATCCAATCAGTAAAACGTCCTGGATGAGGCTCCTGGGGGACAAACTGAGGGTTTATGAGTCAGCAGGTTTATTTATCAGCAGGAAATTGATCTAAAATTGTTAAGCTACCATAACTGGATGCCGTCCAGAATGACTCTCCATTGAGAGATCAACTCATTTAGATGCTACATAGGTGGGAGGGTTTAAAGACCCTGAAGGTAAGAGATTACATTTTCACACTGATTAATGGATAAGAAGCTTTGGCGTAGCTCCAGGCACCATGGGACCAGCAGGACACTGAAGACTATTATGGTTTTAAGCCAGCGGGGTAGAGTCAATTATCACAAGCCAACTTCCTCAAGTCCATCTGTCTCAAAATAACAATTACAATAGGTTTATTTCTAAAAATACACACAAAACTCCAGCGACTTTACTACTTTAAAAGAACGCAAGCGAAGCAAAGTAAATTAAGACTTAAGCTGCCATTTTTCCTCCAGAGCAGCCTTTAGGAAAAGCCACTTAAACATACGCAGTTTTAGGGTTTCACCGCTTGTAAATGTTAGCATTTCCTCTATGCTATACGCATGTTTGTGATCTGCAGCGACGGACTGAGCAGTGAATTAAAGCAAACTAAAACTCTGCAGTGGAAACCATGTGGCTGCTGACCCTGTAATGAACTTAAGCTGTGACTTTTCATTCGTGTATGAGCAGAGTAGTGGCACAGTGACACTTGGCCTCAGCAGGCTCAGCTGTAAACTGAAAACCCTTTGATAACTGTATCCTCGTGAGGGCTCATGTTACATAACACATACAAAAGTAACTATAAGGAAGAAGTCGTATAAAAGCTGATAAATGGTGAAGAGGAAACAAAAAACTCGTATGCAATGGTGTTTGTTATGCTTTATTTAACATCACAAGCGTTTATGTGATCTCTCTAAACGCCCTCTTCTCAACGTACTTCAACTTGTGTCTCCTCTTGAACCTAAAAGACAGAACAAAGTGAAAACACATTTTAATAAGAATACACCGTATGAATCTATATTTTATAGCCGTTAGTGAAGCCGAGGCTCTTACTTGGCTCTTTCTCTGGGTTCAATGATATTCCTCTTCTGCAGACTCTTGAAGCGGTCCTTGAGGACACTGCCCTCTGGCTGCAGAGACATGACATTACAAGACATGAGTTATGTCCTGATAAACCCATGCAACACAATACAAAGGCTGAGCAAGGTATTAGATTGAGGCATAAAAGCAGGATATTTTTCACAGGCGATGATCAAATGAAGCTGATGATTCCTACAGAGGAAGTGGATCACCATTGTAGACAGGATAAAGTTTAGAAAAACAACTGTTCGTTTCTCATTTACAGGCATGAACTGTGTGTTAAACCGTGTTCTGAAGATAAAACGCAGAATTTTGTGTTGGATTTCTTTCTTGGCAAATCTCATACGACTGAAAGGCCTTTTTGTTTACCTTTTAAATGTTATAAAAGCAAGGACAATGTGTGGGATGAGCAGCAAAGTTCACTATGTGGGTTGTGCTCATGAAAAACTTGCCAAATCTTATCTGCTAATACCAGACAACTTGTTCTGCTTGGTGCCCAAGATCTATACACAGTGAGAACAGGGTCGAACTAAATTTTCCAAGATGACAACACAGAGCAGGGAGACGACCTCTGCAGAGGAAAAATAACCTCATACTGGGCTGTTGCTGGTACCAGAGTGACCAACATAATCACACGGCATTATAGCGAAGACATTGACCAGTAAAGGGTGGTGGTATCATGCATGTATGACTGAGTATGGTTCCTCACTTGCTACTCGAGCCTTGTTTATTAAAGAAAAAATGTTAAATTACTAGTGTTTCTTCAAACAACAATCGTATAAATCAATAGAAAACAAAAATCAATAGCAAAAAATCAGCTTTTTAGCTTTGGCAGAGAAGACTGGACTCATTTTTCAGGGGCACAACCCACATGTTGCTCATCCTATAAATGTTTTTTTTTTTACAAATGTGACAATCCAAAAAAGAAATAAAATGGCTTTCAGCAGTAAAACATACCAAGAAGCATTGTTACAGTAAAGAAATAACCCTTACCCTGTGCTAGTTTAGCAGAACTGTGAACAAATGACAAATACCAGCGAGCAAAAGGCAAAAGGCAAGTACCTTGAGTTGTCGCAGTGACCCGGCCAGCTCATCACTCAACTTCACCTCCAGATCCGGAGCCTGAAACCTGGAAACAGGAAAATCAAAACAATTACAATGAAGACTGACTTTTTGCTTCAAATAATAATTTAAAGTGTCACAGTTAAAGGACTCTGGAAACAACTGGGCTGAGTTCCTGAACTGGTTCCTAGCAACAGAAAACTCAGTAATGTGTAAACCATTTAAATGGTTTAACTTTGTTGAACATGCTTTATAAAAGGAGGTGGTCTGTTTGTTGTCATGAGAACTCCGCCTGTAGTAATACAACTGTTCAATGTCTTTCTCCTTTGTCAAACAGCCCGGATGACATCATCTCGACTCTACTTTGACACAATATTGAACACAAACTGCTCTAAATCACTACAGCATGTATGCAACGAGTAAAGAGTTAAATCCATACTTGAGTTTGCCGAGACGTCTGGGAAGGGCTTTCTGGGCCTCCTGTTTGGCTTTGCGTTCAACCTGTTTGGCCCCGGTCTTCTGTTCCTGCTGTTTGATGGAGGCTTTTATGGAGCGAAGCTGGAAGAGCTGCTGCTGCTGCACAGTCTGCTGCTTGTTGGCCAGTCGCTGCTGCTCCTAGAATGGTGTTAAAATGATAAATGGCATCAATGATTCACGCTGTACTGTACACTTGTGGGCAGAAACATTATTTGTTACATTCTGTAACAATCGAAACCAAATTGTTTGGTAATACCATTTGCTGCGTCAAGCGATAGATCCGTAAGACCCTAAAAACACAACAATTATGTGTGCAAACTACGCAGGAGACAAACAAAAGTGTCCAGCCTTCTACGCTGAGTACATTGGCGCTTCAAAACATTGTGGTTAAAGGATAAATTGTTCTTCATGCATCCTCAGATCCTAGATGACCGTTCACACAACAGTCACCCAAGCTCCATGGTGGTCTTCACATTTCCATAAAGGAAATACTGGGAGCGCAAGGATGGAATCATCACTGGATGGGTATGCAGAAACATACATACAGACTCTGGAGTTTTGTTTTGTATTTTGTAAAACAATATTAACATTTAAAAGATTTACTACTATGGACGAGTTTAAGTATCTCAGGATCTTGCTTACAAGCAGGGTTGGGATGTAATGGATTACATGTAACCGCGTTACGTATTTAAAATAGAAAATAAGAGTAAGTGTATTCAGTTATAGTTACAGTTTAAATTTGTGTATTTTAAATAGTTACTTGTGCTAAAAAAAACAGATAACTTCTAGGGATTACTTTACGGCACTACACGCAGGTTGCACTGTGTGGATGCAGATATATGCACAGGTACACTGCAAGTCAGTGTGTGGATACCCTTTCCACTTTCCACACACGGATGAACGACAATGGCAGAAGATGAGAAAAACTGGTGGTGTGTATGTGTGTATGTGTGTGGGGGGGACTGCATTTTTGGCATTGAAATTTAGAGAACATTTTACGTATATACCTGGTAAAGAAGGCCGCATTATCACGGTGCAGTGCACGCTTTGCTTACCATCAACAAAGCTGCTTTCAGCATTGAAGGACCCTACGTCTAATTTGAAGAAGCATCTTGAGGTAATTGGTTAGCTAACTGAGAAATGTCTCTGTGGATGAGAGCGTTCATGTGCAGAGAAAGAAAAGGGGGTTAATGTCCACTGGCTCACATGTTTTAGCTTAATTTAAATTGTGTATATTTACAAACAAATTTTTTAAATGAGGGCTTTATCACCTTCAAGTGCCCCTGTTGAGACACTTTTTAGTCAGGTAGGGCTTATTTTCACCCCACATGGCGACCACATTAACATTTTGAACAGATTTTTGCTGCACTACGACAACATTTGACTGTAAATGATGCTACTGATCATGAATTCTGGCTTATTTTCATCTAAATGCAAAATGTACAAGAGCCTCAATCCTCCACCACATTACATAATACATATATATTTTTCACAACTACAGTCACAATTCACACTTAGGCAGTTAAACTGTTAAATTTAACATAAATCATCCCAGTAGAGAAAATGGTGTTAAGTTTTCTAAGGTTGTACACTGGTCTTTGTACAAGACGGTACTTAAAGCTGCCCTCAGTAAACAGGGAATTGCTGGCCACCACAGCACAGGGTTGCAAAAGCCACATAGGCATGTAAGCCACAGTTTTTTAAGTGGGGGGAAAGTAGCATCTTTTAGTTGGAATTTTTGGTATATGTTTAGGTATTTTTTACCATTTATTACCATGTGATGTGTAAAAATTTGTGTAGTGTAGTCTTCTGCTTTCTGGTTTGCAACAGACTAAAGTTTCTCCTATATTGTGATGCAAAATGTCTCAGACACTGTATGTATCAAATACATTCCCCTTTAAAGGGTTAATAATTTAATTGAAACAGCCTGAATCATGTTATAATGGAATCATGGAGGTATCCACACTGGGGCTGCAAAAGATTTGTTGACGTGAAAATCGACAATGAAAATAGTCGATAATGGAATTCTGTTTACCATCATCACCAGACGTGATGCATCCCACTTCCTTATAATCTCTGTCGAGAGTCAATGTGCAATAGCATTTCTGCTGGGTGGAAAGGTAGACATCAAAACGTTTCAAGTGTGGGAGTGTTTTAGTTCTGGATAAGGCAAACAAAAAGATCACCTGCAAGGTTTGCAAAGCACCATCATGGCAGCACATCGGTGATGCCACTACAGAGCCCTTTCTGCAGGGGAAGCAAACGTGCACCCTGCAATGCATTTTTACATTCTGAATTAGTTTGGACAACTCTGAATGCTTTATTTAAGCTCTGTATCTATAAATGTCAGTCATTAAAACTGTTTTCAGACTGTTGAGATTTTAAAGTTCTCTTGCAAAACTGTGCAGTGATCACTAAATGTACTTCACAAAATGCCCTTTGTTGTATTTACTGTTTTACTGCTTCTAATGCGTCTCCACTTTGTCCAATTTGAGGCCCGCGGGCCAACCCTTTATTAATTTATCATTTTTATACATATTTTCCCAGCAATGTGAAAAGTTTTAATTATATTTTTTTATTGTTGCACTAACCCATCTGACCACAAATGAACATTGCATTACATTGTGGGCAGGGTGGCGCTGTTGTTCGATCAGCTCAGATCTAGAAACCAATACTCAAGTTGTGTCTCAATCAGCTCACTAACACTACTTCACACTGAGACACAGCGTCAGAGAATAAGTGAGAAAATTCTGGGGTCAAATGTCAAAGATGGATCATACAATGCAGTCACACACTGACAAGAGAAAGTTTAAAAGTATTTGGGAACATGAGTACTTTTTTGTTTTACAGAAATAGATTTTAAAGCAGTATGCCTAATATACAAGCAGGAAGTTTCTCTTTTAAAAAAGTATCATTTTTGTCGACACATTCTCATAGTTTGTCAAGGTACACAGGAGAGGAGCGAAAGGTGAAGGCTCAAGACTTGCTATCAAAGTTAGCCTCACAACAACATACACTACTCCAGCCATCAACTGTACAACAAAGTACCACACGAGAAAGTTACTAGATTAGCTCCATCATCATCATCAGAAGTGATGCTGATCACTTTTTGCAGTGGGTGCAGTTTACTGAATTCCATATCCAGAAACATACATTTTTAGTTGTGGCTCACAACCATCCACCGAAAGGAATTTTTGGCCCACCAATGTAAATAATTTGGACACGCCTGATTTATGGATTTACATCTATACTGACCGAGCACTGTTCCTGTCAGCTGGTTTTATAATACAGGACATTTTTGTTTACTATTTGTAAACAAAGTTGTTTACTTTCAGCAGCAAAGTTGATTAAAAGACATTTTCCATTGAAGTACCCATCTTTTCTGTGTTTACTATAATTTGCCACATAACTGAAGCAACCTTATGCTAAAAAAAATATCCGATTAGTCGACTAATCGTTTAAATCGTCGATGACTGGTCAACTATTAAAATAGTCGTTAGTTGCAGCCCGACTCCACACGTTATGTGCATTCATTACTATATATTGTAATTCTTGAAACAGTCATTGCATGAGCTGTATAAACATCATTTTAATCTTATTAATTATGCCAACTTTTTCATGTAATCATAATATGTTATGATCCGTGTCTTATATTATTCTGCTGTCCAATGTTATCATATATTACTGTCCTCGTCTCAGGTTATTAAATACTGCTTGTGCATTATGTTAAAGGATGAAAATTAGCAAATATATTTACATGAAAATGTCTATTAATATGCTGGGTCCCCATTAGTAAATAAATAAATTGAAAATAGCGATGCAGGTATGAAATATTTGACTTTCTGACCAGACAGAGTAAGAGCCACTGATCCAGATTATTTTGAGTTTTAGTAATATTTTAAGTACCTTGATCTTTTCTGCCTTTTCTTTTTTTCTCTGCTTCTCAGTTTTCTTCTCAGCCACAACGATGCCAGCCACAGCAGCTTCCTCCTCATCCTCATTAGGAGCTTCCTCTCCTTCATCCTTGTCCTCCTCTACCAGACCTTCTACCTGCTCACGGAGGATTGTCTCCTGAAAACGAACATAAACATAAATCAAAGCTACAAGAAGAGGGGAATCAGAAGATGATGCGAGACTGGGTTCATGCTCTGCACCTCTGTAGCCGTGTCTTCTCTGTTGACAGCCAGCTGTTTCTTGGTTTTTAACTCTTCCTTCTCTCTCTTGACCTCCACCTCATGGGCTTCTTGAAGCAATGCCTGGGTTCACACAGACAGAAGATTCACTTCAATTTAATTTGTTAAAGTCTAGGACATTTTAGCATAAACAGCCGTTCTACTGGAACTGTTTAGAGTTTGCTTTTCACAAAGGTGACAGGTTTTGCATTTCAACATGCTGCATCAATAACCACGTGTGCAGGTTTGGTGTACCTGGTGGGAGAAGAAGTCAGGATTGTAGGATCCTCCAGGAGCAATCACCTCCACAGCTGGGAGCACGGATGGCTTCTCTTTCATCGTCTCTGGACGCTAATAAAAAAAAAAAAACACATCAGTGCAACACAAACATCCACACACACACACACACACACACACAAGTCTACAATCACCAATTAAACACATGATTATCAGTGGTTGGTCTCACCTTATACACTTTCTTTCCAGTCTGTTGAAGATACCAAGGATCAGCTGAGACTTTTACTGCATTTAAAAGAAGAAAAGATTTATACTTATTGATGTGAAATCTACTGGGAAAGTTCCAGTTTTTCTAAAACTACATTAAAAAAAACAAGAGTCAAATCAGAGATGTCTTCTAATGTTATCGATGAGTTGACTCAGCTGCATGAAAAACTGGGATTTAAAAATACACATTGTTATTAAACAAGATAAATACACATCTGATTACATGCTTGATTTATATTTGGAAGTTTAGCTTAACTTCTATATCATCAAATTAAAATAAAAATGACAACCTGTAACTACTAAATTAACTTAAATTCTTCTTCATAGTTAAGCGGCACAATTGCCTCTCGCTATAAATAAGTAAACTCTCATCCATTAGACTCATTCTCCAGGATAAATTACACACTGTGCTCATTTAGAAACAAGCTGCATTTTCATAATTTACCTACAATAAACTAACTTGTACAAAAATGTGTTCTTCTGTAACAATCGAAACCAAATTGTTTGGTAATACCATTTTCTGCATCAAGCGACAGATCCGTAAGACCCTAAAAACACAACAATTATGTGTGCAAACTACACAGGAGACAAACAAAAGTGTCCAGCCTTCTACGTTGAGTATATTGGCGCTTCAAAACATTGTCGTTAAAGGATAAATTGTTCTTCATGCATCCTCAGATCCTAGATGACCGTTCACACAACAGTCACCCAAGCTCCATGGTGGTCTTCACATTTCCATAAAGGAAATACTGGGAGCGCAAGGATGGAATCATCACTGGATGGGTATGCAGAAACATACATACAGACTCACTCTACTCACCCTCTTGTCCCCATATGTCATAATAGTCTCTGTCTGGGTTGTTGTTGGCCTCCGTCTTGGCATTCTTGATCGTCCTGTCGACGGGCCGTCTGTTCAGCAACTGTCTCTGCCTCCGTGGCACAACACCTTTGGCTGCTAGCTGCTCGGCCTTCTGGGCGATGCGACGGAGTTTCTTGGCATTTGGTTGCTGGTAGGCCAGCACACTGGTGGAGAAGCAAAATGATTAGTTGATCATGTAAGAACTTGGAAGATTGAGGATTTAGTGACATAAGATGGAGAGATGTTGGAGTACACAGAATGATAAGTACATGTAATGTTAGCGGCTACAGTGCAGTGTGTGCTGCTTCTCAAATCCATAGATCTCGGGAAGCTGCTCATCTCCTGAACTCGTGTTTCATTTTAACATTCCCAAAAAGATGAGATTATTACAGGACACAGTCCTCAAACTTTCTAAAAAAAAAAAAAAGACAGGACCCGTATTGCCTACAACTATACCCATTGATGTACCCATTGAAGACAGAAGTACACAATGAGGCAGGATGAAGATGCAGCATATTAAAGTTTAAGTATAAGTGAGCCAGATCTGAAACCAGATCAGTCAGGAGATCAGATATAATCTGAGAGGTAGATGCCTACAATGCTGCTTTAACTTTTCTCAACTTTCCTCTCGCTACCATAGCAACAAATCCATTAATTCAATCTGGTAATGCGTGTTCACACCTCATTTAATGTGAATTAAACAAAACATCCACCACGTACATAAAAAGATAGAAGACAGGAATAAAAACTGATTTTGACTGCCGAACGGCAGTCCGTAAATTCATGGAGATTTTGATCAAAAACATTGGACCAGTAAGTATAAGCAAGTTCAAGCTAATCTCCCATTATAGAGGGTATGTAGTACTTGCGTAACATATCCAATTAAAGAGCATTTAAAACTGCAGGACTCCTAAAAAGAAATAATAATACTGATATGGATATTTTGGGGGATAAAAATCAAATATGGGGACATCTCCATTATGCAATAGGACTTCAGTGTCAAATGTAAAAACTGTATACACCCGCTACATAATTAGATGCATGAGCAAAAATTATTACACAGCAATTTTGAAGCTATGAGACAAAGAAATGACTTCTTTTACAGGACATTTGCAAATAACTTGCATGTGAAGAAGAGGAAGAGCCCTTTTTTCTTCCACTACATATAAAAACAACAAACATGGTTTTAAAACTGACATGATTCATGTTTATATGCATTTAAAGCTAAGTTACATCATTTAAGATGCATTTTATGGGCAGCTGTCTACTGAAACAGCTTTTTATGACTTTTTTTATGTTCGGTATTCTGGGGAAAGGTGAGACATTTCCCACAGTTGCAGAGGACATTTACATCAAGTCCACCAACTTAGTGACTGCTGTTTGTTCTGTTCTATTCTGGTAATTCAGACGTTTTACTCCCAACTAACGTACACCTCAGTGTGAGACCACCACCAGCAAGAACAGGACATTAAAACTTGTAAAAGCAATGACACCCTTACACCCTTCGGTTTTGTACTCAGCTGCAGCAACAACTAATGATCAGGGCACAAAGGGAAATGAAGCATTTCGTTCTGTTTCTGTCTTAGTACAGTGCATGCATAAACAAATCCCAGAGAACAGTGGGCTTCTGCAGAAAAGTGTTTAAGATGATGTACTTCTGGCTGACAGTGGTTTGGAGATGGGATCAGACCCACTATTACAAACAGGGTTTTAACTGGGCCTGTTTGTTAGATACCCTACAGAAAGTATTGGATATAAATATTATGTTATAATTATTTAACTGTTATAATTAAAAAAACTGATATTTTTGTCTATATAAAAAGGTATCAAAAGCCCTTTAACCAATAAAATGTGGAGGAATTATAAACTGTGGACCTCTTATGCCAGATTTATATTCTTATGGGTCAGGCTAGCGCAGAACTTGACAAAAAGTGTGTGTTATCAGGTGTGTTTCATCAAGAAAACATCTAAAACCTGCAGAACAGAAGGTGATTCCTGCACTAAGATCTAGCATAGTGTTTCTCAACCCTGGTCCTCATGTAGCCCTGCCCGTCTTAGAGGCAACCCTACTTTAACACACCTTCTTTATTTTCATGACTATGAACATTGTAGATTCACACTGAAGGCATCCAAACTATGAATTAACACATGTGGAAGT
>JBAMHV010000009.1:4164369-4182462 GCA_037177535.1 Pseudomugil gertrudae | reverse complement strand
TCTAGACGCTTTGCGCGGAGTCTGCAGAAAACCACAGAAGAAGACAAATACCATAGAAGAAGACTGACACGAAGATAAAAGACTTCCTGGTAACTTTTTACCTGGGGCTTGGATTATGGTTATTCGTGGAAAATAGACTCATGGAACAAATCAAGAGAAGTTGTCCGGGCGGAGTGGGTACTAATGGAAAAGCGCTATAAGAGATGCAAACCAGGCCCCAGCTGTCCATATTCTACCACTATGCAAGCTCTAAACTGAGTCCCAACTATTTCTCTTGAGGGGTTGAACTAACGGTGGAATACGCCTTCATCAAATAGGGATGGAGAGGATAGGCAGGGTGTCTGAGAGGAAGATTTGTTTCCTTGTTGTTCACAAGCTGCTCCTCGAGTGCAGGTGTCTTGTTAGTATTTACTTGTAATCATTTTGGAATTTGCAAAGATGTTTGCATTGTCAGGCAACTTTATGAAAATATCCATAAATCTGTGTTATTGTCCCATACTGTTTGGATGTTTACCTTTTCTGTTCAGATAGTCCATAAAATTGCAGGATGGTTGTTTCATTTCCACAATAATTGCATCTCTGTCTTCACTGTGGTACACCATGAACATGAACAAATTGAGCCAAAAGCATTTTAGCAACATAAAGTTCAAAATTGGCACAGCGTTACACACATTATTCCATCAAGTTTCCTGTTTGTGGGCAAGCAAGCTTTAAAAATGAGCCCCCTGGTCCTGTGAAGTCTCCTCAGTCTTGTGAATCTCCTCATCACAATATTGTTCTGCATTCACTTAGTCCACCACAAACCACTACAGATCTTTGATTCTTTTAGCTCTGCTTGGTTAGTATGATTTTTCCCAAAGAGCACAGAGTTGGGTCCTATCAGAGTGTCCATAACACCTCACCAGGGATATATCCAACTGGCATCCATAATCAGAACCTGGGGCCACCTCATCTGGCTCTTCATGAAGCAGAGGGGCAGTGGTGATCCTCGGCAACCCTGGGGAGGAAACCGATTTCATCTGCTTATATTTGCAATCTCATTCCTTCGGTCAATGTCCACAGTTTGTCACCATACATGAGGTAGGATCAAAGATTGACCCAATAAAGTGAGAGCTTCGCCTTGTGGCTCAGGACCTTCTTAATCCGATGCAGAGTCTGCATCACTGTAGAAGCTGTCAATCTACAGCTCCTTGGGAAAAATACCCTGACATATTTGACTATCTCCACTTAGGGTAGGACTTCATACCTGACCTGAAAAGGATACTCAACCCTTCTCTAGCTAAGGACCATGGTCTCGAATTTGGAAATGCAGAGTCTCATTCCGATCGCTTGACACTCGACTGCAAATTGCTCCAGTGAGAGTTGAACATGACAGCCTGATTAAGCCAGCAGAGCCTCATTATGTGCATAAAACTGAGACCCAATGCAGAGACCACCAAACCAGATCTCCTCAGCAAGACAGATGATGCTGGAAATTATGTTCATAAAAGTTATGAACAGAATTCATGACCAAAGGCAGGCTTGGAGGAGTCCAACCCTCACAGAAAAGGAGTCCAACTAACTGAAAGCTATGCAGACTAAGTTCCAACAGTCCACATAAGAGGGTCTGCCACTCCATATTCCCAAAGCCCATCCCACAGGACTCCCTGGAGGGGAGAGTCAAACACGTTTTCCAGGTCTACAAAGCATGACTGCTTGGGAAAATGCCTGCCAGGTGAGGCAACGACTACTACGTATTTTAAAACTGTAAACATATTTACTTACTTTTTCTACTGTATATAAAGTGTTACTTATTCCAAACAATGCTCCACGTTCATCAAAGCAGGTACTGCAGTTTAAAGCTCAGCAACTTCTTACTTCAGAGTTGTTTGTCTAGTCAGAAACACCAAAGCAAAACTAATGCTACACATATAGCAGCTGCTGTGTATGTGCACCCACATCAGGTCAAGCATGAAAGTTTAATCTCAGAGGTGTAAGTGTCTGCGTGTGGTGAGAGTTTAATCTCCATCGGCAGTTTGTTCCACTTGTTTGCAGCATAACAGCTAAATGCTGTTTCTCCATGTTCAGATCACCAGGTGATCTCTGGATCTAAGAGTTCTGCTTGGTTTATATTCTCTGAAAATATCCCAAATTTATTCTGGGCCTAAACCTTTCTGGCATTTACAATCAATGAGCGGGGTTTTAAAAGCACAGCTTCCTCCAGCACATCCCAAAGATTTTCACTGGGGTTAAGATCTGGACTCTGTGGGGGCCAATCCATGCTTCCTGAACCAGTCTTTCACAATAAGAGCCCCATGAGTTCTGGTATTGTCATCTTGGAGTAGGTCTGTGCCATCATGGTAGGAAACAATCCATTGATGGAATAACCTGCTCATTCAGGATATTCAGGTATCAGCTGACCTCATTCTGTGAGAACATACTGTTGCTGAACCGAGACCTGACCACCTGCAGCAACCCCACATCATCACACTGCCCCCACAGGCTGGTACAGTAGGTACTAGGCATGATGGCGGCCTCTCTTCTTACCCTGATGCAACATCACTTTGGAACAGGCTAAATCTGGACTCATCAGACAACATGACCTTGTTCCAGAGTCCAGTCCGTGCTCCCGAGCAAATTGAAGCTGTTTTTTCCATTTGATTGGTGGTTTCCTTAAGACTATACAGCTTTAAATAGGACCTGAATCAATTAAGGACCACTCCAGAAAGTCCCAGTTTTCCAATCTGTGCAACAGGATTCTGTGATACAGTATCAAACGCAGCACTGAGATCCAGCAGAACCAGGACTGAAGCTGTTTCAGTGCTGGGATGAGGTCAGAAGCCAGAATGGAGTTTATCAAGATTTCCACTTTCATTTAAAAGCTCATTAAACTGGTTTAATACATCTTTCTGAAGGATATTGGATTAATAGAGGTTAGAGACAGGTTTATAGTTGTTCCTTACAGAGTCCTTTCTTTAGGAGGCTTAACGGCAGCTATCTTCAGTGACTTGGAGAAAACACCCGTTACCAGTGAGCTGTTTATCATAAGCAGGAGGTAAAAACTGCTTTTAAGAAGTCAGATGATGTCCTGTCCAGAGTGTATATAACAAAACATTATCACCCAGTTCTGTTTTACCTTGTTAGTCAACTTCACACCAAGTCAGTTCCACCAATTATACGGAACATCATCCTTTCCTCTGACCAGACATACAGATGCATGGTGTCCACACCTTTGAGTAGATTTTGGATTTTACCCACTGAAATGTTTTGTTCAAGCACAAAATCTAAAATGAGACCCGTCAGGTTAGTTTGTCTTGAAAAACTTTATGGATTTATACACATTTATAGTTATTCATTCATCCATCCATTTTCTACCGCTTCTCCCTGTTACAGTTATTCAGTTATCAGTGAAATAAAATGTGATTTATTTATGCTATTCACCATCTTATCTATTAATTATTTTTCTGTCAAATTTTCTTTGAACGTTCACAGAGATTGTTTTAATTCCAAATATTGATTAGTTTAAAGACACCTGATGTAAGTATCTTCTCTGCAGGTAATACTACCTGACTGGGTCTACGTCTGTGGAACTGAGCTGATGTCAGGACATTTTACTCTGAATCCATGTATTTATTGTAACATTTTCTTATTTCATTACTATTTTCATGGTGCAAACATATAACAAAACAGGAAACCTCAGTTTTAAGACAGCAGTTAACTTCTGTTGTTTAAACATCACAACAAAAACTTAAACCAACAGACAGAAATCACATCCCTAAACCTGATTACATACATTTGTCTACCAGCTCCAACCTTTCTGCCTCTGGACTGGACTCTACCTGCCTGCCGCTCCAAAGGACTCAGCTGGTATCTGTCTCTGCCCTGAACATCTGTCCTCTCCTCTTCATGTCCCTCATCGCATCCTCATCACTTTGTTTCTGTGTTATGATTGATTCTCAAATGTTTAAGGAGGATTGTGGTCTTCACACACACATCAACCTGTGGATCTGAAATATGTCCACCATCACAGCGTGTCAGACTAATCGCTAACCTAATCACACTGCTGCATCATTATGCTGCGACTCGTTTCACACATCTATGTCAGATGGAGAAAGAAGTAGTTCCTCCCTATCCTGAAATTTCATTTATATGAAGGTAAATTGATCACACACAGACAGAAATGTTTGAAGTGTTTATTTCGGTGAATGTTGATGATTGAAACTTGATCAAAATTCAACTAGTCAAACATTTTTTCTGGAGACAAACAACCAATGAAAAGGGACTGAGGAAGAAAAAACTGAAAAATCGTGTGTGTGTGTGTGTGTGTGTGTGTGAAGGTGTGCGCGTGTGTGTGTGTGAAGACAGGGTATATAAAAGTGATTCTCACTTTTTTATGGAACAAATATGCACAATTAATAATTTACCAATATATTGCAGCTCCTTTGATCATTCTAAAAACCGTCACTGGTGAACTTACAATCACTAACACACTGTCAAACAACCGCGACTGTACAGCAACATAACCACACTCCAACAAAAACGCACAAGGAAGGATGGATGATATAGAAAGGGTAAAAGAAAAGAAACTGCTAGAAAGCTGAGCAAATTATCTCAGACACCGTACGAGGAAGGTCTTTGTATACTTTTCATTTCCTCATGGCGACACTAAAGCAGATTGTCATACTTAAGAGGCATTCTCACAACTGGAAACACTCCAGAAGGATTGGAGCGCACAACATCAAGGACATGATGTTAAAGTCCAAGCCAGTTTATCTTCTATATAAAACAAGCAGCGTTGTCCCAAACTGCTGCAGAATCACAACATGTAAAACAATTAAAAATTAAATAGATGATAAATGATGCAATCATAAACACAGTAAGACTTAATACATTTGCATCCATGCAAATTGGTAAACAGGAAACATAAGCAATCTGTTTGTGTCTTGCAGATATGTTTGCACAAATTCCAGTTTATGCATATTTTCTGTGGACGCAGTAAAGAAAATGTGCCTCCTACATAAAATAGTCATAAAGCAACTGTTGCTTTGTATTTGTAGACACATAAGGTAATTTTCTGACCTTCAAACTCTGTGTTGCAGACTTACATGATGACACCGAGGCATTTATTGTGTCTTTTCTGGAGCTGTTGCTGTCCATCAGTGTCCTGAAACCGCTTGATATAACTTCTTGTTGAACTCGCACCGTAGCTGAGTCAGCAAAGAAATGCAAGAAGACATCATCAGAGGAAGAAGGGAAATTTAGACAAATAAGAATTAAGACCAGTCAAGACAAGATTGTGTTTTAGGAGAGCTCACAAAACAGGAAGGATGAAGATGCTGAAAACTGAACAGGAAGCCATTTTAAAAGTTAAATAATAACAAAGTACGATGGTTTGCAAATTTCACCAACCCGTATTTTATCCCCAATATATCATATACAACATGTCCAATACTGAGACATTTTAGCATTTAATGGAAAATATTAGCTCATTTTGAATCTGGTGGCAGCAACACATCTGCATAGCTCCAGGACGACGCTGCTCATCATGTAGCATCACCCCTTCTTTTAACATCTGTCTGTAAACATTTGAGAAGTGCTGGTGTTTTAGGGAAGAAATATTGTCCCATTCTGTTTAGCATTGTTTCACTGAAATCTGCAAAGCCTTGCTAAGAAATTCTCACCCAGTTACAACTTTTTTGGAACTGGTTTTTACATAAGAGCAGCTGAAAAAGCAGGTGGTGCTTTGGAAATCATAATTGTTCTCTTCCACCAAATCATAAATGACAGATGACTCATGCTGACTGTTTTGTTATGCAGCATGTTATAGGCACATATCAGCACTACAGCTGAGACATTCACGGGGAACTTGCATGTCGAATGTCTATAATATCCATTAAAAGCTCTTTGTTTTCATTTCCTTCTACATATTTGTTTTGTATTGCTCCAATTCTCAAACTGTCACAATATGTGCACTGCGCAATTTTAATACTTTCTTCTTCTTTTTACAATATTAAAGTTGTTTATGCATTTTTCTCAGAAACGACAGCAAAGTAGAGCCAAACCTTTCAACATTATTGTAAAACAGCTTTAACGGTTTCTACTCCTAAGTGCATTGTATCGTGAAACAAGACCCGCAAGCGTGTTTCAATATATACCATCTGAGCAAGCACAAGCTGATAGGACATTAAAACCTTTCATGCAGTGCACTTCTCATAACCCCTGCAGAGCTGACCCTTTGGCCTATCGGTGGCTGGAACACACAGAAACATTCTGCAATCCAAAGTAATCTGCCCATCTCTCTTACTTCAGTTTTAGGGACGACGCAGAGATGGGACTCAGTATAATGTTTACTTCTAATCTGTGTTTTGTCCTCTCTGCCCTGCTTCCTCTCATCTCTGCCTTAAACTCGCTGACACTCTTGTATGGATTAGTGGAAACCACAAAAAGCTGACCCTTTCCATTCTTCTTTTTTTCAGCCCCAAAAGATGGAGATGAGGATAAAGAAGGATGACACACACAACAAGAAGCGACACCTAAAAGCTGAAATTCTGCTATTTAATGCCTTTGACTAACAGAACACAGTGACCCCAGAGTTTAATGAAGTCATTTAATGTCTCAGAAACATCGTAGCTAGACTGGTCAAAACACAGGAGACAAATATACAAAATAATTTGTGTCAGAAAAAAAAGCAGAAAAGATTATAATGCAAAAAAGATCAAAGTACAGTAAATGGTTAAGAAGCATAAATAGTATTGTGTCCTATTCCTGCTACTTCATTGGATAAACCCCTGAGTTTGAAAAAAGAAGAAGCATAAACCAGAGACATATACAGAGTAAAAAGTTGGCAGTTTTCTAGATGTTTTAAAGGAAAAGAAGAGATAGTCTGCCGGTTGGAGCGCCTGTATAACAACACACTGCTCATACCAGACATGATTGCATTCTTCAAGTTTTAATATTTACAAAAACAACCACAAAAACAGATATTTCAAAGTCCATGTCAGTCCAAGACGTAATATTAATGATGACAGTAAATAATACTGATAATATCGACTCAAAACAAAATTACCACGATTTTTACTTCAACAAGTTCACAATTTTTTTTTAAAGAGACATTATGTTGTATAAGTCTAATACAAAAAAAAATAAAGATTCAAAACATCAAACACAAAAAGTGGTGTCACATCTTTACAGGTTGGAGCTGAGAGAGAGAGAGGCACCAAGCTCTGTGCAAAAAGGGGGCTGGGGTGGGGATGGGGGGGCCAGTCCCTTCCCTTTCTCTGGTGCAGTCTTCTCTCCAAACAAACATTTCCAACATGTTCAAGCTGAGGGTGTGTGTGTGTGTTGGGGGGGGGGTTCGCCACAATGCAGCTATTGTTGCCCTTGTTGCGTGAAAGTGATCCTATTAAACTAACAATGTTCTAATGAATACGACCATGTTCAAAGGCAACCAGTTTGTACTGCAGTCAGTGGAGAGAGCGACTCTTCTGCAGAGGGTCAGCATCATACAAGGCTACTGGGAACCATCATCTCGTTCCTGCTATGCGTTTCTCACGTGCTACAGAACTAGTGGACACCTTAAGACAACGTCTGATGTCAGGTTGGGTTTGCTGAAGAGATTTGAGTCAGTTTGCTGATGAGGAAGAAAAAAAGAAACAGAAAAAAGCAGCTTTTTTTACTCAGAACAGCGTTTAGTTGGTGCTACACATCCAGGTTGGTTACACATGTTACGCACAAAGATTCTGTTTTTGCACTAAATGTGCAAAACGTTGGTTTACTGTCTGTGTATTGCGACACCTCTGCGCCGGATCATTGCAGCTCCATCAGATAGCGCGTGCACATTCACAGCATCTGTCTCGGGGTCATTTCTGATTTAAAGGCAGATGTTTGTGTTGCTTTATTCAGAATATTTCTCTGACACAATCACACAAAGCCCAACGTTAACAAATCATTTAAACTTCCAGGATTTTAGCTGATTAGTTATTTAACTGACATTATCGATAGATTTCCACTTCTTCTATAACATCAAAAGTATCATTTCCTATTTGATTTTGATTCCCCCCTCCCCCTCCCCCCAAACTCCCTCCACATCCCTCCTGTTATTTACAAGACCTGGAACTTCCAGGAGTTCTGGTCTTTGTAGTCCAGACAGTCAGCTGCATTGAAATTGAGCTTCCAGGCAGCTTGGTCTTTGTAATCTAGACAGTCGACAGCTCCAAAGCCCAGAGAGGCGGCTGTGTAGCCCTGGGAGGACAGAGAGGCAGGGGACTGGCTGAGGGGCCCTCCCATTGAGGAGGCTGTGATGGGGCTCAGGGCTCCTCCGGTGCCTGACAGCTGTGGGTGCATCGGAGACAGGTACGAGCTACAGTCCAGGCCGGTGAAGTAGGAGGAGGAACCTGCGTAGCTCTGGCTGTAGGCCGGCGCCTGGGTGTAGGTCATGGGGTAGGTGGTGGTGCGTTGCATGCAGGGGGTGGTGGAGGCAGACAGGGGGTCTGGCAGAGGAGAGATGGAGGCTGGGCTCCAGATGGAGACGGTGGCACTAGCAGAACTGGAGCTGGGAGTTATGGCTGTGCCTGGAGGAGGGGGTGGAGGGCTGTAGGGCCCATTGGTGGGGTTGGCACTGGCCTCAGTGGTGGCCTCGCGGGCGGGGGATGCCTTCTTTTTAGGAGGTCTTGGTTTGGACTGGCCTGTGCTCTGCTGCTGCTGCTGGCGGCATTTGGCACGGCGGTTCTTAAACCAAACCTTCAGAGGAGAGAAAGGTTGGATGTCAGTGAGACGCAGCCGAAACAAGCTGCTTTTTATTGACAAGATATTTATTTATCATCTTTAAAACAATACAGCTCACTGCAAATGCTTTATGATGCTTTACCTGGACTCTAGACTCGGGCAGGTTGATCTTTAGGGCCACCTCCTCCCTCATGAAGATGTCTGGGTAGCGAGTTTTTGCAAACAAAGCCTCCAGGATGTCCAGTTGCGCGCGCGTGAAGGTGGTGCGCTCCCGACGTTGTTTACGTGGGGTGCCTGCAAAATGATGATGATGATGATTATTATTATTATTATTATTAATATTATTATTATTGTTGTCTTGTTACTCAGCAGTAAAAAAAAGGCCTAAATCTATAAAGGATCAATAACATTTATTTTCAGCCATCAGGATTTTTAATTCGCACTTAACATAAAGTGCTTGGATAAAAATATGAAGTAAATATATAAACAATTTGATCCATTTTTACAGACTATTCTTATAAGGGATGCTCAGTATAACAAATTGAGCCATTGTTCGTGATTTCTTGCAATGTTTCTCCTCTCTGTCACTTATTATTATATAAATAATCAATAGGCTTTTGTGGTGATTTTTTTTTTCTACAGAATATGTACTAATAGAGCTTACAAAAACACAAGAGACTGAGTTTTAGGCCAGTATTTTGTGGCGCTTTTACGCACGGTCCGCATTGGCACGTCGATAAAAATGCGAGTGTCTAAATAAAGCCGGAACTTATGATCAAATAAATCATGTCTGGTGTTTTACATTTATTTTAACTAATCGAAAAATGTTCATTTTAAACGAAACTTGCTCCAGATGACAGATTTAGACCGTTGTTTGTTGCCAGTATTCTGCAACTCTCGCGTCGTTTCATTCGAATTTGCGTCGAAGTTGACAGATGCTGATCAAAATAAACCCATCAAACAATAAAACAAGCGAGAGGAAAAACAGTGAGTGTCATTTAAATAGGTTACAGCAACAGATTGAGTTTTTTAATTCGGTGTGAGAACAGGTTGTGTTTCCATTCTCACACAATTTCATTGTTTTGTTGCTTCTGTAATCCGCTGAATTTATAGGTCAAACCAGCACATGTTCCTAAAACTGAGGAATCACGAGCGGAGTCTTGCGGCTGGCGCATCAGTTTGCGCATGACGTTTTACCTTTTCTGCTTGAATTATGTCAACATTCAAGAATTCATTCTGTACAATAAACAGGTTTAAATTGACAGCACATATTACTAAATGGTTTTACTTACTGGGATATCCAACGGCGGCGGTGTGGAGCAGATCCATGCCCGGGCCGGACAGCGTTAACCCGTTCACGGCGTAATGGGGTTGCTTAATGTAGGACATCATGCCTCCTGCCGGCTTTAAAACACTCCCTCACTCCCTCACTCTCTCTCTCCTTCTCTCAGACCGGGGGCCGGCTCTCCTAACTAGTTTCCAGGGGGTGTCTCTCTCTCTCTCTCTCTCTCTTTCTCTCTCTCTCTCTCTCTCTCTCCTTCTCTCTTATTTCTCCCTCACTCTCCGTCTATTAGACTTTTTCTTTGTCCCGTAGTTACTTTTCTTTAGACTTTATGGCTTCTGTCTTCACCTGGATAATCTTTGTTCCAGCGCCTGTGGCTCCAACTGCGGCAGTGCGCTCTCACACCTGTCCACCTGATACGTAACACTACAGGAAACAATAAGGGCAGATTGCCTTATCTGCGCCTTCTTTTTCTTTCAAATAAGAGGTTTAACTTCAGCTGAAGTCAAGCAAAGACTATAAATAAAACAAGAATACAAAAACAAAAGTGAATAAAGGATAGAAGTTGACTGAACAAAACAGAAATCTGCGTAATTTCTGTGCGCACCGGCGGTGCCAAAAACACGGAGCTGTTCCTCAGCAATTCGTCAGCTAAGCGGCCTGATGGGTGCTGAAAAGCGGCGCAGGGGGCCGTGTCGGTCCCTGGTCTCTGTCTGGAGGTTGTGGATCTGCAGGGTGGACAAGTGAGGCAAGCGAGAAGAGACTGGCTAATTAGAAGTAACTTCTTACCCAAGTAGACACCCAAAGCCCTCCCTCCTCTCTCTCCCTCCTCTCTCTCCCTGCCCCTCTCTCTCTCTCTCTCTCTCTCTCTCTCTCTCTCTCTCTCTCTCTCTCTCTCTCTCTCTCTCTCTCTCTCTCTCTCTGCGTGTGTGTGTGTCTCGATCGCGCTAAGGAAAACTCACTCACACACATATTTATTCATTACGGCCTCAAATTGGCCCTGATTTAGTTGAATTTTAGAAAACTTTGTCTCTAACATTTTTTTATTCTGTGCACTTAAATTCATTTAAACTTTACGGTCAGAATAAAAAGTTTTTTCTTGCGCAATTTACTCGTTGATGCGCAAAAAAAACGGAAAAGCTATTTTCAAAAGGTGCCTGATCCAATTTACTTAACAAATACATCTATTTATGTGTTTTATATTCATGTCGGGTTCTGTAATCAATACGGAACGGGTTCATTTCCTTATGTGCCTTTAAAAAAGGCCTTTAAAAAAATAAGTGGGCGACCCTGCTTCAGAGTAGAGGCATAATGAGAAGCAAAGAAGGGGGTACAGGTCGGATTAAAAGCAGCACAAAGACCTCGTTGTTGTAGTATAAAATCCCCTCTGATCCCCAACATGCTCCCTTTGGTCCATTCATTTAGCTTAAAGCAAATATTAATAATAACTATTACACTATAATAATAATAACAATAATATTAATTATATTGTTTTTGTTTTGGCGAATCGGCAGACCATAAATTCCTCTTATAATAAACACATATACGTTCAGGAGAAGCTGGTCAAATTTTTTTATCTTCCTAAAACGAAGATAAAATGTAGCGTAATTAAAATGCGAAATAGATTATTATACGTATTTATTTACAGGAAACATGAGAATAAATGTTTATCGGGTTTAACCTTTTAAGCTGTTTTCTTGGCCAAACTGTCGCAGCCGCGCTTTGCGCACTGCGGGTTTTCTCTTCATCATATCACCTCACTGTGGACGCTTGTGTGTTTTTGCTGCTCATGTTTCTCTGGAAATGGATTTGTTTATGTCAGATCCGGTGTGTGTTTAATGACACTGAGCCGTGAGTTCTCCTCTGCCTGAGATATGTTTGGCTCCTCTGCGGCCAGACAATTTCAGTGTCCAAAGCCGATTCTCTGCGCTTGTTTAATTGAATCGGATTTCTTATAGTTTAAAATCCACTCACACACACACACACACACACACAGACAGACCCGCACTACAGCCCAAACTGTATAAGGGGTTTATCTGGCTCTGTAAAGCCAAAACGGAGATATAAAGACACACACAGAAGCAACGGGGAGACTTTACCGGCGGGTTTCTCCGTCTCCAAATATCACAACGTTTTCAGCTGCTGCTGAGGTGTCTGCACCTGTTAGGCCTGTGTGTGTGTGTGCGTGCGTGTGTGTGCATGTGTACTGCTGCCGCTTGGACACCCTGGGTCTTCAGAGGACCTCTCACTTCCTCAGGTACGCGTTGTTTGTTTGTTTGTTTACTTGCTTTCTGCAGTTTCGTTATGAGTCAACAGAAGTGTGTCGTACTGTGGGGACTGTCTCGAGACCCCCAAGTCATCAAAAGGAAAAAAAGAGGGATGGGGGGGGGTTTAGATTGAGATGTGCAGTTTGTCTCAGAGCGCGCAGAATGGTTCACGCGCACTCTGAAGCTTCCAAACATAAAAACGGGGATGTTTTTTTGTCTTTAAAAGTTATTGTTTGGTTGTTTTATGAAGCAAACTGGATCATTTCTTCCCATTTTTGTGAAGTGTTTTACTTTACCAAGTTTATTCTTGCCTTGTTAAACGAATTATCTTGAATTCAGGCTGTTCTTGCAGAGTTTTATGGGTTATTTGCAAGTAAATGATGAAGGTCTGCTGCTATTTCAGACGCACTAGGACCCAGAGGAGAAGCAAATTAAGGACAACCATCACATAAGAGGCTTAGTGCATCTAATCTGTGTTACACACATACAGACTCTCTCACACACACACACACACCGCATCTCATAAACATCCTTTCTGAAACATGCACGCATGCATCTCCTGGCATACGCTGCTATTGTATTTTCATTTAGTTTTCATTTTCCCCAAACTCTTTTCCTCTCCCCTCTTGTTGACCTCAGCCTGCATGGAGAACATTTGCCCATATGCTGCACCATTTCTCTCATCCGATTTCATTAGCAGACAAACTAAGAAGTCAAAAGCTAACTCATTTGTTCTGGACAATTATAGAAAAGAAAAAAAATACTTATAGCGCATCTTCCTTATCCGTTTGGTGAGTGCATGTGAACATATCTGTGTGGCACTGAGGGTTTCATCTGTCTGTTAAATCACTTGAACAATCACTCAAACGGATCAAAAGGGAAAAGGATTTCAAAGTGAAATGAAATGAAGTTGGACTAAGTCATACAGAACAATCACTTTAATGAAAAAGACCCTGAAAAAGAGGAATATTAGCACCAAACTTTCCCAGAATCCTCCCCTGCTATGACATATAGTGTCATTTGCAGCGATACAAACCCAAAACACCCCCACACACACAGGCCCATGCATTATTTACTCACACAAACTCTCCACACACACTTTTCCCCAGCTGTTCAGCACCTCTGACATCATGTTGTTCGATTGCACGCCGTATTTTTCTGTCTGTGCGCACACTGTGCGCTTATATAGTGCATGTGTGAGTGTGTAACTGTCACACACTCACACATACACTCACACACGCACTGAGTTCAGCCGATTTATCATAATATGCTTTATCTGAAAAGTAAGTATCTTACCTCGGGATAAAGGGAGGAAAGAGGGGTTTGTGGCCAGATTGACAGAGGAAGGGTGGATGGAGAGAACCGAGCGCTCAGTGCGCTGGAACACAGCATGCAACCTTCATCTCTATCACTGGATTGATCACTTTTCATAAGGTAACTGAAGTTTGTGGGGTGAGGAAGAGTGGGCCACATCAGTGTGTGTGTGTGTGTTAGAGATGGAGAGGTAGATGGGAGGCAGAGGCCGACACAAATGAGAGGAAAGGAATGTGAGCTTAACAGTGAGGTACTGGTGGAGGTTAACATTCTAACTGGAAGAAACTGGGTGGAAAGTTTGGTTGGATGAGGTGAGGTAGAGGGAAGTAAGAGCAGAGGAGTGGGATGATAAACATGCTGGAAAAAAGAGGGAGTAGAGAGAGAGAGAGGCAGATGGGAAGGGGGAGTCTATGGGAGGGGCGTTTGGACAGAACTACTCTGAGCTTCCTTTAGAGTCTGCAATGCTTTTATGTTTTAAACGTTCAATTACTCACTTAAAATGTGTATTTAGTTTATTTTTTCACTGTTTGTCTGTGTAGTTATAAATGCAGCTCTGTGTGTGTGTGTATTAAGGTCAGTGTGTGTTGACTCCTGATTTGAGGGAAGTGAGGATTACTCAGCAGGAGTCCAGGTCAGAGCATGTGGCTCTCTGCATACATACATGTTTTGCATCTGCAGCAACACAAAGGGGAAAATAAAATAGCACTCCATGCTGAGTACAGGTTGTACTGAATGCTCCTGCTGCTGGGTGCCATGACACAGAGTGTATATGTGGTGGGTGTCCGGGCTAATCGGAGCTGCTCCATCTGGAAGGATTTGGGTTGTCAGCAGTCTGTAATGAGTCTGAACTAAAGATAGACTTAGGTCATTTATTTAATGAGAAACCATATATACATATATATATATGTAAGAAAACATACTAAATAGTTACCAGTACATTTGCAGCAGGATTACAGCATAATGCAACAGGTTTTGTGTTGAGCTTATAATAAAATACATTTTATCCACCTTATATTTGTCATAATAAGTCACAGTAGCCTCTTTGCAACCATGAGGTGTGGAGCTAAAAGTCTAAATAATTTGTTACGGTGTAATAAAAGTAATATATATGATAAGTATTACTTATTTAAGGGATTTTAAAAGAAAATACTCAAACGTTTTTAGACTTATTTTTATGTCTTTTTGTGTAATTTTTGCTTAATACGTCTGATGAACAGATTCATCCTAAAGCATTCAGACTGTCTCATGGGTGTATTTTAGCCACCCAGGCAGGACGGTGCTGATGTGCACTTCAGCAAGACAAGTCAGCCTTGTCTAAGAAATGACCATAGCTTGCTGAGTGTCATAATTAAGCCTGTGAAGGGTCCTAAGTGTGTGTGACAGAGGAAGGGGGATCAGTCTGAACATGAGTTCATCAGTAAATAATGTCTGGCCAGCATCTCGATCAATTTCAGACTGCGGACCCCCTGATGCGTGCATGTGGGTGTCCTGCTGTCTTCTAAGGGTAGACAGATTTCTAATCTGCTGCAGACAGCAGCAGGTGGGGTTTGCATGCTGTGTGTGTGTGTATGTGTGTGTGTGTGCCAGTGCTTTTGTTAACTGTCACCATTTAGCCCCCTTACTGACTACTGTCTGAGTTTTTTTAGCACATTAACACCTGTTCCTGCCGCCATACTTATACACTTCTGCATTGTGCATCTAATGGTGAGCAAAAATCAGCTCCAAACTAAACTGATTGGTGGAAAAAAAGCATCATTTTTGTTCATCCCACCTGACTGAATCATACAAACTTTACACACAGCCTAAACGGAGTGATTTCTGCTGCAGGGCATGATCGAAGGAAGCTCAACTAATTGTGACGGCATGGACGTGTTTGGGACTTATGTCCCATAAAATACACCCAAGCTTCAGCTGGTTAAGACACGGCTTATATGTGCATTCATGCGTGGCCTCATATGCATTGCCTTATGAAAGCCTATGTGTGTGTTTGCGTGTGGGCCCCTCAGGACATGTGTGCGGGAAGCAGTGTGTGTGTCATGTGTGGTGGGGAAGGGGGTCATCGTCACTGTGGGTGAGTTTGAGTGTGGGATACGGTACAGTAGCTTGAACCCCAACCCCATCAGCCTCCATCCTAGCACCCCCTCCCCCCACCTGCTACCCCACCATATGGCAGAAGACAGCAGTAGTAATCATAGAAGTGGAGCAACAGGCCCTGAGCCTCACTAATCCTCGGCCACACTCCGACACGTGCCACACTGATGCATACACCCACCCAGTGCGTTCACACACTCACAGCTATTGAAAATGCAATCTAGATACAATGCCACACATGCACATAATTGCGTGTGCACACATGGCATCCAACAAATGAAAATAACAGAGTTTAAGTTTAACTTGCATCCCTCGGTGCACTACCCACAGAAGTGTGTGTGTTTGGCAGAGTGTCTCATAGAGTGCACATCTCATTGTCTGCCTGCTGATGTTCATGTTCAATTAAAGTAAAATCCACACAGAGTCCTTCTTTTCTTCTGCTTTTTGATCAGTAAAGAGCACCTTGCCCTAATGCACACATAAACTCACATACACTAACCCAGTCACACACACTCGCTGCAACACGTACACACAAAACCTTCTAAGTGTGACGCACAAGGGGACAGAGCCACAATGGCTCTCTTATTGTTAATTGGCTGTTTAATCCCGAGGAATGCGTGTGATTAGTACACGCCGGTGGTTCAGGATCTTGCTCAACACTCTTGGTCACAATGGGCACGCTGTAGCAGAGATCTCGAGGGAGCACACACACACACTTCCATAGTGCGCACAAAGACATGCACGGAAACACTTGCAGCGTACAGGTCTTGCTAAGAGATGTACAGTCATGCATCGATGCGTGCAGCCAAAATATTAAGCTAATAATTAAAATAATGCAAAGTTTGTGTATCTTTGCAGGCTAAGATGCATTTTATAGCAGAGTTGACAGGATCAGGTGTAAAACATGCCATTAAATTGATAACAGACTAATGACCCCACTTCAACTAGCCTTGCTAAACCTATCACTAATTTATAAACACATAAGACATCTTAATAGACCAGGTCAATTAGAGCACTGTATTTACTTAAACAGTTAAATAGGATTCTCCCTTTCACTCTGTGAGTTTGGGGTGTATTTGTAAAAAGGGACAATGCATAACGATTAAAGCAAAGCTAATTTCCATCGTTTGTCCCTTAGCAGGCCAACGCAATACAATAACAGCAATAACAGAGAAAGAGAGTGCACAATGATGACAAGAATAATGAGGAAAAGAAAAAGATAAGAGTATTTAATCTCAGACCAGAAGGAGCACCCCACTGACCGGGATCTAAATGAAGATGTTTAATTGCTAAGTGGCTCATCAGAGGTCTGCAGCGCAGTCATATGTGAGCTTTGCAGGTTTGAGGAAACCCACTGATGGAGGTGATTCCCTCAGAGGTGACATTAAATCTTAGCAAATGCCCAAAAGGAGCTTCCATGATCTGCTCAGGGGTCAAGTTGTGGGTGATACACGATGCTCGCTGCAGCGGCCTGTCACACAGTTCAGTGTGTTTGCTGCAAGGGGGAGTTTGTGATGGTTTAATTGTCATCAGTGTGGGAAGAAAAATATGAAAAAGGCTTCCAGGAGAGGCAGACTGGTTACAGGTAGACATGTAAGGTCTATGTATGTGTGTGATTTTCTGTGTGTGTGTGTCTAGGAGGTCCAGCCAGGCTGCATCACTGCTGACACACTGCTGCTGGTAAATCCAGCTTAGTGTGTCTAAAACAGGCCTACGAAATCTGCCACAGGGCACCTAATGCTAGGGTTGCTGTCACCCTCAATCACTCACACACACCTAATCCCTACGCTGTGACCCAACACACACATACACACACACATAGCCCGACTCCTCAATGCAGGGACCCATTCAGCTTGGCAGGCCAGTCCCAGTACCAGGAGACACCAGGCACAGGGTCAACATTTCATGCAAAGGGGTGGAAGAAGGGGGGGGGGCGTCTGGAGGAGTTCAGGCTCGGAGCTGGGTGGCAGGTGGAGGTAGTGATGGAGGTGAAGCAGGAGTGGGCGGAGTCTATGAACTGAGGAAGTTAAAGCTTAACTCAGAGTGTAGGATAAAGGTTAGAGGAGGAGAGCCCAGGATGGAGGTACACACTCAGAAATAGAGGTACCAGCTTGTACCTAAAAGGGTACGATTGCTTGTCGCTGGTGATGTATTCCTTCCACAGTACCCTTCAGTCATGGTACATGTTTGTACTTTGTACCAGTTAAACTTTATTAAAACAGAATCATGTTAAAACAATTAATGATAGTTAATAATATATAGATTATGACAATAATCAGACACCAATAAATGAATAAAATTAAAACATCATGTTCTAACTACTTGAACTATATTTATACTACTGTGAGTATTAAAATTGCTGCCAGCTTTTTGTCAATACACACATTTTTCAATGCTACAGGTGGTTAAACTGGCACAAATTTGTACTTTTTATCA
>JBAMHV010000009.1:4145314-4164269 GCA_037177535.1 Pseudomugil gertrudae | reverse complement strand
TTGAGAGAAAATTCTTAAAAAATGTACCTATAGGTACAGAAACGTCCTTATCTCGTACCTCTATTTTTGAGAGTGTAGGAGTGAAGGGTGTATGGTGAAGGAGGACAGCGGATAGGCCATCAAATACTGGGATGTATTTTAACTGCAGAAATAAAACAGCAAATCAGATATAGCTACAGATACGAGAGGGGGAGAAAATGTGGATTTCTCATCATAAAGTTCATAAAATTGTATTCCATAATTACATTTTATTTTTTTTATGCATGAACATATTAAAATATTATGCCTGCAGAACAAACAGATCCAGACTGCAAATGGCTGCAGCCTGGCAATATATCCTAAAAACATTCAAATTCAGATGTTTCCATGGCAACCAAATGTTTACGTCCCACATCTTGTTTATTTGTATAAAATGAACAAGAATAAAATATATAAAATAAAAGAACAAATAAATAGAAGAATAAAGAATAAAAAAACAAAATATATCAAATAAAACTGAAGACTTTAGAGATGTTTTACTTTGAAAATAATGTTTTTTTTATAGTTTTTTTTATTGTGAAAAACTCCCGAAGGGGATTGTGCACACCCGGATGTTCAGAAACATCTGCAATGTGGTTCCAGCTGTGTTGCACCACAGTGTCACAAAGTGAAACCAAGTTGGAGTCGTTTTGTCATCAGTAGCTGTTGCAAATTTTTCTCAGTAGAAAACACATTTAGCTTAAATGTTGGGGATATGAATGGTGATCACGTTACCTGAACGCTTCCTCATGCCTCTTAATTTCACCTTAGACACGTGAACAAATTTACTACTAAAGCATGTCCCCATGAGACTGGATTAATATTATCTCCATAAAGAAATAATTGATTTGTGATGCAAATTTTCCAGAATCACATAAAATGTTCCTCCCTCGCTGTTTAATCTTTCAGTGTGTGTGTGTGTGTGTGTGTGTGTGTGGACTTTTCTCCTGCTGGGTGACATTTAAATGAAGTGAATATGTGACATACATGCTTTCCTCTGCTGTGAAAAGATCCATCAGATCTCATCCAGAACTAAAATATAAAACATGTAAAATGGATATTTATCATTATGAACACACGTTAGATGTGACTTGGATAAAGCATTTAAACTGATGCAACTGAGCATCTCTAGTTCTTACAGGCTCTCTGCTTCTGTTTTTCAGGTTCCTGTGAGGATGAAGTCGCTCGTCAGCTGACACATCAAAGTCCTTTATCTTTAACATAAGAGCCGTATGTCTGAAATAATTAGCATTTGTCCCTTTTGGCTTTAAGATGCACTAAAACCAAGCTAGGTTTAATTGTATCTTTTATACATCCTGTCTTAGTATAAGAAAATACCGTCCTGCAGCCATAGAAGGAGAACCGATACTAAAGGGAATTAAGAGGCCTGTTAGTGTAGCATAGCCGTCTCCAGCCTGTAGCTTTAATGAGACTAGGAGGGCTTTTTGCTTCTCAGTCTAAATCCTGACTGTCTGCAAACAAAACAAGGACCCAAACTTTAAATGGCCTTTTTCACACTCCTCGATTTTAATGTGTAACTTATTTCACACTGCAGAATTACAGCTCGCGTGTCTGATCTTTGGTTTTCAGGAAGAATTTGCAAGAATAAAGAAATAAAGGGGAACTCAATGCAATTTAATTTCTAATGAATTATATCAACATGGAACGTCTGTAAAAAGTATAATACTGCAAGATTGAAGCTTTAATAAAGAAAAGGCGAACCAATGTTGTTGTGTGTGTAGTAGTTTTAATTTGTAGATTATATTTAGTGAATGTAAGTTGAGGACAGACATATATTTACATCCTCTCAGGATACCTGAAACATCTGCACACTGATGAGATTCAGATGCATAAATGTTTAGGACTGTGTCTCCTTAAGGTGGAAAACAAATGATAGAAAACATGCTGATCTATTATGCTTAAATCCTTTTACCTCTGTCACATATCCTAACTATCTCTGCTGGAATAGTAAGTGCATGTTCATCGATGTGACGAGGAGCAAGCTGTAGGCCCCTGACCTGGTACCAACAGGAGCTGCTGTGCTGCCATCTACTGATCAACAAGCACAATCTCTTTTCATCAGGACGTTTCAGACACCTTTTTATAAGTGTAAACATCGCAGTAAATATTTAAAGCAACACAGGACACTGCTTAGATTACTTTCTGCATGGTTTTTATTACGACTGCTGTTGTAAAAGGGTTTTAATGATGTAGGAAGGTTGTAAACATACAGGTAAAAACAAACTGTATGAAAATTGTTCTGTTCTCAACCAGCAATTACTTAAACATGCAAATATCTAGCAAAATATGATGGCGTCATGTGTCGGTTACAGCATCTGTATTGATCCTTTAGAAAAATGATCAGATGCACATGATCTGTCTTTCTGAACAAAATGGATGGAAACGGTGTGTTTGCACTCAACGTGTAGGTCACAATGTGGCTAAACCGGGTCGAATCAGACACTGCTGAGCGCCATTTGTGAGTGAGACTCTACTCTCGTTCTGCGATGGCCACCAGGTGGGCTTCAATCTCCGCCTCTGACAGCGTCCTGCAGGACAGAGTAGAAGAGACAAGGAGGGAAATAAATAAATCAGATAAACAAAGACCAAAGTTGTTCTCATCAAAGCTGTATTTAAAAAATTATTCAAATGAGAATAGACGATAAAACGCTGGATGCTGTTAAGTGTTGTAATGGTTCAGAATGGTCTGTGAGCATGAGATGGATGATTGATATCTAAACTCTGAGCTGCCTGTAGCTAAGACCTAACTGAGCTAACTCAGATCTAATGGGAGCTAACCGGCTAATGGAGGTAGGTGGGCTAAAACTAAGGCGTGCTGTTAGCTGGTTAAATACTGTGTTTGTGCTACGTTCTGCCTTCTTCCTGCTGGATACCTGTCATTCAAGAGGATACACCCATAATTATGCTGAATTTCAAGATTAAACAACATCTAAACAGATGAGTTATAACCCTTCCCCGCCCCACCGTTGTAAAAGTTGAGGTTTGAAGGTATAATCGACCTATTAACCTAAAATGTTTTTGTACTGTAAACATGTTTATTTCTGCTGTGAAGTTGGTCTTTTTAACATGCGAGTCTGAGGATTTGCACTGCTTTGGAGCCCCTAGTGGATCAAAGTAGAACTGCAATATTTCTTACTTCCACATAGGTTTTACTTACTTGCAACAAAAGTAGCCGTTCGGTGTACACAATCCAAGCAAAGTAGACTTTTACACTGTCTCTCAGCAATAACATCACTGCAGTTATTATCTACATCTTGCAGTTGAGAATACAGAACCAATCATCACTCCATCAGCTCTGCTTCGGGACCATTTCAGGACGAGTGATGTGAATGTAGCAGAAGAGGTTTATTCAGAGCAGGACTTACAGTCTGCCTTCAACATGTCTCTCTGTTTACTTTGTCACAAAATACTAAAACGCTGCTTAAATAATGTTTATCCAGTAACTTTGCTCATTGTGTTGCTTATATACAGCATACACATATGGTCTAAACCTAAAAATAAATTAATCAGTACAGCTGTATACAGCTGTGATGGACTGGCGACCTGAAGACAGTAAATTGATGTACACTGAGAACTAAAGCCTATACAGGAAGATGATAAAAGGTCCAATTTACTTATACAATACTCTAATAATCCTGAATGAAGTTACCTGAACTTAGGTTTGTCTTTGGTCACCACGCCGACCTCCAGCTCAGTGGCCTTGAAGTCCAATGACAGGACAGAGGACAGACAGGATATAGCCAGCTGGAAGGACAAAGAAGCGGAGGTGAGGACGCTGAGAAGCCTGAATGTATAACGCCATCAGAACCACGTTCCTATGATTTCCTTTTAACAATGACAACTCCACTGGATGAAAGAAATATATAAAACCCATCAAAGTGATCGGTTAGAAGCTCTTTTAGTCAAAGCCTCTGTTAGCTTGTTTAACACAAAGTGGTGGTTTTAACCAGAACTGGTTTATAGTTTTGGATTTTACCACCTTTAAAATCCCCCTAAGTTGTAAAACTGGAAGCAGATGGGTTGCAGAGTGAAAGGGGCAAAGCTCTTTGGGCCAATCAGCTTTGACCTGGATGTGGACTGATCATGCAATATTCTACCACAACTTTCCTACAGATCTTAAAATTAACTGAAGTAAATACATTAAGCGTTGAAAGCAAAACATTTAACTATTTAATCTAAAACAAGAAGAGCTCGTCTTCAGTCTGATGGCATCAGTACTCTTACAGAAAGCTGGGATGGGACATAAGAAGGCTGAATGTAAGTGGTGGTAAATCTAAACAGGCACAATCTCTCATGTGAAGATGAGCATAAGCTCAGCAAGCTACATAAAATATGTCTACAAATTGCAGTTATTTGCTAATAACATAATATGCAGTTAATAATAATAATGCAGAGAATCTGTAGAAACATCTGTGTGCAGAAGACATAAATGAAAATTAATAATGGATACCTGTGATCGCAGGCAACACTACATTAAAAACATGCTTGACTGATACACAAAACCCTGACTGGCTCATTAATACATCTTCTATCACTGTGTGTGAACACACATCACTTTGCTGCCTATAAAGCTCCATCAGACTATGAGAAAACCACATGTGAACACAGAGAGCCACTCTCTTCTCTGAGCCTTTAAGTTAACTTAAAATGAACTGAGGTTAAAGCCGTTGTATCCAGAGTAAAGAAAGGACCATCTGACTTGTTATCGGCATTCAGTTCACATCCTGCATCTCTGATGCTGCAAAGGTTCAATAAAAACGAGTCATTTTTATCCTGCACACCTGGAAAAGGAACATAAATGAATAAACAGGAGCAACATATGCAGACAGTGTCTTTATATTTCAGCAAAGCATGGCTTAACTGCATGCTGCATTTACTGCAGCGACATCGCTTTTCAAGAGAAGAGTCTCATTTGATTCATCATAAAATGTAGAATAAAACAGTGCGGGAATAGTGTGGACATTCAGACACAGCCCGGGTTTCCTTGTTTCCTGTACGTTTACAGACTGCTGTTAAATGAGGAGATGCAACAGAGTTATTAACATGATAATATATCTTATGGATAAACACTTGCTGAACCTGATGTGAGCTATGCTACAAAAAAAGTGGCTTGTGGGAATGAGCCACCACAACTCTGTTTGGCTCTCCTGCAGTGTGACCCCTAATCAAATGACTTAGGATGATAATGGCTGCTTCACCTGCACTGTCCTGTCGTGGGACAATTCTGGCTTCTTCTTCAGTTTTTTCTCCAGGTAGCTGTTGGCTTCTGTCTGCTTGGCACCAACCGCAGTGGCTCTGAAGCCACAGTAGTAACCGGCCGGGTCACATTTATACAGGACGGGTCCAAGCTGGGGGTCAATAGCCACCAGAATCATACCTGGAGTGCGACATGATAAAAGATGCTGCTTTAAGAAATTAATATTAGCACTATTACTATTATTACTATATGTCATATTAATAACCTCAATAATAACATACATTGAATAAAAGCAGAATAGAAAGAATAACAGAAGAAATAAAACCTTCACTCACAGCAGCCTAGAGGTCTCATCTCTGCATTTTGTGTGTAGACCTGTGAGATATCAGCCAGCCTACGACACAACACATCTGCTGTGATGTCATAACCAAACTTATATCTCCATTCGCCAGCTTCTACCCGGGCCCGGTGAACCTGCGAGCGGCTGTCAGCTGCACAAACCAGAGCGGGAAGGGATTATTAAACACACAATATACAAATGTAATGAATAAATGTTCTCTTTAAGTACATGGATGACATCTCTAACACATGATATGCATACACTGCAAATCCTAATACATTTGTTCATGTTTATTACAGGAAAGTGTCACAGTTACTGGGGAAAACACACCATTGTGTCCAGTCATCACACAACCGATGCGAGGAGTTAGTTTGAACATGTTCGTCACAGTAGAAGAGTCCAGCAGCTTGTCCTGCAGACGAGACAGAGACGCATGAAATCTTTGGTCCATATGATACTTTATGCTGACATTAGGTGGATTTAATCATTAACCCCTAAATGTATTTATCTTATCCTGTTATATCTTTATAAATCATTATCATTTATGATATTTTAGGACACATTTAATCCAGTTTGGACCCATCCAGGATAAATAACTCATATAATGTGACTGCTGGAACATCTGAGTGCTGCGTGGCGTGGTAACGTGAGTACCACCATGGATCCTCTTCATATTCTCATATCATGTTCCAGCTTTTGCTGACTTGACTCGTGTGGCTCCACTTTTTGATTTCAGCTCACTTTTATCAGCATCCACGTGATGTGTGTGTGTGTGTGTGTGTGTGTGTGTGTATTACATCCTACCGGTATTTTTTTTTGCGTGACCACCACAACACTGTCTGTCCCCCTGATCCCAACAGATGTTAACCCACTTTGGGAGATGGCTTTGAAAGCATATTCTGTAAGAGAAAACATGAGTACATTAGAGATGAAGACAAAGTGGGAGTTGCCAGATATGGCTACTGTTGAGACTTGGCTAAAATATCATTTAAATATGGACCATATATTGTGACCAGTACTTGAATTTTAAAAATAATAATTAGTTTATTTTCACAACCAGACACGACCCAGTGTACCTGGGTTGTTTCTGCAGAGTCTTTACACGCAGCCAAACCTGGCAACCAGGTTAGCTTAAATGATTGAAAGGCAACTTTTACAAACAAAAATAACATTTTTAAAGCCTCAAATTATAGTTTAATCATATATTTGTGGAGTTTAGCAATAGGTTGAACTTTACATTCAATTTGGGTTTCTATTTTTAAAAGCAGAAGAAGAAATATATCGGCTGCTAATTTTGTTGCTAACTCCAACTGAACACAACCTCCAGCAAACTTCGCTCCTTTTGTTTTTGTAGAAAACTTTAAATAAAGTTGTTTTTGAAGCACAGTGGTGTTTCTAATTCTCTGATCTGTAGCAGCCATGCCGCTTGACTATCTTTTTATAAAAAAGCTTCCTCCTCACCAACTTGGTAGAGGCGGCCCTCCGGTGAAAATATGGTGATGTGTCGGTCGAAGCCTGCGTTGGACCCGCGCGACATTTTCGTCCCGTGACCTCAGATGACCTCAGCGACAGACCAATGTGCCCCTTTGTGTGGTATAATAATCGATTATTGTTGCGTTTTGTTGTTGTTAGTCGATAGGAAACGGCATGCCTGTGTCACTGCGGAATGAAACGCAGGATAATGACTTCCCTGAGAGGTTTTTACTTTCTCTTTCAGTTGTTCAGAGCCGCTCCATCGCTGTTATTGGACGGTAAGAAGGAAGTCCGCCTTCACCTGCGCACTGAAATAAACTGAAATAAACTAAAATAAAAGGAGCAAAACAGGGTGAAAAAAGGGAGAAATCACGGGATTTGTCAAAAGAGGGTTTGAGACAGCACTGTGATGCTGTGTCTTTCTCCTCTGTGCTGTTTGTGCCACACAGACATATTTACACTGGTTTAATCAGGTAAGTAAATACATTTTATTATATAAATAAATAAAAGGACTCCAACTTTTTGTTTATTGCTCTATAGGGCACGGCAGAAATGTGGAATTACAAGCATTAAAGTGGTAAAATACTAAACCTTTTTGTCAGACTTAGACTTAACTTTATTGATCCATTTGGAAGGACTCCTTCAGAGAAATTACATTTCCATCAGCTTATAAAGAAAAACATCCCAATACAAAGAAGTAATAATAAAATAAATATAATAGAAGATTAATGCAATAAAAATTGAGAAACTATATGATTAACTTACGTTGAAAGATAAGATAAAAGTTCTTTCCTAAAATATTGGTTTACTAATAAATATTTATTCATTTGTTTATCTTGTAATTGCTTCTATTTAACTTGTAGATCTACAAGAGGAAATGAATCTTAATATTATTTTAATAGTATTATTTCTTTGGGGTTTCCAACACATTATTATTTTGAGAGATTCAGAGTTTACGGCATGATTAAATTATAATCTGGAAATAATAAATATAATAAAACTGAACCATTTTTGCTGAGTGTGACTTTCTGATCATTGAAATCACTTTCCATTAATGTAATGGGAAAATCAGTGGAAGAGCTGGGACACAAATAAGGAGTGCAACAAGATATGTTGATCATATGGTTTATGAGACAATTACATGGATCCAAAATGGAAACATTGTTTGAAAATGAACAACTATTTCACAAACACTTTTATTTTGTAAATGGTGGTAATTTGTGTATCTTCATTTTTCTGTTTATTATTAGTCTGTTTTTCTTTATAAGAACTTTCTTTTATTTAAACTGAGTAGTTTAAAAACCTGAATGCAGGAATAAAAATGCCAAAAGATATTTTAGTTGTCTGAATAGAAGTGACAGGGATATAATTTACCAATCAGATCAAATTTAAATAAGTTGAATCGCTAATAAAACAATGTGATATTGTATTGTGATTAAACTTTTGATTTAGATATATCATAGTATCCATTCACAGAGTGAAACTTCTCACTAAATCCTACTGGTTGTCTTTTACTGCTTCCTTTTCATTCCTGAAGTGAGAAACCAGAGCTGTGAAGGATTTAATGCCCAAAATGACCTTGTTCCAGTTTCATGTTAGAAAACCAGTAAGATTTAAACCAGTAAGCTCTGCTCCATATGGTGTTCATGTACGCACTCTGTGAAAATGATTGAGTGAAAAAGAAACATTGGGAAAGTTTAGGCCAAAAAGTTAACTATAAAGGTCTGTTTTCCAATTTAAGTCAAATATATTTCACCAAAAATATCTGATTTTTTTCATGAATAGTCAAATACAACACACACATATTGTGGTTGACCAATAATTAGGTAATTAAACATTAAAATTAAGATTTTATGCAGATATTGTGATTATACAAGATCATGTTTTACAAAGAAGTTATAAGGAGATAAAACATGCTTTCAGTTTTTAAACAACATGGAACTGAGAGGCATGTCTCAATCATGTCATCACTGTAATCTGTGCACCTGAACTGCACAAAAAGGGAATTGATAGCACTTTGGCGCTATTTAGAATGACTGTCAGGTCCATTTCCTTCCTCTAGTCTGTCTTAGATTGTCTCTGTGACATCAGAAGATGGGTGACACTGAACCTTCTCAGTTTTAATGAAAAAAGACAGTTCATGCTTTTTGGACCCATTTAAACCCTCTTTTTGGACCTTTCCTCTCTGGCACCACATGCAAAGTCTAGCATCACAAATCGAGGTGTGAAAATGGAGCCCACCCTAAAACTGGACTCACATGAACACTGGTGATGTCCTGCTATGACTGTAAAAAGTTAAGCCCCTTTTATCAATATTTTTTCTAAAAAGACTTTTCTTTCATTTTAGTGTTTTTGTTGTGCACTGTGGAGACTCGCTCCTTATTAAAGGTCCTATATTATGCTATATTTGCCTTTTCACATTGTATCCGTTGCACATTTATAATATTATGCATGTTGCCACATGCAGTATTCTATGGTTTTGCTATAACACTCCTTTCTTGCTTGAGGTCTCTTACAGGGAACTGGGAACGGTTTACTATAGGAACGACTTGCTCCCAGCTCCTCTCGCCAATCCACCCCGTCCACACTGAGAAGCCAGAAATTTATTTCACATTTCCCTGCCCAACCCGTGATTCAGACAAAGTGCGTCTGTTATAGCAATGAAGGTTAAAAGCTCCATTTAGCATAATATAGGCTTTTTAAATGCAGTGTTATGGTAAGGATTTATAGATGATGGGATAAGATTGAGGAATAATCAGGAAATGTTATTAAAAGAAACCAAAAATGCTGTGAAAAGATCTGTTCTTCCACAAGATATAGAGGCACACATTTAAAACTTTGCTCCACCAGAGAGGGCCCATCGTTCAGAGAGAGCATGTCATTGGAGAGACTGTTAAAACCTGGTCTAACGATGCTGAGGATGCTCTCATGGAGAGGACATCAACAGCTTGACTGAGTGTGTGACAGATTATATGATCTCCTGTGTGGACGGTACCATCCCAACAAGAACAGTGAAGACCCTCCATTAAATATTTATGTATTTAAAAAACTACTACAATTTGAATTTCCCTCTGGGATCAATAAAGTATTTTTCATTTCATTCATTCATTGAAGTTGTGTTAATATTGGATTATGGAAGCTAAAATCCTCCTTAAAGAACTAATTATACCTTCAGTAAACCCCAGCTGCTTCCAGGTCTACAGAATATATTTTTATCTTTCACTCTGTCTCCTCTCTGTTCAGGTCATCCGCAACCACTGGTTTTTAGGAAAAACAAAACAGGCAGAAGACTTTATTACAGTTTTTTAAAAGTTCATTTCATGTATTTATGTCTTTGTTTTTTGTTTTTTTAAAAAGGCAGTACAAAGTTATTTGTTACACTGTTTATTGAATGACGTGTAGCATCAAAGAGAATACAGCAGGCACCAAATACAGCACTGATTATTCAGTAATATTGCAAATCTCTTATTTATTGTCCTCCATGCCCAGTATGTCACTCCCTCTATCTAACCCCAAACACACAGACATGTTCTACAGCTTGTTGCTGGCTCGTTACGTACTCGCATTTTATGGAAACATTCTGCACTTCTGTAGAAAAAATAAACAATAACTACAGTACATTCATTTTTAGTGGGTAAAGTTCTCCTCTTTGGAATAGTTTAGACTAAAAATGTATATTATTACTGCGTTCACACAAGCGGAACCAGCTACTTGGCCAATGTTCAAATACATAAATGTATCGTAAAGCTTTACTCTGTAAAAACAAGGAATTCTATTTTATCTATACGAGTACATAATTATGCACTTTGATTATATATTAAAATACATCAAATAAATCATCATCTGGCTATTTATTGCATTAAAATGTGCTGAAACAATATTATTGCAGAAAGTGGGCCTTCATCTTTTAATCCTGCACTCTGTGCACATCTACCCAGTGTCCTGATGGGGGCGCTGTTGCTTCATATTTCCTATAAAATTGGTTTACAGACCACAAAACTCCATATTTACACAGATGAGATGGCAGCTGTGAAGCCGGTGATGTAACATCAATGAGTATCATGAGTATCAGTGTTGCTGTTACCAAAGGACAACAAATGGCTTTAGTGTGTCCCTCCTCCTTTCCTTGACTCCTCCTTGGCTTGTTGACAAAAGAGTGCAAAGCTGGTTGAGAACCTGAAGTGACACTTTTAGACCTTGTAAGCTCTAAGTACAGCTCATCCTGTCGCCACGCCATCCACCGCACAAAAGACTAAGGTAACATCTGACAGATGACGGTGCAGAATCACACTCAGCATCCTCCAGTGGATTTTTGTTTAGCTTGTTTGGCTTGTGTCACTTCAGTTCATCGCAAACAGTCTAGATTTAACAGTGCGAGCCAAATGAAACACAATCCTTATTTCTACTTGATCACCAAAGAAAAGAAGAGGATATCATGTGGTTGTATGTACAAATATCAGCGTTACATATTGTTAACAGTCAGAACAGCAGGGACGGGATACAGATACAGTTATTGCACGTAATATCTACACCAAAAGCCTGTACCAAGAAGCTGGATTTTCTCTCGCTGGGGTTTATCTGAGGTTTCCGTATTACTGGTTCGCTTCATACTGGGGTAAATCAAGATTTTTTAGAGTTAGATGCATCCTTTGGATGAATACATACAGTTTTGTACAAGTCAAGAACAGGTCGTGTCGTCATGGTGACGCATTAATAATCCAACATAATACACTGATCCTTAATGAGCTTAATGTATATGGGGACAGTAAGGGCAGAGAGGAAGCTCGGCCTGAAAGGCCTGCGTTTTTGGAAAAGTGGAAGCGAGTAATCAGAGTGCTGTCTGTTTATGTGGTCCGATTCTGTAACATTACTTCCTGCCTGTTGCTGCAGCAACAGCGTTGCATTTGGCCTGGATGATGTGTTCGAATTCTTCATATTTTTGATGATTATCTGCTGCTCCGTGGTGAAATAAGCTGCTCTACAGGGTTTTTTTTCCATGTCTGCGACTGGTCGGACCCTGCAAAGTCCACACATTTAATGCACGTGTGCACGGACCAGATGTGAAAACCCCTGATCATCAGCTTCATAGTAATACTTATGTGAACTGCAAATATCTGCGTATGTCAACCCAGGTAACGGAGACATCCCGGGTATGTTAACCCTGCTTCGTAGTACAGGCTTCAGCTCTCAGAAGCACTGATTGCCAGGATCTGCAGTCAAAATGAACATTTGAATATAAAGTGCAACAGCTTTTTCAAAAGTGCGACTGAAGTGAAAACACCCTGTCTGCCTCACAAACGGTATTTAAATGTACTCCGACAGGAACACCACTATGGGATATAAGCTTCCAACTTCACCAGAAAACTATTCTGTTTGTTTTTATGTCAAGACACATTTTGTTGAGTTAATCTAAAAGTACATGATATAACAGTATGTACAGTTTCTATTAATCACCTCTGAAGATATTTCTCTGAGTGCTGTGAGGATGGTGAAGGCTGTTAAATGAGGAATGTGTGAGCTGAATGTGGGGTCGTCGGTCTTCCATGTGGCCGTATCTTATCCTCTACGGAGCTCCCTCAGCTCTGCAGCGACTTTACGCAACTCTGCTTCGATCTCCAGGAGCTCCTGTGCACAGAAAGAAAGGGATTTAATGAGATGAGTATGTGATGTGCGCGCACAAAGCCAACTCATCAAATGCCAAAAGGAGGGCAAAGAAAGTCTTTTTTCTGCACACTGAACGCTCATGGAAGAGCTCCTGCTTTATGTGTGTGTGCAAATCATCCCCTGTATTGTAACGTCATTATTTTTCCACATTTTGTCCAAGTTGTTTCATGGTCAGTCTTCAGTATAGCTCAAATCTGTTGTTTTATCATTTGTAAACACAACTTCCTGGGAGAAGGATAAAGGGTTAATTTCCTGGAGTTTTAAACTTGCTTCATGCTGTACAAGGCACTTCAGTCATACACAATCTGTGTACATGCACTATTCCAAATAAGACACTATCCTGGTTACGAGTTTTAGATAAAAATATTCCCTTCATATGCCGATGTCAAAGATCCTAGCTGGCCTAATGAGTCATGCCCACAACACATTCTCATACACCGCTGTGACATTTAAGTTTCCTACAAATAAATAAAATTCATGGAGTTTTTACAGCATGTCTTCACAGTGCACTGCTGGAGGTTTTGTTCCCTGATCTTCTGATACAAACAAGCAAATCTAAGAAAGCATGATCAAAACAAGAGATTGGGTTTGCAAAGGGGGGAAAGCCAGCAAACCTCCCAGTTTCATGGCCAAATACAATGAAACAGAGGATGTACAATTGAGATTTACATGCTTTCGTATATGTTTAACATGTAACAAGTATCACACGGTCAGATATTGTGTGACTGCTGCTAAAGGCTTGATAAAAATAAGTCTGCTTGTCAGTGCAAAAAGCTGCGATAATACATTTTACTCATCTGTCTGTGGACAAAGAAATAACCTTCATTTCCCATTACTTTTAAGTACCTGAACATTTGGCTGAAGTGCACTCCGCATTTCCTGCACCTCAGGAAACATATACACCTCAACATTGATTAGTTTGGCTAACGGCTAACTAGCTCACCTTCATGCAATTCAAAGCAGCTGTAAAAAGAGCTGTAAAACTGTTTATCCTGTTATTCTTGATGCAGCAATGTGACCGAATATTGCTTCATCAAAGTGTCATATATACTCTAAATAACAGATTTATCCTGATGCACGTCACTTTGAAGTCTCAGTTGTAAGACTTTGGATTTGTCATAAAAAGCTTTTATTACATATTTTGACTTAAACATAAGTAATAGAGCATGATTTTTATTTAATGAAAGGTTTTAGTTGTATGTTTTTATTTAATTATGTTTGTTTGTTGGTTTTTGAGCTAACTAGTGATTCTAGTTGCAGAAATTATCATTAAAGATCTCATTTTTAAAAATGTTTTGATGAAAAAACAAGCACTATTTAACTTACCTCTCCTTCATCTTCCTCAGCGTCCCCTTCATCCTCATTGTCATCCACCTCCTGGTCGTCCTCATCCTCTCTTATGTATTCATCCTCATCTTCCTCACCCTCATCCTTGTACCTCTCCTGCTCAAACTGCCGTGTAGCCTCATCGCTGGCTTTCTCCATCACCCTCTTCTGCTGCGGCTCCTTCACCTTCATCGCTTCGTCTTTCTTCTTCACTTCATTCTCGGCTTTTTTGTCCAACGCTTTTCCATCTTCAACCCCTTTCTCTTTGTTCTGTTCATCCCCCGTCTTTCCCTCCATGCTGCCCTTCGTCCTGTCCTGCACCTCCTCTTCCTCCTGCGCTCGTTTCATCTTTCTTAAGAGCTCGTCCAGCTCCTCCTGCTTGGCCTTCCTCTCCCTGTCCTGCTCCGGACTGCTCCTGCTGTCCTGATCTTTCATCAGCTCCTTCAACTCCTTCTCCACCTTCTCTTTCTCCACCATCAGCTCCACCTCATTCTTTCTCCTCTCTTCAATCCTCTGCTTCTCCAAGTCCTCTGCCGTTTCCTCTGCCTTGTCTTTGTTCTCCTTCATCTTCGCATCCTCCACCTCCAGCTTCTGTTCAGCTCCAGAGCTGTTTTGGATCTCCCTCTCCTTCACGGCTTCGTACCGCTTCTTCTTCAGCTCCTTCAGCAGCTCCTTAAGCTCCTCATCATTCCTCTCCTCCTTTCCTTTCTTGCTGATCTCTTCAGCAAGCAGCTCCTCCAGCTCCTTCGCTCTCTCCTCTTCATCATCAGCCCCCGTGCTGTCAATTCGCGGCTCCTCCGTCATCTTCTCCTTGTCGTCATATTCGTCTGTTTTCTCGTCATTTGTTTTCTCTGTCGGTTTCTCAGCATCGCTCACATCTGTCTCGTCCTCCTTGTCATCCTTCTGTTCAAAGTCGCTCTCATCATCGGCAAGATTGTACTCGTATCGCTGCCGTTCATCACCATGCTCCTTTTCTCTCTCTGCAAAAGGTGCATTGCAGTAGTCAGTATGAGCTGTGTTATCAACAGCATTCTCTATCAATATATCCATGTGATCATATCTGTTAAGCAGTAATGAAAATTTAATTTGTTCTTTAGCTGTTCTGAAGAAGTTTTGTATGATAACCCTCCATCAGATTCATAGCGTCCCTAGACTGCAGAAGAGTTCCAGCTGAACTCTTGCAAACTAAAAGGATGGACCAGCTGGCTCCAGGAAGTAAAATACCCATAAAAGGTCATGACGTACCGGCCATACTCAAACGGGTTGAGACAGACGAAAAAAGCCACTGTTGGAGTTCATTTTATTATGACCACATTCAGCAGGTGGCTCTGGGAGTCACGGGTGACATTTATAGAGTGATATATTTGTGGTTGAGAGAGCGGATATGCCGTGTGTGCAGTAGTTTGCACAGATGGATCTTTAGAGTTAAATCCATCTTGACTATGATTTGTTCTTCAACAAATGAAATGGATGAAAAACAGTTTTATTCCCTCTGAGGTAAATTGTAACATTTGGACGCAATCTGTGATACGTTGCAGAAAGGACACCTGTCTCAGTCTCAGGTGAAAAAGCAGTTTTATACATGCTTAAACGTCCTTTAGATGCTACAGTGTTATCCTGAAGCACCTAATGCACTCTGAGTGGCCGGCATGACTACAAATGCAATATATAACATAAACATTAAATATTTATAAGGTGTTTTGTTGTTAAGCTATATAACTATAATTTTATTGTTATATTTTATTGGACAGTAAAACAACACAAATGCTGATTTTGTTCAAACGTGTTGGCATTTAGGGAGATTTTGGTGAATAACAACATTTTTGTAAAATGTTCATAAGTGGGATTAACAGATTCTTTCATTAGAACAGGAGGTGAATGAGGCTTATTGTGTGTGTTATTTTGTGCTTATACCTTCATCAGCCAGTCTCTGCAGCTCTCGGAGAAGACCCTGATGTCTTTGCGCTTCATCAAGTTCCTCTGTGGAAATATTAAGACACAAAGACTCAACACAAGCAACACAAACCACAAAAGTGTTGTGGATGTAAACACGGTACAAAAATGATCAGCCCCAAAAAATGTGCATCTTCTACCCATTTCAGATCATTTCAGTTTTTACCTGTTAGCTGCAGTCCACATTCATGATGCAGCCCATCTTCATTCAGAGTCTCCTGAATAATGCATTCAACCTGTTGGTAAAATCCAGACAATACATATGAGTAATGACTGTGTTATTAAAAGGAAAATAACGAATGATTGTGGAAATAAAAACCTGTTTCTGACCTTTGCATCATTAAGGGGCGAGGACACTGGCCGGCTTCCCACTTAGAACAAAATATGAAGAGAGAAAAAAGACAGAGAAAGAGAGAGAGGGACAATATGAATTATTATAGATACATTTGTTGTTTCTTTAGCAGTATAACAGAAGCAAATCATCATCAGTGCCATAGATTGAGCTGTGCCCTCATTAAGTTGAGAACAGCAAGCCTACCTCAGTAAAGCAGATTAACCTCCCGTTGCTCTCGCTCTGAGATGCAGACATGCTGTGGCTTTAGCTGGCAGGTAATTTCCCACCAGGACTAAATCAGTCACCAATCCCTCTCTCCTCCGTTAAGAAGCTCTCCCTGCACCTTTTCTCACGGCACGGTGAATATAGCAGGTCCGAAATGTCTTCAGATCACAAACCAAACTCTGCAGGATTTTTTTTTTACTTTTCTCATCCATTCCCATATAAACATCAACAACATCTCATCAACATATGTGGATAAAACACATGGCTGCAGTCTGGTTAAGCTGGAAACACAAAAGCATCATCACTTTGAATTTCAACCCAATGTCTGCTCAGTACAGATAAAGATCAATAAAATTAATTGATGTCTCTGTTAATGTGGCTTCATGCAGACATGTGATCACAGAACAACATGGCCTTCCCATCATGTCCATGTGAGGTGGCGGGCATTGAGCAGTGATGTACAACATATTAAACCTTCACTTTACGTTTTTATTGATGCTACCTGCTCTTTACGTTGCCATGTTAGTCATATTTATGTCATGGTGTGTGTATTTCCTCACACACTGCGACACATAATTAACCCTTATGCTTATTGTCTTCGCTTATCGATCAGTCTGCTGCATACCAAAGCACCAGTGGGACCCAGTATTAACCCTGCTGCCATACAGCATGTCTCTGTGGGAGCCTGATTTCCTCCCAGACTGAAAGCAGCCTTTAATTACAGCGTTCAAAGCGCGTGTCGCCGCGGCACGCGCACAGACACGCGCCATTCCCCCCTGTGCGGGGCTTTAACTGTGGACTAAATAAAATACCTAAACTGTGGATAAAATGGTTTTATTCAGCCAGTATTTCTGACAGAGTCACAACATAAAATGCATTTTAAATGATATAACCGCGCTCGGTAAGCGTCTTAAGACTTAAACCCGCACGAGGCTTCCGCCGCTAGCTTAGCATGCACCTTGGGTTAGCTCCTTTATAAAATCAATGTTTTACTCTGTTTTTATCTTGTTCACACTTAAGCCAAAGCAGCAACATGTAAAAGGTGCACGCGCCTCTGGCGCAGCCTGCTGAGAGAAACAGCCTTCCCTCATTATTTCACACATACACACACACACACACACACACACAACACCAAGCCTTAATCAATGTTAAGGACACATACCTCCGACAGCAGCCCAAAGGAAAACCGCGGTTATCAGAATTCCCATAGGATCCGGGAAAGTCAGGCTCCTGTAGGAGATAACCTTGAAAATGATGGGTTTCCTCACACGCGCGCGCTCGCACTGAGTGAGGTGGAGCCGAGTCGGTGTGTGTGTGTGTGTGTGTGTGTTGTCAGGTGACTGCCACCGGATCAAAGCCCGGACCGGTGACAGCTGGTCAGGTGCTCTTCCTGTGGATCCAATATGCGTTAAAGCAGGAGGGTCCACCTGAGCTCATATCACAGGTAAACATCAGGTAAACATCAGCAGTGTTTATAACCGCTGGCTCACACAGCCGCTTTACATGTTTGGCACAAATAGAACCTCATACTTTACAGGTTTTGTCCATTTCTCTGGTCTTTTTTTATATTATTTTTTGTTGTTTTCGTTTGAATGTATTAAGAATTGATTAAATAACTTAAACCAAACTAAACTTCAGTGGGATGCTGTGTAAATAAAAACAGAAAGCATAATCTGATTAAAGATCAGAGGAGAATAGAAGCGTCAGGCCCTCTTAAAGTGATGTCCTGAATAAATAGCAAAGACCTTGCCACCCAGACAGGGACAATCACCACTGCACCCCCTCCCTCCGAACAGAAAGAGCCCTTATGTATAAGATCCCCCATAACGAAAACCTAAAAGCAGAAATTAAATAACCTTAGAAAAACATCTACAACAATCTAATGGAGATAAAAAAACATGCATCAATGGGCGGACCCCTTTATGATGTCACAATGACACGCCAAATCATCATTGCCATGAAACCAGAAGTACCAACTAAACCATGAAAACTAATATATGCTTAATGCTGCTTCACCCATTATGTATGGCATAATGGGTGAAGCAGCTTATATGCGGCGGCATGAACCAGGACAGGTTCTCAGACGGCGGCAGCGTATAGCTGGCTAGTTCTCTGGAGAGGAGCAGAGCTGCTTCTCTGGAGACAGAGAGGAGCAGGGCTGGTTCTCTGGAGAGGAGCAGAGCTGGTTCTCTGGAGATGGAGAGGAGCAGGGCTGGTTCTCTGGAGAGGAGCAGGGCTGGTTCTCTGGAGAGGAGCAGGGCTGGTTCTCTGGAGAGGAGCAGGGCTGGTTCTCTGACGGAGAGGAGCAGAGCTGGTTCTCTGGAGAAGAGCAGGGCTGGTTCTCTGGAGATGGAGAGGAGCAGGGCTGGTTCTCTGGAGATGGAGAGGAGCAGGGCTGGTTCTC
>JBAMHV010000009.1:4104732-4133024 GCA_037177535.1 Pseudomugil gertrudae | reverse complement strand
TGGATAGTTTCCGGATATTACCTGGATAGTTTCCGGATATTACCTGGATAGTTTCCGGATATTACCTGGATAGTTTCTGGATATTACCTGGATAGTTTCCGGATATTACCTGGATAGTTTCCGGATATTACCTGGATAGTTTCCGGATATTACCTGGATAGTTTCTGGATATTACCTGGATAGTTTCTGGATATTACCTGGATAGTTCCCGGATATTACCTGGATAAGAAAACTGCAGTTCTGTTTGCAGACATGGATCACAGCAAGGAAAAGACATTGTCCACATACGGTAATATAGTGATGTTTTGGGAAGACTGCACAAGGAGGGAGTGATGTTTGTGTTTTTTAAGTCTGGCTGTGTATAATAATTCCACAATAGCATCCATCTATTTTGATGTTATTAGTACAATTAAATTTATTGAGTGATAACTAACTAAAAGTAGCTGTGAAAGCCCTAAAGAGAAGTATTTTGTTTCTCCTTCCCTTTAAGAGTCCTTTTGGCAGCTATAAGTCCATATTTCCGGGCCATGTTCACCAGTCCTCTGGTTGAGTCCCGGCTTACAGAGATCCGACTGGAGGAAGTTACGCCATCCGTCATGGAGACTGTTATCCAGTTTGTGTACACCGGAGAGGCAGGGCTGTCGTTGGACACCGCTGAAGATTTGTTTGTGGCTGCCAATCGGCTTCAGGTCTTGCCCCTTCAAGACTTGTGCTCCAGGTAGAATATACAGGCTTAAAGAACGGTGTTGTTAACTCATAGCGCTGCTTCTGGATAATAAATCCTCTTGTTTTGATTTCTTTTGTCCACCTCTCTAATCCTTTCAGGTTTCTGTTTGAGCACCTCTCAGTGGATAACTGCCTGGGAATGTATTCTCTGGCTCGCTCTCATCATGACCAGCTACTGCTGCGTGCCTCTCTGCGGCTGGTGGCTCAGCACTTTCCCCGGGTGGCCCGGCAAAAGGACTTTCTCCTGCTTGACCACGGCACTTTAGGCAGCCTCCTGAGCTCTGACCGCTTGGGCGTGGACTCCGAAGCGGAAGTGTACGATGCAGCACGACGTTGGGCGGAGCACCAGCCTTTGGATCGCTATGCCCATATGCCGGCGCTCCTTCATCATCTGCGTCCTGGGCTTCTGTCTCAGGAAGAGAGTCGTAGACTGAGCCAGGAACTGGGACCTGCTGCAGCTGGAGAGGGCCTTGGTGGGCCTCTAAGGCCACGGGAGGGCATGTTTGAGAAAAAGATAGTCTGTGTGGACCTGACGCCTCGGGAAGATGATAATTTAGTTTCAAGAGACTACACAGTGGACTGCTTTGATCCTAGGACAGGAAAATGGGAGAAGTTAGCAGCACTCGGGTCTCTCGTCAGCCCAGGCTGCACAGCTGTGGGGGACAGGCTGTTTATAGTAGGCGGGATCCTGCGAACGGGCTCTGTGTCTGCAGCGGTCCATGAGTACGATGCCGTGCTGGACAAGTGGATAGCACGACCTTCCATGGTCCATCCACGCGCAATGCTAGGTCTGCTGGGCTGTGGAGAGTCGCTCTATGCCTTGGGTGGCTGCAACCGCTCAGCTCTACTGGACTCCAGTGAGACCCTGGAGCTATCTACACTTCAGTGGGGGTCTGGGCCTCGGCTGCCATTCCCACTGCGTGCCTTTGCCTGTGCAGCACTGAGAGGAAGACTTTACCTGCTGGGTGGAACCACACTGGAACAGAACCGGGCTGTGGTTCACTCAGGTGTGCTTATTTACCACACCATGACAGACTGCTGGACGCGAGTAGCCCTGGACTCTGGTGCTACCTGCCTCGCTGGAGGCGTGGCAGTTCGAGGGGGAGTCTGTGCTATTGGGGGATACATGAGGGACACCACTAAGTTTCTGGATGGAAACTACACCAACCTGGAGACTTTGGACGCTACTGGCCGTGTGATGTTTTTCAGAGAGGGAAGGGGGTCGGGGGTGGAAAGGGAGATCACGGGAGGAGGGGTGATGGTTAGCGCAGACCAGCGGGGAGGTGCAGGGGGCGGGAGCGACCGTGCTCCAAGTCCTGTTGTTTTCCCCGGATTGCCACGGCGGATTGCGGCAGGGGGCGTGGCCAGGTGGAAAAGGAGGATTTACGTGTTGGGTGGAGAAAACGGCTCTCGGTTCTATGACAGCGTGTACTGTTGGAAACCCGGCTGGCGCAGCTGGGTCCAGAGACGAGAAAAACTCCCCGGAGACACGGGAGGAGTGAGCCAGTTCGGGTGTACCACTCTTAAATTCCCCAAGAAACACATCCTGTCCAGACTGAGACTAGCCAAAGAAAACTGCAACAAATCCATAGACTAGTGACAGGAGCGTAAGACTGATGCAGTCGTAACTGACGCCATTGCCGGCCTCGTGCAGTGTTTGTGTTTTGAAATGGATTCAAAATTAAAATGTCTAATTTTATACAATCTGTGTGCAGCCACCAAACAGGCCTATAAAGAACTGGATTGTCTTCAGTGGACAGAGAACCAATAGAGCCAGGAACTGGTTATAAGCTGGGAAACATGCAACTGAATGTTACTCTGTTCACCTTTAGTGAGAAGAGTAAAACCTTTTCACCGAAGATAGCCTTTTAATCATTTTCATGAAGTATAATGTTATTTTTTGGTGGCATAAAAAATGTTGAAATCATCTTAATGCTGTGAAGTTTTCAGCAGGATGTAGTTTAGACACATTTACTGACAGATGTCCGACCATGCCATGTTCCACTTTATTTATTTTTTAAAGTCTTACAACCTTTTTTCATTTTGTCTAATGCAAAATGTGATGTTTTGTGCAGTAAGGGCTACATAAAATGATTTGATAGGAAAACATAATTGATGTAATGCATATTTTCATAAACCTGGCTTGTAGATATAGATTTTCTTTTACATGAGTCAGCAATAACAGCTTTATTAATATAGCTTATGTCTGTAAACTCACATCCCTCATTAAGGCCAGTGTCATCAAGATCCACAACAAAAATAATTTCTATTCAATTCAGCCTTATTTGTATATCGTCACTTCATGATAATGTCATCTCAGGGCACTTCACAGACATCCATTTGAGCCAATTCATAATGAATAGGCTGAGTTAAGGGAAATCAAAAAACTGCATCAAATTTTTTTCTTTCTTTTTTATTTTGGCAACTTGTCTTATCCGGCATTAAAGCAGGCAGAGTTTTGGTTTAGCTGCTGTGTTATGTATATGTCGCTGGACCCGACCAGAGTGGACAGAAAAATGATGACAAGACAAGAAAAGGGAAAACAAACCACACGAGAGGACAGAAACGCACCACAAAGAAAACACTGCAATCCAACCACAGACACTATACCATCCACCACACCTGTACAGAGACATAAAGGATGTCTGCCAAAGGAAGACAAATGCCAGGAGCATCAGAGATGAACAGACAAAATATATCAATAAATAAATACATTTAAAAAAGAACAACAATGTATTTTAAGTCAAATCTGAAGCACACACACACACACACACACATAAGGAAAATGGCTGTTCATGTATAAACATAAAGAATAGCTGAGTGACTGTGTCGTCATGCAGAACGTACGGGGTGAAACATGCTCACAGAAAGGTGATCATGCTAAGGTCAACCCCTCTACCCAAAGGTCAAAGCCAGCCAGGACCACCGAGACCAGAGCAAACCGCAGTCCGCCCTGAACAAGGACCCCACCAATCCCATCCCAGAGCCAACCCAGCATCTGCCCAGGAGGCAGCAGAGGGAGGTGGCAGCCAGAGCAACCCTCCAGTCAGGGGGCACGGGCCCCAGCAGACCCAGGCCGGCAGTTCTCAGCCAGAGCACCGGCCCAGGACAACAAGAGCCCCGAAGTGACGACCCCCCCCACCCTCACAAGCAGAGGAACTGACCAGCGCCTGCAGAGGGCCAGGGACCCAGACCACCACCTGGGGGAGGCCAGTACACTTCCTAGTGCACCAAATGCACCCCCAGAGAACCAGACCTCCACCTGCCTGCACACGTACACACCCTACCCCTCCCTTCCCCTCCCTTCCCCCAGATGCATACACAAACCTACCTGTCCTCCCACTACCCACGCACACACTTCCTTTAAACACACTCCCACACGTCCACATGTATACCCTCACCTTCCGTCCCTCTGCCCACCCCCCACATGCCCTCCATACGTGCACAGACATGCACTGATCCATCTCCCCCCCCACACACACACACACATACACCTATCATTCCTCTCTTTTCCCACCAAGCCATGCACTCTCCCCACTCCCCCACCCACATACCCTCCTCCCCCACCAACACCAAACCCACTTACTCAGACACACCAATCCACACACACCTATCTCCTCCATGATCACCCACCTCCCACTTACACCCCACCTGAAAAAGTGTAATTGAAACTGGGAGGTGACTAGATGCCACCACACATGCCAACGGTGGAGGGAGGCCCCAGGCCCACCCCCCACATCCACCGAAGACAAGTCACAGTCCCTGGCCACCGGCACGCCAACCCATTCTCACCGGCATCATTACATTCACACCCCTACTACCAAACATCACACCACTCCCCCTCTAGACCTCCACCACTCACAACCAACCGCCCCCCTTAAAAAACACACACATACACACACCCCTACCTCCCCTCTCACATTGACTCGCAATTTCCCTCTCCTACGCACATTTCGACAACTCTCCACACACATACGTCACCACATCCTCCCAACACACAGACCCCACCCCACAACCACATACACACATACATACATATAGACACATAACCGTCCCCACGAACTCCCACACCCAGCCAAACACATCCCCGTTATTCTCACACACACCGGCTAAGCCCCGCCCCCTATCGAATCTTGCCTTAGATCCGGTCTCCAATCCTGAGCAAGCATGAGGTGACAGTGGGAAGGAAAACTGCTTTTTAGCAGGAAGGAAAAGCCTTCTGCAGAACCCAGCAATGGTTTCTATTCATAATTTTGTCTATATTCAGCTCTTCTGCAGGTTTTCTGGGATTTAATGTGTTTTTTGTTTTTGTTTGTTTGTTGTTTGTTTTGTTTTTCTGCCTTTTGTCAATCTGCCAGGAAAATGAGAAGAAATTGTTAAATTATTTGGATTATTTTATTACAATTTTAGGTTGTATTGCTGCACTTTCAATGCCAGCTGAAGTTTAAAAAATGTTTTCAAGGACGGTCACAGATTAAAACAACCTAAAGGTTCATCAGTTTAATCATTTAGTCTCTTTATTTTATCTCTTAAAAACTGTATCTATATAAAACTCACCAATTACATTTTATGGCAGGTTTACAATGACTTAAGTCATTGTAGTCAACTGATAAAGAAGATGAGTTCTAGTTGAGAAGTCCAGAGTTGGCTTTCAGAGAAGTGATTGATTTAGTGTGATGAGATCAGTATGGGAAACTTATAATGACTCAGATGTAGAAATACTTCCTTGAAGAGATGACTTCTAAAACAATTTAGTGCGAGAAATGTAATTTCTTTTGTCAACAACAGAAACAAAAGACTTAGCAGAAATGCCAATACGCAATACATTCTATTCTATTTTATTCTATTCTATCCTACAGTCATTCAGCAGACGCTTTTATCCAAAGCGACATACATCAGAGAATAAAAACACCACAAGCAAGAAATCAAACAACAGGGAAGAGCATAGATAAGAGCCAGACTGCTGCAAGTCTGGTTGGACACTGGTGTTGTCTTGAAGTGCTAGAGACATTTTTTATATAATTATTTCCTATTTGTTTCCCAATATCATTAGTGCTGAGTTGTAGCAAAGAGCTACGTGTGTGAAGGAGCTACAGTACACAATACGATGAGGAGGCAGGAACCACGGAGGACGGTTGCTTCCACCAAGTCCATTTGGACACCTCAAAGGGCATTGTCACACTCACACAATAGTCATTTACGAAGGAAATAAATATTGAATTATTATTAAATATTAATATATAAATATATATAATATATTAAATAAATGGTAATGTTTTCCACAAAAAGCTTCTGAGTGGACTATAGGTAACTGGCTCTGGCCAAAGAACCTGCAGCTCGGTCGGCCGCATACTGCAGACCTTTGAGCATAAAAGTGACAAAATAGAATAACAAGAACAAAAAAAATCCATTAGAACCGCATAACTAGAAGGTTGTTTTTCATGGTTTATTATTAATACTTAGTCTAATAAATAACCTGCTGAATCTGCCTGTTGTCACACCTGACCAAAGTTCTTACTTAAACCAACCACAGAAAGTCTCCTGCCTGGCATTTCCATCACATCCACATAAATGCAGGTGTGCATCAAGCTGAAGATAACATTAAAGGCTAAGTTTTAGGTTTCCAGGGCATTTGATTGGAGCAATGGGGGGTCTCTCATCCGACAGCGGGGCCATCAGCAACCCTGCAGACATCACCGTCATTATTGGATATTTTGTCATGGTTATAAGTGTTGGCATTTGGGTAAGTGGATCTGTCAGAGTGAATATCGGCCACTAATAAGCAGGAAAACATTGCGTTTGAGAAACCTGCTTCTGTGTGTTCCAGTCCATGTTTCGGACAAACCGTGGGACGGTGGGAGGATATTTCCTGGCAGGGCGCACCATGACCTGGTGGCCGGTATGTTCAGAATAGATGAAACATATGAGCTGATGTCACCTTGTTGATGTATTTAGGGCTCATGCAGTAAATCTAACTTTATAAATGTTTAAATAACATTCATGTTTTTTTTAAGACAGTTGTCATTTTTCATAACAAACAAAAGCATTCAACATAACCTGTTCTGTCTTGATCTTAAAGGTGCAGTGTGTAAAAGGTCAAAGGTCAATAAAATTTGACTATGAACAAAAACTGTGATTTTCTTGGAATCTCATCGCTTCACTAAATGAACTTGTGTTTTTATTCTCTTAGAATACACTATTTACTATTTAATACAAGCAGATGCTTGCTGTGGGTCCACATACATAGCTGCCATGTTTGTGCCACCAGTTTTTTTAAACTATGGTGTCTCTAAATGGACAAACAACTATTAGAGACGTAAGAATCACCTGGGTTTTAAAACTCCTGTGATGGATTTGCTTGATTGTAGCCGGAGCAACATTTGTGACAAGAAGAGAAATACAGAGAGTAGTGACCTGTAATGAATTAATTTCTGCCCATAAGGCCACTGGATCCACTTGTAGATGAAACCATCTTTATATCTGGATTTATTTTGGCCACTGACAGTCACCGTCCCTCACGGCTGTGCTCAGCATTGAATGTTGTTCCTATGCTCTTCAGCAGTTCTTACACACTCTACCTTTATCTCATGTAACTACTGTGCTTCTCCAAAGTCCTGCAGGGTTCAGTGGTGTGCTTTGTCTGATCTTTGTACAGGTCGGGGCATCTTTGTTTGCCAGTAACATTGGCAGTGGTCACTTTGTGGGCTTGGCAGGCACTGGAGCAGCAAGTGGCATTGCTGTAGGAGGATTTGAGTGGAATGTAAGTATTGCTGTTTCATCACATTTCATGCTTTGCTCCAAATAAATAAATGACAGGACTCTAATGCAGGTCTAATTATATATTGTGGGTATTTTGCTCTGCTGATACATCAGGCTCTGTTCATTGTGCTGCTGCTGGGCTGGCTGTTTGTACCGGTCTACCTCACAGCTGGAGTAAGCAGTCTGATCCTGCACAATCGTTTCAGTGAATGTCCTATTAAAAAGCAAACCATTCACTGGTATAATGGTGACATCTTGTGTTTAGGTGATTACCATGCCGCAGTACCTGAAGAAGAGGTTCGGTGGGACTAGAATCAGTCTGTACCTATCTGTTATCTCTCTGTTTCTGTACATTTTCACTAAGATCTCAGTAAGTCATCCTGAATGAGTGCTCACTGTAAGAAAAACCGTGTTTGGGGTTTTTGTTCATTTCCCTTCCTCTCCATTCGCTGCAGGTTGATATGTTTTCAGGAGCTGTGTTTATTCAGCAGGCGTTAGGGTGGAACATGTACGTGTCAGTCATCGCCCTTCTGGTAATTACAGCTCTGTACACTGTTACAGGTATGTGGTCAAATCCTTCATGTTGCAAACCTTCAAAGTCCCCTTAAAGAAACTTTTGATAGAAAGATGCTATGTACTTTATGTAGTTGTAGGAAACTGTCCTCAGCTTGTAGCACAGATGAGTCCTGATGTTCATGGGTTGTTTGTCTGGGTGCAAATTTACGTTCTGGTTGGCTTACCTGATACTCTTGCTTTTTATCTAATCAATATACAGACCTATTCAGTGACTGGAAAGAACCTAGTTTTAAAAAAAACTCAACAGGAGGTGTGATCATAATAAAATATTTTAATTAATTTTCCTGTCTTACAAGATAGAAGAGGATTTTAAGTAGCAGTAGAGAAAATACGCAGGGTGAAGCTGTGCTAAGGTTATGGCTTTCTCAGATCTTTATTCAGACTGCTGTCCTCGTTAATGTACAGGAATGCTAAGCCAGAAAAATAATGAAAAAGACACACATTTATTATTAACCTCTTAAAATAGAAATTTGAAAAATTTTGTTAAACGACATCGTGTTAGGTCAGCTAAAGTTGTTTTGTTAGCATATAGCGCTCAGGTGTCCTCAAGTTATCCTGGTTATCCTCAAGGCTTTTATTTTTCCACTCAAACACACCTGACTGAAATTTATAGGTCATTGTGAAGAAGTTGACAAGAACCAATTGGATCCATTTGATCTGAAGTATTTTTGTCCTAATTAAGCAAGCAGGTCACAATTTAGTTTAGAGTTAAACATGCTATATAAGAAGCTAAAGTTTAGGACATTGCTGTCCTGAATCTGATCTCTGTTTTGTTAAACAATCTTGTTTAAGTCTCCAAACATAAGAAAACAAAATGCCACAGTAAATGGACTGAACAGTCCTTTTGACCTGTGTGTTTCCAGGTGGCCTCGCAGCGCTGATGTACACGGATACAGTCCAGACATTTGTCATCATTGCTGGAGCATTTGTCCTCACTGGATATTGTAAGCACAAACTATAATGTTGTATAACATTATTTAGTATTTTAGCCTTTAGTTTGTCCTGAGCTGAGTCTACTCCTGCCTTCAGCGGCTTCACAACAGCAAAGTCTTTAACCAGGTTCTGTAATTATTAATTATTATTAAGTAGTTAACAGTATGCTGACAGTGCAGAGGTGCAGAACTCTTCGCCTCTACCGTTGATATGTATCAGAACCTAATTTTGGATCAGCAAAAAGACAAAGTCCAAGAAGAAAGTGATGTGGCAGGGAGTACTTTGCAGTGGTATTAGAGCTGAGTAAGCAGCTGACACACATCTTCAGTTAGGATCACACAAGGGAGTTCTGAAAATACATGCAAACCATAATAAACATCATTAATTTATATAATAAAAAGTCCTGCTATATATGATATAGAGAGACGAGACCAAAAGGGTGCAGAAGTGTGTGGTTTCTCTGTGCAACGTAAAATGATGACATGCTATTTTTCCTCCACATCTGAAGCCTTTGCTGAAGTCGGAGGCTACGACGGACTGCTTAACAAATATGGTTCTGCTATGCCGAGTAATTTCTCCTCCATGGACCCCCAACGCTACAACATCTCTCCCCACTGCTACATCCCCAGACAAGATGCTTTCAGCCTGCTGAGGGACCCAACTACAGGAGACCTGCCCTGGCCTGGGGTGCTGTTTGGGATTTCAATAGGAGGAATCTGGTACTGGTGCTCAGACCAGGTGAATATTCCAGTTAGTTTCACTGTGTTTTGGGAGAGAAAGATGCAGGAAAAATATATTATTTCTTCTGCCTGAGGCATGCTTGCTCCTCAGAGGCTTGTTATGGAAGTCACGCTACTAATAAAAGGAAAACATGACAGAGTTTCTGCATCACATCTAAACAGAGCAGGTTTTCCCAAGAGGCAAATTAGACACAACAAAGAAGTTTAATCATCCTCTAAGGCTTCTGTATTAGTGTGTGTTTTCAGTCTTTGTGGACTGGGATGCACTGGGATGGGGGGGGGGGGTCCTCTCTGTTTATGAGAGTTTTGGCATTAGTTACATTATAAGATGAAGTTTAGGGTTAAAGCTTGGTACCCGAGCAGGATCCAGAACCCTGCAGGACTTTGGAGAAGCACAGTAGTTACATGAGATAAAGGTACAGTGTGTAAGAAGTACCCGAGATTAATAGAATAGAGTAGAACTTTACTGTCAGCATCCCAGCACAATAACAGTACAGCCCATCCAAACAAGATCAGGATGACTGAGGCCTTTATAAGTAGTTTATCCTCATTGGGCTCCAGAAATAAACATGCATGTGCATTTATTGTTAGGATGGAGATGTAATAAGATGGGGAAGGAAACCTGAAACAAATGGGGGCTTTATGTCAAAGCATCAGCTGCAGTTTTATCCCATAGATGGTTAATACTAGGATTATGATTAGGTTAAGACTACGGGTTAGTTATGATTGTTTATATACAAATGTTGTGTATTAACATTTTGCTTTAGCTTAAGGCTCAGATAGCTTCTCAGTAAGATACAAAGCACAGTACTCCATTACGTTCTGTAACTTTACACAACAGGGTTTTGAGCTCGGGTAAAATATGCAGCAGTGAATTTGGCAACAGCTTGCTGGTGAAAAAGTTGTTTCTGTAACAGCTGAAACCAGTTTTCCTCATTTTTTTCTGTTATCTCTAAGATGCACAATGTAGCAACAACTCCAACACTGAAATGCCAACATGGGTCATTTATAATCACCATAAAAAACAAAAAATCCAGAAAAAGGTTAAAGAATAAAAAGGCATTTAGACATTTACTTTGATATTTGTGTCTCTTTAAAATCAATGTGTTTAATGCTTTTATTCTCAGCTTCATTTACTCGGTTATACATCTATTTCTACATTATCAGGAAACTAAAAAGGAAGTTTCTAAAGTCAAGTTTTCCTCTTTGTAATGATAAGGGTTCCTCGTACAACGTTAAAGAGACACATGAAGCACTCTAGGTTTCATTTTATTTCTTTATTTTTGTTTCTGCCAACTTCTCACAATGTGAAATGGTGCGAGGTTGTCATAAACTCAATTTCCCTTCCAAACTCCCCACACTTTTTCTTAATGAGACATATCAGCACAGCCTAGTAAGAAGAGAGTTAACTTTACTGCTTGATCAACATACTTATCTGCATTGATGCTGCCGTCACAGACCTTAAAAACCACAAACCATCAGAGATGTTAGATGGGAACGTGTCTCATTGTTTTTACTGATGGTCGGATGCATACAAAACCCATTTCTTCCAAAAAAAACCAAACATGTGGAATCATCTGGAGAGATGGTCCATCCCAGACGTGTCTTACCCTTAAGCAGCCAATACGATACAGACAAAGTTAACACAATATTTGTTCTGGGCAGGACAAAGCTTTCAGTGACATCCCTAAATGAACCCAGTATTGTGGAGTCTCACATCCTTTGATTATATCAGTCATGACAGTTGTTGATGCAAAGCAGTTGGAGATATCTGAGATTTTCTTGCTGAGGATTGCACCCAGACACCACCAGTTTATCTGAGTACTTTATTATCATACAATATCAACACAATAGACATCTCCTCTCCTTTTCCTGAACCCGGAATGCAGGAATAGACTTACTGTCTCAAATTAAATGCCATTGACACGACAAAAAAGGCTGAAATGTTCTATCTTCTGCATCTTTTCTGAGCTCATATGCATTTATACGTATGTATTCCTGTGTACTCATCCAGGTGATCGTGCAGCGATGCCTTGCAGCTCGTAGCATCACCCACGTGAAGGCTGGCTGCATCATGTGCGGCTACTTAAAACTGCTACCCATGTTCCTCATGGTGTTCCCTGGCATGATCAGCAGGATCCTCTACCCAGGTGTGTGTGATATGCTTAATCTATCAAACCTCACTGAAAATAAACCACTGCAGGCACCATTCTGTTGTACAGAGTTGGGTCTGTAAGAAAGACTCATCATCCACACATAGGACTAAAATCTAGTTGAGATTCTCTTTTGCAAACCAGATATAGGGTGAGCTATTTGTTGAACTCAGGTAACAACCATAGATTAATGAAATGGAGTCACTAAATGTTCATTAGCTGCAGAAACCTGTGTTTACCTCCACCTGTAGAGGAAGTTGGCTGCGTGGTTCCAGAAGTGTGTAAAAGGGTTTGTGGGACCGAGGTGGGCTGTTCTAACATTGCTTATCCGAAACTGGTGGTGACAGTCATGCCGAGTGGTAAGGACGAATAACTCCTTTCCTCATCACCTTACATGTTGCATTCTTCAGAAACTATTTATCTTCTTCCCTCTCTGTCCAGGCTTACGAGGCCTGATGCTGGCTGTGATGCTGGCTGCTCTTATGTCCTCTTTGGCCTCCATTTTTAACAGCAGCAGTACATTGTTTACCATGGACATCTGGACCCGCATCAGACCACAGGCCACTGAGCGTGAGCTCATTGTTGTAGGAAGGTAAGCACATCTCTGTTATAAGATATCCTGAAGACTTTTAGTTTCATTAACAAGCTTTATAAATTCATAAATGCCTCCTGAGATGAGTAGACGTCATTTGTTGGATATTTTCAACTGCCTGCTGTAACTTTCTAATCATTCCTGTCCTTTGCAGAGTCTGGGTGCTGTGCATTGTAGCCATCAGTATCTGCTGGATCCCAGTTGTTCAGGTGGCTCAGAGTGGGCAGCTGTTTGACTACATCCAGTCAGTCTCCAGCTATCTGTCTCCCCCTATCGCCTCAGTCTTTCTGCTGGCTGTGTTTGTTAAGAGGGTCAATGAAACGGTGCGGAAGCATCTGCTTTCATGGGTGTTATCAATCTTAATCATTGCTCTGAAATACCAGTGTTTTAATTCTAGGTTTCCCCTCCAGGGTGCTTTCTGGGGCCTCATAGGTGGCCTTGCAATGGGTCTGTGTCGGATGTTGCCTGAATTTTGGTTTGGTAGTGGCAGCTGCATTTTCCCCTCTCAGTGCCCTTTCCTGGTGTGTGGGGTCCACTACCTGCACTTTGCCATCATACTCTTCTTCTGTACATCAGCGCTGGTGCTGCTGGTCAGCTACTGTAGCGAGCCCATAGACGATCAATATGTAAGTGACATACTCTACTCACTGAAAGGCAGCTATTTCAGTACGTCTGAATCGCTAATGTGCAAAGAAACCGGGTTGTTTCTTCTCCAAGCTTCATCGCCTGGTGTTCAGTCTTCGTCATTCCAAAGAGGAGAGGAAAGATCTAGACTGCGAACAAGAAGAAAAAGGAAGAAGAGCCCAGAGAGAAGCTAGGAAGAGAATGAGGGAGGAGAGCAATGATGTTGCAGGTATGTAAAGAAAAAAATGACCAATAAGGAAAGATAAAGATACATGAGCACAAACCTTCACTCTGTTTTAGGAGTTGAGGAGATTCAAAAGTCAGGAATATTTCATCTGTTTGGAAAATTCTGTGGTCTGGATGAGGACTCAAAGGATCATGAGCAAGAGGAAGCTGAGAGACCCGAGCAGCAGATGCTGGACATCAGTGAGAAGGCAGTGTGGAAGCACACTGTGGATGTCAATGCCATCATCATGATGACTGTGGCCGTTTTTATGTGGGGATACTTTGCATGATAAAATTATTTAAGCCCTTCATAAGAGAATTGCATCGTTTTTATTTAACCCAGATTTAAAAGCATGTTGATTACTTGTGTTGGAAGAGGAACCGGTGCTGCCATCTGCTGGCCAAGTTCCGCTACTGCATCCTAAAGAATGACATCAACAAAGTGGTCAGTTTCATGCTGCTTCTCTAGATAAGTGCATCTAAAAGTGTTACACATCCATTACTGTATATGGTTACATGCAGATTTGATTTCAGTTCCTTCAAAAAGGTGCAAAAACTAATTCAAAGTTTAACTCAATAAAACTTCCAGTTGTCGGCGTGTTCAAAGGTTTTTTTTCCCCCTTCATACAAATTATAACCTCGACTATAGGCAGGTTACAGGTTGGAGCAGCTTCATGAAGCTCACTGATGGACACCATCAGTATGAAAACTAACATGTTGAGCTCTTTGTCCTCTGCAGATACTTAATAAAATGTATTTAATCAAACTACTGTGTGCTGTCATAGTAGCAAACCGTTCTAGGCTACATCGAACTGGTACTTTTAGATACTTTATTCATATTATTCTGAATTTTTATAAAGAAACGCTAAATAAAATGGTTTAAAAAAAAACTTGAGTATATACAAGGTCTGCTAAAGTCATTCAAGACATCACACCAACCACAGTGATTCAGATTTCCAGTTTTAATCATCACTTGTTTTTATTTAAGCAGATATTTCCCATTAGCACTGTATACATCTGCAACCTACAGAGGTCTCCCATGACTACCCAACCATCTCCACAATCTCCATGCACAGTTTCAGCATCATTCATCACATCAGTATCTCAGTGTCCAGTCTGTCAGCTTGCAGGGGTTTGGTAGTGTAAAAGCAAGGTGGGGTGGTGGGCTGGGGGCTGAGAAAGGGTTTCTTGTTTGTTTTTTCAGAATCAAGAGTCAGAGTCGTCACCAGGCACTATTCATCTTGCACTGCAACAGTTCTGGGTGAGTGTGTCAAGCACCAGTACTTGGCCACATACAGGTGCTGTGCAACTCTCAATACTATCATCTGTGAGGTATCTGACACCTTTAGTCTCCTGCAGGGTGGATAAGAGGTAGGGGGGCTTTTAAGGCTGGAAGCTGGTGTATAGAGCGTTTCTACTGATCGTGGTAGATGGTTTCACTCGTTTTCAAATCATGAATGATGGCTTTGGCCAATACTGCCCTCGGCCGAATAGGAGGACGGTGGGGTGGAAGCAAGGGAGAGAGCTGGGGGGGTGGGGGGTTTAAAACAAAGATGGAGTATTTAAAATAAAAAATACATCTTTGAAGGTTCAGTAGGGTGACAGACCAATACAAAGAGAACACAGTCCTCATGAATAAAAGCAAATACAACAGCAAACATTCGGACACACAACCCAATAAAATCAACCAAACCGAAGAAAAAAATGGCAAAACAAGCAAAAAAAAAAAATAAGATCAATCAAACCATACAAAGTGACATCAGGCCTTTCCAAAGTGACATCAAGTTTCTCTTTTTAATCCCATCAACAACAACTCCCATTATTCTCTGTAAACCAGAAAGTACTCAGTGGCTCCTCTTTATGGCTGGTCAGCAAGGTTAGGGTCCACTCTGAAATTATGACGAGGGTCTCAGTGAAGCTGGGCCTGTCATGAACCAAAAGGTATGGCTGTACCCAGAATTAACCAGTGACACAAGCAATGAGTTCAGCAGCATCATCAGGGGACTGATCAATGTAGATCAACATCACAGCACATTCAGAAAAGTAGAAACGCATGGTGCGGGACCGGTACAAATGGCTTCTTGTACAACGGAGAAAAATCAAGTTTGCTTTTACAATCACATTTCTATGATAACAATGAACATTCCACCACTGAAAGTTTTACATCTGTTGGATTCGATACAACTCATTCCTCAAAAGCACCACTGCGCAGCTAACGTGGACGTTTGTGAAACAGAACGAGTGTTGGGAGCAGGCTCTAGGGCGATACATTTCTAAGTGTCACTATATGAACGTTAATCCCGATGAACTAACAGCAATGTTTTCACATGAATTAACAACTGCAACATCCACGAGTGCAATGAGACTGATACCTTATGGTTAAGAGGCAGAAAAAAGGACTAACAGCAGCAGGAGAGGACCCCAACCTTCTTAAAGTAGCCACACTGAAGCACAGTAAGAGGGAGAGGGATTCTGGAGGGCTTGGAGAAAACAAAAAACCAACAAAAAAAAGAAAAAAAAAAGGCAAGGAGTGTGACACACTTCTCTCTGTTAGCTCTCAAACTCGCTCCGCTGAGTTTGAGTATGAGAAAGAAGGATGGAAGTAAAGAACAAGTATTCTTGGAGTGCTGATTACTCCTTGTAATCCTCTCCATTTCCCTTCCGTATGACCAGCGATGAGAGAAAGAAAGGAGGAGGGACACATTGTGAGATGAGTTGGTATGTGTGTGGTGTTACTTGCTCCTCTCTACCTGGCCTCCTCCCTTCTGTCCTCCCTCTTGGTGCGAATGGGCTGAGAGCCATCAGCAGGCTGCTGGACCCAGTTATTATCATGGAGCCCAACGCGGCAGCCTGGCGTGTCCTTATCTGTACGCCGACAGCACATCCAGTAGGAACGTCCATAAGGCAGATCATGGTGGTAAGGTTTGGGGTGCCAACGGCACAGAGAAACATCCCCGCGCTCATACTGTCGCTTACACTGCTTGCAGGGATCATCCCTATAAAGAGGGTCTTGATTCCAGCGTGAATCCACTGCACGCACCCCATAGGTCTCAATCAATGCCTTGAAATAGTGACAGGTGCACTTAAGAGCTGCCAAGGAGTGCGTTGGCAGGTAGCTGAAAATGTTGACCATGATATGGTCGGGGAGGAGTAGCATGTACTGTCGTGGTTCAAGGAGTCGCTGAATCTGAAAGCGGATTTCCAGGAAGTCGTGGGACACGTGGCGGTAAAGGCGACACAGTGAAGGGTCTGAACAGTCCTCTCCGGCACTGGGAGAGTCTGGACGAGTTGCCCACTCCCCTGAACCAATTGCCACCCCTGCCCCAGTACTGTTGTTGTTAGCACAGTCCAAAGAGCACTTTCCTGACCCACTACCAGTGGTCTTTGCCTTTACATCCTCATCTGGTCCTCGAGAGGGCTGAAGAAAAAACAGCTGTCCAGGAGGGGGGTCTTCCGATGACGGGTCTGTTGAGCTTCCAACACCTCCGCCACTTCCTCCCCCGCTAGGCAAAGCAAAACACACCGTCTCCTCCTGCACATTCTCTGTGCTGTCCTTACCATAAAAAACACATTGGTCCACAGCACCAGTCACCACCACCTCCACATGGAAACCGGTCACCCGTTCCCTTCCCACACCGCCAGCTTTCTTCTCTCCAGAGGAGAGCTCCAGGGTTGGGTCTGGGCTTCCGCAGGACGGCCTGTCTGAGTGATGAAGGTCTCCATCTGGTTTGGGTGTAGCTGTAGTAGCAAGCAGCAGACTGCTGGGGTCTCTTGAAGACGGACTTACAAGCTGGTAAAGGTCACAGGTGATTTTCTCTTTGGCCCTGGCTGCGGCTTGATTACCCCCACCACCACCACCACAGCTCATAAACATACAGCGAGACCGGCCAGCTGGTTCTAGCTGAGAACGCGGGTCCAGATTTGATACTCTGAAAGCTATTCTGACCTCTCCATGACTGTGGCTGGGTGGTGGAGGTGGTGTTGCGATGCCAGACTCCCCTCCTTTCCTATGTTCCCCATCTCTGTCTTGATTAGAAGGTTGGATTCCAGAGCCAGGATCCAGATGTAGCTGATTCTCAAGGTTTTGAGACTCAAAGTGTGCAATGGTCTGTGCCACCCTGCATGACTCATGCTGCTCCTCGAGCTCCTGGTCTGTCTGGATAGGAGATGACAGCTTCTCAGCTTCTCTGGAGGGCTGACCACTTGAGGTGTTTGACACAAACACCATAGAAGAGGGGTCTGACACTGTGCCCCGGAGTATGGTATGCTGATTGGAGGTAAGGCTATGAGTGGTAGGAGTGGGTTGGTGATGGTTTCCATGAACAGCCACGATCCCTTGGAGGGCCATGGCAGTCCTCTGCTCAACCAAAGCAACCATCTCTGCCACAGAAAGCAGGTCAGTTTCATTTACACCTCTTATCTGCGACTCATCGGGGTAAGGGGGTGACCCAAGAGAAGCATCATGACTGAGAGCGTTGGAGCGTGTTGGAGGGTCATAGGATGAGCACCGTCTTCGTCTTTTGGCTTTACTGCAGTCAGTTGCCCAATTACCTTTAACCTGTGGAGAATAAATAAATAATTAACCTTTAATCAAGGAATAACTAAATGAAACTTTAATCTTTTTCTACTACGTGTCAGTTTCCTACCTTCATGGCACTCGGTCTGGGCTGGCCAGCCCCACTGAACTGGTGCGCAACAAAGAAGGCAATCTTCTCCTTTGTGTTACCTGGTTTTATAACATACCAGGTGTCTAATAGCACACGCCCTTCATCCATCTGGGACCCTGAGGTCGGTGGTGAAGGAGGAGCAGGAGGTGGTTGAGGAGTCTGACTCTGTGTCAGGGAGGTGGATTCCAGCTCGGGTTCAGGTGGAGTGTTCTCTGAGCCAACATCCTCCTCCTCTGCACTACCCTCCTGCACCCCGACTATCATCCCTACATCTTCATTTTCATCCGCTGTCCTCCTGGCACCTTGAGAGGGCTCAGGCTTGCAGAGCGAGGGGGACCCCGCCCCGCTGCTCCCTCCGCTGCTGCCCCCCGAGCCTGGACTCCTGGCTTTATTCTGGGAGTATGTGCCAAAGGGGCGTGGGCACCACAGCCGGATGTGGGAGAAGGTGTCACGATCCATCAGGATGGGAACCACCGTGGCATATCTGCATCTATGCTGGCCAGCAAACACCAAGAGCTCTCATCGTCAGTTCCCTGTTCCAGTGCCTACGAGATGGGCACCAATACAAAGCTCACCACCAGTACTGGACATTCAACCTGCATCAACGGTAAAGAGAAGAGAGGGAGAAAAAGGAAAAATTTAGCAGCTTAATAAATGACAAACATTGTTTATTCATACATCTACTGTAGCAATCCTTGTCCATGCTGGGATTAATTTAGACAATCAATACTCAATTGGGGCTGCACTGAATTGTTGCCCTGAGGTATTCAAACAGCCTGCTTCTCACAGTCTGACCACTACACATCAGAGAATACCATCATAAAATTATTGAAGCAATCTCAAATAGCCTGTCTCATACTTTTGCCAAACTCAATTAGCAGTTACATTTGCTAGTGTGTACCAAGATCATCTCCCCCCACTCTGGAGCCTCCGAATCAAATTAAAGCGATTACATTTCAGGTTTGGGGTCTGTGGCTAGTACATGAAAGGGATGAGAGATGGAACACAAAAGCCCCAAATGGATCCTCTTCCCTTCCCTTTGCATCTCAGCATTTCAAAGAGGACTTGCTTAATAGGAGGCAACATCGGGAGGAGCATGCAGGCATATGCCAGACCTATTTTTAGCAGAAAGCAGCAGGGGGTGGGGTAGAAGTAAAACTGTTGTTGCTCTCCTCCCTGCCCTCACCCCTTTCTCCATGCCAAAGAGCCTACACTAGAGAATAGGGAGGGAAAAGCCTTTCATCCACCCAACAGGCTTTGCTTCTGTAGCAAGGCCAGCTGCAGGGAATGCCAGGAACGTGCCGGCGTGCTTAAGGACCTGCACAAATGACAATGGAGCAACTCATTTCACTTAATGTTAAACTGTCTACACCTATATAAAATGCCTTTTAACCCTGACAGTTCCACAAAGTACTTTATAATTGATTTACTCATTCAAACACACACACACTTTAAACTGGATACATTATACATTTCGTATAAAAGGTTTTAACTGGAAAGGATTTTGATGACTCAGCAATTTCTCACTTTTATAAAAATAGTAATCTAAACCCACTAAAAGTTCCTGCTAAGCCTGAAAAAACAGAAAACATTACAAAAAAAAAAAAGGAGTGGTTGAACTCAGGACTAAAAACATCCTCACACAAACTTGTAAACAGAATCTTGACTAACCAGCCACTCAAGTCTTCACGTAGTTACATATAAATAAGGGAACTTACTTCTACCTTTATATGAAACATTTATCCTAACAGGTAAATTAATATTTCACTTTTATTGCACATTGTATGCTTCGATTGGAAAATGAAGTTAAATTGTGCATTAAGGTGAGGAGATGAACCATAAAGTAATATTTCTTTTATAAAGCAGTCATAGATGTAAAAAGGCAAGCAAATGGACTATACGAACAAATAAAACCAAAAAAGGATTAATTATTAATACAATACTGCCTGAAACAAAAACAATATTTTAGAAATGGTTCTCACTACCATTCCAGCAAGATGCTTCATCATCACATGCACTACCTAGGTTTTTATGCTTTGTTTTAGTTAATCAAACACCTCTACTCTGTCTCTGATGAGCCGTTTCCAGAGGTGTAAATAAATACAGTACAATAAATAAATACATACAATAAATACAGTACAGCCAGATGCACTAAACACAACTAGAAGTGTAAATGAACCTCTTTGGTTCAGGGAAAGCACACCGACTGCAAATAAAACTATGGCAGCCTCATCTGATCAGGCTGTTAGTTATCAACTTCACTCTGCCAGCTAACCAAAGTTACTTTTACACTGTGCTTTATATTAACACACATGCTAATAAATCCCAGTGTAGGCCCTTCAAATATAATGCTTACCTATTTCTAAAAATTCACCATGTGGATAGAAAACTCCAACCTTTATTTTAAAAGGTGACACTAATATTACTGCTGCTTTAGTCAAACTGATGATGAAGCTACTTTTCTGAGTAATCAATGCAATTATATGATCCGTCAGCAATGATCTTGCCTTTAAGGAAAAACTTTGATACATATCAGCTCTTTAGCAGATAGCATATAACCTTCCAGCTGAGCAAGCACATAAACACGTTCTTACTGAACTAAAGCGTTCACACTCAATGAAAGATCAGATTTACTACCGAGAAAATATCCCAGAGCCAACACCCTCAATATCACGAGACACACGTTATGCAACCACAATGCTTCCTTAACTTAGATATGGAGTGGATCTCATGTCTAATTTGATATTAAACCATGTTGGAAAGAAGTTATGCAGAAAGGCAAGTCTTTCCATCACTACACCTGCCAAGTAGGTTAACACTGGCACATACAGTTCACCGTCATGATTACTGAACTCCCAGTTAATACAAGTCTTAGTAAGTAGTTACCTAGGCAGTGAGCTGTAGTTGATTCGAATCATTTCCCTTTCTGTAAAACACTAAAAAAATACTATCAGGGAAGCGTCAAACACCAGACTGAGACTCATCCAAGACAAACTTAACATACTTTTTACTACACAACCAAACCAAATTATTTATATGAACCAATTTCTTTAATAAAGGAGGAAAAACGACCAATGTAACTTACGGTGAAAAGAATACAAGTAGGTTTAATAGTTTTATAGACATTTTCCAATGTTAGAAGCAAGAGGAGATCATTTCAGTAATCTATATCATTTTATCTCGCTTTAGAAGAAACAAAGCCATTTTAGATTCACCTGAAATGGAAACATGAAAGCTTGTAGCTGAAACTTTACCATTTTTCTGCACACCATGATAATTATACCAAAGAGGTTATATAGAAAAGGGTGATGTATGCAAGATGTTAGTCAACTGCTTTCCATTAGTCATTTTTAGCATGTTTAAGCCATACGCTTTAAAAACACGTAATTGGATGTGCCTCTGCTTCGCATGCTGCTTGTGTGGTGTGTTGTACATTTGGACTAATGGATTGGCTGAGAGAGGGGCAAAGAGCAAACACCGCCTACACAGTGTGGTGAACCAATATAAATGCTTCTTCTATAATTATACAGGAATAACTCAGCTAAGAGTAGGCAGATTGTGCTGTTGTGGGGAAAAAGCTAAATAGTCTCTTACACTCCCCTTATAGCCACTTGTATATCTTGCTGTAACTACCTCATCCACTCCTCCTTCCCCTCTTATTCTAAACAAATTGTGCAATCCATCATACCATACCGGGTGATAATACAAAAGGAGGGAGAAGAAACACTTTCCACTTGCAGCTACATTTTAGAACAAGGTCATTCACAAGCGCACCATAACCCACACCAAAGCAGAAATATTAGCCTTTAGCTTTCTGTAACATTAGCCCGGTTAGGAGAATGGATCCCTTTTTAAAACAAGCAGATCCGTTGTACCGTTTACAAATAAATAAATAATGGATAAGTACATATGCAGCTAACGCCTTTCAGTGAGTAAAAACACGTAACCCAACCGGGTTGCTTCAGCGTGTCACCAGCTTAAAACTTCTGTCACTTCATGTTCTCTCTGCTTTTTTGCTTTAAATGATTATTTTTAAAGAGATTTTTATCTCTTAAACTGCAGAACAAGTGTGGTGTACCACATAATGAAATGCTACAAGCAATGAAAAAAAATAGCTGTACTGTACAGCTTCACAGAAGATTTAAATAGTTAATGCCAGGACAACATAAACCTACATGCACTCATGGAGTCCCCTGAAAAATAAATGCATAGGCTCCTGATATTATACTTTACTTGAACAGCCTAACCAAGGACAAGAGTTATGAGTTTGCTTAATTTAATATACTTTATATTCCATACATCTTCACATGTCTAGTTGTAATGCCAAGAGAAAAAAAAACTACAGATTGATCAAAATGCTGATTGGTTAAAAGTTTGCACAAGCAGGGTAGAGATGACAATAACCTAACAAAGATGTTAGCTTAGAACTATCTGACCTTAAAACGCATGATTAAAAACGCTGTGCGACAGCTGAGTCACCACGTCGTACGCTTTAGAGCGGGATCAACACACTGGACGTTTTAACAGTGCAACCGTATCCGATTCAATCACGTTTGTGGGGGAAGAGTGAATAAGACGGGTAGAAAGGGACAGAGACAAGAGAACCATCATCAGACATCAAATGTCAACATTCAACAGATCTTCTTTAACAACATCAAAAGCAATTTCAAGTCTTTGTCCACTTTCACTTCTCTATATTAAGTGAGGTATATAAAAGTCTCTGTAAAGCTTTAGGATCACAAAACAGTACCAGTTTTGGGAATTTCAGGTGGCAGCAAAATGTTTTAACATGTAGACATGCATCGAAGCACCAATACAGTAATCAATTTCCAAAGATCCTCTAAATTAACTGCTGTTTAAAATGATCAATCAGGAGGATACGACAGTGATAAAATGTTCAAAATGTAATAACACTCCCTTTATTTCCAAATAAATGTATACAGAACAATCACTGTTTTTATTTAGACCACATTAGAAGCCATCAACAGTTCGGTGTGTAGTTTTGATGAAGACTGTGGCAATACATCAAAACACATGTGATTTTTCATCACATCCTTGCTTCTGTTTTAGTCTTGTAAAGTGTTGGGATGTCAAGATAAAGAAGATTGAAAAATGGGATGTTGCAATTTTGCTCCAAACTGTGCAACACAGCACAAAGGCCCTGGTTCTGAATGCAAATGCACTTGCAATAAGGTTTGTCATTTGCATTGTAGCCGGGCTGAAGCTTGGGCTCGGCTTGATGTAGCAGCTGGACATGTTTTATTCTTCTCAGCCTGGAAACTTTCTTTTTGTTCCAAAATATTTGGTGCAACTTTACTTGTTCCACGTGCTTCCACACCCTAGCTTTGCATGCTTAAGGCACTGGGTGGATTTCTTGCTTAGCCATCACTGTTACTCTGTTTGCTGTCAACATGTACAAGTAACATCTACAGAAAAACATAACCATTAACAGATTTAAATCTGTTAAACATTTCCCTTAACCAGTTGCCAAATGTCTTAAATGTATGAAAAATCCAGTGTGACTTAACGTACATGTCCTTTTTAGTAACTCTTAGCTTGAGGACATTTGTTAATGCAATCCACCAACACTCCAAGTTACTTTTCCCACTCTTAATTTAGTACTTAAAACAGTAGTAAATAGGCTGCATATATAGCCTGGAGTTTGGTACTAAGATTTCTACAACAACCTAATCCCACAAATCCTGTCCAAGCACAGTGGCAGCCAGTGACACCACAGAAACACTACAGAGCACAACACAGTATGGTTAAGTCCCAAACCTGCCTGATAAAACTCAGAAATCTAATGATTTTCTCTATATTTTAACATTTAATCGTTTCCACACACAGAATTGCAACTCTTAATGTGTGCAGAAATGTCAACACCAGCTACCGTATCACATTACTCAAATAGGGAAATGCAATTCAAGCCGCCACAATAAAAGCATAAAGTAAAGGTCAAATCAAATTACCTCAGTCTGTATTTACACCAATAAGATGTGCTAACTGAACCAGACAGACTAGATAGCAGTTCTGCTATCTTCCCTACGCAAGTAAATTATGTCAATAATCCAGAGTACATCATTCCTCCTCTGTATTGAACACTGATTTGAGTGTTTCTAAGATTGCAAAATATGTCTGGATACACAAATGGCTTTTCTCACCATTTTAGGGTCAAAGGCCTTTAGATTATTGCTGCAGTCAAAAGGTGATAATCCCCACAAATCTACACAGGGTACCAATATGTGGTCGAATGACTCTACATTGTAAAACAAATAATGTTTTTCAGCCTTTATATCAAAACAGTATTTCAGTAAATAAATTCCTCTCAACAGGTTAATGAATTTACCTCCATATGTGCAGAAACAGAACGCACTTAATATTTGGGGACTTTGTGTATCAAGTTCTACTTTTTTCCACTTAGATGTTCATTTTAACTACCAGGAAATACGACTTTGAAACAGACCTTTTTTTGTAGTAAGCAAGTATCCATACAGAGACTAATATTAGAGTACATCAACCCAATAAAGAGAAAAATAATTCAAGGTCAGCCACTCAAAATCATCCAGTTTGCCTGTATTTTTCTTTTTAAAAAGTACATTACAACCCAGCTGCCAAAAGCCCACAAACAGTAGAGAAGCATGTTCAAAAGGGGAAACATCTCAGCTTAATCTCCCTCTCTGCATGTTCATCTGTGAAGACAATGCAAGAGCCGAGTAACCTGCAGGCTGGCTTTGCGTCACACTGTCACTAGAACAAAAGAGCCGACTGCATTACTCCAGCAGTCTACCCAAGAACTTAACATGAGTGTCGTCTTTCTGTCTGGACACCTGGGATGGGCGGTTGACCAGCCTGTGTGTGTGTGTGTGAACATTGGCACATTGTGCTGTAAAAGTGTCACAAGTTAAGCGATGGTGCAAGCTTTGATATGACAATCCCAAAGGCCACTGTGTTAATGTAGTACTGCAATGAACATCTGAAGGAAGGTCAATCCTGCATTGTCTTACAAAATCACATGGAACAGTACATCATGTAAATGAGTTACTGGGATATCAGTCACACCAAACCAGTATCAGAGCAATAACGTCAGTGTGTCTCACACAAACACACACACTAAAACTCTAAACTTGTTCAATATGCTCATCTTTAAACATCTACCTACATTAAAATATTAAAAGGGGAATAAATAACTTTGATAACTACAGCATTGGCAAACCACCTGATAATGAAATCCCATCAACAGACATGCTCATATATTGACATGTGGTGGGATGTCCTATGATACAGCCTTACATGTTGACGTACATGTCAACATTTATTAACTTATGACCGTCCACATAAACATGTCTGAGCAACAATACTGTTTATAGCAACTTATTGGATAGTATACGTTTCTGAAAACATACAATTAAATAAACAATTATAGTGATAATAATACTTATGTGTCGATTTTTCTCTGAGAATAAAATTCCTGGTCTAAAATGAAGGCCTGCAGGTAACTTTTCTGGCAGTGGCACCGATAACCTAAGTAACACGCTGAAATATTACCAACCATTGAACTGACACCCAACATAGCTAAACGCAACTACAACACTGTAAATAACAGCAACAAGCCCAGCTATTATTTGTATTGTCGCACTCTCATTTGATCATTTATTTCCTACTAGCTTACTAGATGGTCAAACAGTTAGCGTACACAGCATAAGCTATGTAGGTAAATGTCCAACGGATAGATGGTCAAACACAACCCGGCGACCATGAAGAATGGCTCTGTCAATTAACGTTCAAACCAGCAAAATTACTTATAACTTTCATCCTTTTAAAAGTTCATTAAAAGGATAGATTAAAGAGTTATTTCCGGAGCTAACGAATACGCTAACTGAGAAACGTAACTTACCTGCACAATAACATGACAGAGCTCGCTAACAAACTGTGAGTAAATAGGAATAGTAAAAACTCAGCTGTATAGTGCATTAGCTAAATTACCTTAGCGCCGTTAACCTCCACGGATAACTTACTTGATTTGCAGACTATCGATGACAAATATTTCTCTTCTGTATTTTCTTCTGACCAAACCAGTCTGTTTGGCTAAATGCAGGTGACACGAGTTGACTATCCCGAGTCCACGTAGCTAAGCTAGCTCACGAGCTAGCTAACAACGACATTAGCCCAGAGCTACTTTCTATCATCAACCTTGTCTAGTGGTTGCTGTTATCCCGGATTGTGTATCTGTCAGTTCTCTGAACACAGTCTAGTTAACTGTGCGCCTTGTTAGGACTCTTCACAATCGTTCTCCCACTATCTATTTAGAAGTGACACAAGCTTTTACGGTATGTTCTCGGGGATACCAAAATAATCAGTGTCAAAACGGCGAGAGGAGGAAGGCCATCTTGTTGACAAGCAGCTGCATAGGGCTCTCAGCCAATAGCAGCGCAGAGTCGGTGGTATGCCCATATAAGGCGCCTGCACAGCTCCCTCCCTCTGCAGCCCCCCGCTCCCCCCACACACTGGTTAAAGTCCCATCATTATAAGGTCACTGTGTCATGCACAGGTGGGAAAATCCACTTATATCCTGCAGATTCCTTTCAGGATAGGAAAATAAATGTCCCTTTATTAATAATTCAATTGATTCAATATGTTTGATTTTTAAACAGTTTGTGCTATTTTTCATAAATCTATTTAATACTATTATTAAAAGTCCTCCTGGTGAGACATGATGCAGCTTAATCAATTTCTACTATTTATTTACGTAGTTTTTCAGTTTAACTTCACCTTTATTATTATTCTATGTTTACTAGCGCATGGTTTCCATGAACTCTATATGTATTTTACACATAATAGTCTTATTTGTATAACAGTTTTTGAATAAATTTACCTTTGCTTTTGTTTTTTCCGCTCCAGTATTTTCCCTTCATATCTGCAGGTTCACCTTTCATCATATGTTATCAGTAAAAGTGAATACTGGGTTTATCTACCTCAATAAGAGAGGCTCCAGCTTCGTAGTAGGACTCTGGTGCCAAGACATATGTTTGGTCATGCTGTTACTATTTTAGTTAGAGACGGCTTATTTTAGAGTAGGGTTGGGGGTTGGACTCTATGTCCATTTAGCATGTGTGTGTGTGTGTGTGTAGAGAGGGTATGGTTGTGTGTACTTTGTATTGTTTTGTGATAAACTGCTTGTGTTTTTCTGATGCAAAAACACAAGTTGTCATCATGTAAAGCACTTTGTGCTGCTAAAGTTTGATTTAATTTATTTTACACTGACTTCATATTGACACTGTAACCATCTATGTTGACCCAAATGTTGTAGGAGCCACAACTGCAAATATATTTTATGTTATAAGTTTGTTGGTGTGCACAGTGACACCTGGGTCTTGGTGGTTACAAATAGCTGCAGTCATCTAGGTGCATCACCTGTCTTTATGGATGTAGGGATGGGATGAGCTCGGGAGCATATTTTGTGTTGACCCCAAAAAGTTGTACGTTGTGCAAGTACTGGTCACGTATTGTTTATATTCATGCAGACATTATAATATTGAATTATGTGATCTGTAATTGTCATGAAGTTACACGTAACATAGTGTGTGTCATCAAGTAATCTTGTTTAGCCTGCCATGGCTGAGCAAGTTGGCGTTGGACAATTAGCCGCAATAGTTGTCTTTCAGTTTTAATCAATTTTTTCTTGTTTTTCATTGCAATGGGCTAATTTACCAGCAGGATCATTATAGTTTTCTTTTATCTACCATATGTTGTAGGATTTATAGAGCAAATAAAACAATATTCTGTTTTTGTTTTCTTGACACATTTTTTCTGAAAAGCTGTGTCATAGTGATCTGTACATAAACTGGAGATAAATAAAAGCAACTCTCTGTGAGTCCAGTAGAGGGCCGCAGACTGCACAGTGGGAGATTAATGTGTGTTAGTGTGTACTGTCCACAGTGTTTCTCTGTCACTATATGTCTCATTTTTATACAATCACAGCAGGCCTAAATGCTTTGCACCCACAGAATACATCTAAGTTTATCATTGTGCAGTTTCTACACTGAGATAAAAGAGTGAAACAAACATCTGCTAGTGATGCTACTTTTATTAAATTATTCAAAATTATATGATAATAATTCAGATAATGATTCAGTAACTTAGACCATCCAGTAAATCACACATCTTCAGGTCCTGTCTAGTGATTTTATGTCCTTATGGATAGATTTATTGATCTGGCCAGCATTTCTGGGACCCAGGAGGTATTTTATTGTGTATATATACACAGTATATACACACACATATATATATATATATATAT
>JBAMHV010000009.1:4089171-4104632 GCA_037177535.1 Pseudomugil gertrudae | reverse complement strand
GATTAGCTATATCTTCTGTTTTTTTCTTTTCTGTTTTGTGCATGAAATTATGTTTTGATGCTAATCAAATAAATAAATAAATAAAAAAAAAATATTTATGATAGTTTGGCCCATGACCCTGACCTTGGTAGATATTTTGGCAAATTTGGCTTAAATAAGCCATTTAAACATCCTGACAAAGAGTTTTATGGAACCCTTTCTCTACTCTATGTACCACATACAAATTGTGCAGATATTAAAAGAAGTGTTTTACATATAAACATCAAAAGCAAATGTGAAGAAATCCCTATATAATCATCAATTAAATTACATATCAAGCATTTGCAGAACATGTTCTTTCATCATAATGGTAAATACAACATTATAAATAATTTGAACAAAATATTGCTAAACTGTAGCCTAACTGCTTCAATAAAATATGTGTATTGGGTGTGTAATTATGTGTTTGGTAACTGTACCTTAAAGCACGTGCGCTAGTGAATCCGCCTCCCAAAATCCACTGCCCCTTTACTCCTAATGGATAAAACTCCATCTTAGGCCCGCCTCTTTACAACTGTGATTGAACAAATACCACTGACATAAGCATCCGTCATGGACTGTTTGCACTATAATTGGCTAATATCACGCTCTTCTCCTTTCATTGGCTAGAGTCCTCCAAACTCTAACTCTGATTGGATGCAGGTTGACTGGGTCAAAGATGCACTTCCGGGTGTAGTGTCGCCGCAAAACAGAGACTGCTCGGCGCTGGAAAAGGACAACGACAGAGTATAAAAAACGACCCGATAGTTCTTCTTTGTGAAAAGTAAGTTATTGCATCGTTTTTAAGTATTACGTTTCACTATTTTAAGTTATTTTCCCAACACACTGTGAACGTCATTGTGACTAGCTTGTTATTTAAAGCTTCATCCAGTAGCTTCATTCTGGTTGAGTGGTGAGATTCGGGCTATAACCACTGAGTAACCGAACTTATCTAAGGGTATGCAGTTGTTATTTTTACACAAATTTCAGGTTAGATATTTACTTTGTTCTTTCACTCAGCATTATGAGTCAACACGTGGTAGTAACACGTTATGAAAAATGATAAGTCAAGGTTAAACTCTCCGGCTGGCTAACATGTGTTTTCTTTTCCCATATAAAGCTTGGCTTTTTATTGACTTCTTCTTTGTAACAGCTTAAATCATGGTGTACTTTATAATTAACTTCTTACCTTCTTGTTTGACTAAAGTGATGCTGTCAGAGGTCGCGCAGGTTCTCCGTGGGGTTGGTAAGGTGGGCTCTGCTCTGGTCAGCACTCAGGGAGAGCAGCTACGGTTAATGGCCTGCAACTCCACCGTGGGTGCTGGACTGAAAGCTGCTCAGGATGTGGTGGAAGGACTGGTTACCACTGTCATGGGGAGCAACAATCAGGTGAATGCATTTCCAAGGCATCATAAACAAACAACAAAGCTGATAGGATCTTATAATGCTGCAACTATGTTTTTGTTTTGTGAAAAGACTGACTCAGTTGTGTGTATGTGTGTGTTGCAGCAGTCTATAAAGGAGGATGTGTTTCCTGATGCAGAAGGCTGGGAAAATGTAGACCCAGACGAAGCAGCCAAGTGGGCTGTGGGGTCTGAATTCGCTGCTGGTAATGCAGCACCAAGCCAAACAGTGTCTGGACCTGCAACAGGGATTCACACAGGTGTCATGTCAACATTGGTTATGTTTAGATCAGTTTTAATGCTGAATAAAAGTTAAATTTGCTTTAAAATGATGAAAAATGAACCTAATACAGAATGGAAAAGACTGAGTTTTGGTGTGTCTGTTTCCGAATCCAGGGACAGCAGGAGGAGGGGTAGGCTGGCCAGGACAGAGTACTCGCCTCCTGCACACTGCCTCCAACCTGCAGAGATACTACTGCCAGACCCGATCTATTCAAAACTCGGTGGTGACGAAACTCACACCAGAGGATATCAAGAAAGCCAGGGAAGCAAAGCAAGCACTGGCCAAACCAGTCAGACAGAAGGTGGGTTTAAAAATGGAAGATGTATGACTAAATGGCTGTTCTGTGTATGGAAAACCGCGTTGTGGATGTGCTCCGAGTGTGCACCCTGAAGATGTCCGGACACACCCAGTGGCCCTCCACATCTACAACATCCCACCGTTATTAAAGTTGAGCTAAAATGCTCCAAAACGCCGGCAGCTCTCTGCTATCGCTAGCAGCTAATGACTTAACATACAATTTAGTAGAAAATGTTTTCTATTTTGTTTGACCATTAAATATTAGATTATTAAATTACTTCCACTGTCAACTATTTTTCAAGAATGGTTGTGTGTAACTGGAATAAATGATGATCAACAGCTTACATTTTATATGATTATCTGCAATTATATCCCACCCAGGATGACAGTCCAGCCTTAATCTGGCTGTAGTATTTATTCAGAGACTATATGGTGAATTCACAATAAGCAATCCATGATAACACAATTATTTATCATCCTTTTGTAATTTAAATGGACACTAAAACTACACTGTTAGTAAGAGACCTTTATTTTGACCTAAAAAAATAAAGTCACTTCTCATTAAACATGCGACTAATTAAATAACATTAACGTCCAATCAGGAACAAACAAAGATCATCAACAAGTGACCAGATTTGTGTGTAATGATCCTTCTAGCTGGAATAAAGCCAGTAAGCTGTTTTTGATGCACGGTGAGGCCAAAATGAGCTGAGTTGGAGTTGTTTTTGTGAGAATGTTGTGTAAATATTAGCATAAAACACCTATGTAAATGTTTCTGTTGCAAAGCTAAGACAAAAGGGATGACATGTAGCTGAAAACAGGCTTGATATGTGTATTATTACTACTATGTACTGGTTATTATAAATTCTGTTTGGTTTTATTTTCTCTGGAGCTTTATCTATGAATAATTAACTTTACATTAAAAACTCATTTAAACTAAAAAGAAACAAGTTGGCAGAAAATGGCAAAAAATTAATGTTTTGTGTGTTAATAAAGATACTTAGCAAAGAGGGAAATGCACTGATGATGATATTATGACTTTAAATCAATGCTTTTTATCCAAACATGTGTTGTAACTGCTAATGATGATAATAGAAAGCAGAAATCATCTCAGTTACATGAACAAGTTAACCTTTCATAGATCCAAAAAACAATATTTATTATAGACTCTGTGTTTATGGTGGACAGACTGGTGGTGTTGCTGTGTGTAGCAATGGGTTCTGCTGACCTTTACACTCACACGCTCACATTTAATCCACCGACATGCTAGATGTATACCTGTCCTGTCACCTCAGGAAAAAAAGCAACATTTATAATAATACCGAGGTTGTTTTCTATCAACCCCCTCAGCTGAGTGACCGTGCCAAAGAGAGAAAGGTTCCCGCCACGAGAATCAGCCGGCTTGTTAATTTTGGGGGTAAGAATTTGGCTTGTTGAATTATTAATGCTCCTTTTTGTCAGCTATAAAGTTGTGATTTTCTGTGAGATAAAAATGAAATCCATTCTCCATATGAGCTTACTTCTGTAGAAAGTTGGAGCAAGTGAAGAATCCAGTAATTAAATGGTTTCTTTAATTGGAAGAAGCTCGGACAGCATATGAATCACCTAATCTGTGTTACAGTCTAATCTGAATGAGACGATGGCAGGACTACATTGGACTGGTAAAGCTGTATGACCAGTTCAGATGGCTGTTACATACATTTAAAACTGAAATGTGATAAATACAAACATTCATTTATGTTTTTATAGCTGTTTATTTCACCATCACCACAGACATTTATCGGCTTATTGTGGTGTTTTTTTAAAATCTGTTTTTATTCTTTATTTTTTTTCTGCACACACAGCTGACTGAACTAATTCTGGGCATGTCGGTGGTCCATCGTCTCTGAAATTAGAGTTAGACTTTGTTTTAGACTGTGTGTAACTTGTGTGTGGCTTATTATGAAATGATGTGTCACAGTAATATTGATATGAAATGCAACAAACCCATTTTTTTCAGATGGTTTACAAACATGTTAAAGCCTCTCGCACAGCATTGGGACATCTCTAAGGGAACCATATTTCTCAGTTAGTGTAATTTTGAACATTTAACGTCTCTTACTACTCTGTCGGCTGCAGGACTGGCAGTAGGATTAGGAATTGGTGCCATTGCAGAAGTGGCAAAGCAGTCTCTGGGAGGCAGACAAAAAGGAGGTAACCACGCAGATATTAGATGTAATCATTTCTCTTTGTTGTAGTTTTACTGCTCGACCTCACACGTCTCGTTGCTCATACCTTTTTTTGTGTGTGTGTTCAGACAAGAATGCTGTACTGGACTCGCCCCTGCTGTCAGAGGCCAACGCTGAAAGAATAGTCAGCACCTTGTGTAAGGTTCGTGGCGCTGCCCTGAAGTTAGGCCAGATGCTCAGCATACAAGGTAATCGCTATGGCAACAGCATCACTGCCAAGTGTCGCCGAGAGATCCTCACAGTGGGTGTGTTTTCTTACAGTTTCATTTGTTTACGTTCTCAGACAACTCTTTCATAAACCCCCAGCTGCAGAAGATCTTCGAGAGGGTCCGGCAGAGCGCAGACTTCATGCCCTCGTGGCAAATGAACGTCAGTACGATCTGTCGCTGCTTTACGTAAATGTCTCAAAGTGCTGCAGTTGTGTATTTTTGATTGAGCAGAAAGTTCTGGAGGAGGAACTGGGTCCAGGCTGGAGAGAGAAGCTGTTGTCCTTTGAAGACAAACCATTTGCAGCCGCTTCCATTGGCCAGGTGCACCACGGGGTGTTAAAAGACGGCAGAGAAATTGCCATGAAGATACAGGTAGAGGATTCACGTACTACTACATTTCTTTTCTCCCTCACCGCATGTTTCACCATCTGCACTGGTCTGATTCTCATCCCAGTATCCTGGAGTAGCCGAGAGCATCCGGAGTGACATCGACAACCTGATGTCAGTGCTGAGAATGAGTGTGGTGCTGCCAGAAGGTAACGACTTCATACACTACCAGTCAGAGGTTTGGATAGGAAAGTGTGTCCAGACTTTTGACTGATAGTATAAATGTTTTCTTATCTATTTTTTACTTTCATACTGGTTTTGCAAACTGGGCATGACAGAGCCACGTGGATTCTTATCCATATTTAACTGTTTCTTTAAAGTTTCCAGAGCGGACTTGTTTTTAATAAAAGATATCCTGCTAATCGTTTAACAATCAAATCGTTGCAGGTTGAAGCAGCTTTGGCAGCTTTAATATTCAGCTGTTTCATGTTAAAGCTCATTACTTCATGCAGCATGTCTTCAGTTATTTAATTTATATCATTTAGCAGAAGTGGGGTTAAACTCACCATTTAGCGGCTGTTTTACATCACTAATATAAAACAGCTGCTGTAACTTTACTAATCATTTCCTACATTTAATTAATTTATTTATTATCTGAGAGAAAAACTAAATAAATTCTAATTCTGGTGATTTCTTGTTAAATTTAAGCTTTTGTTTTATGTAAATAAGCCCTATCTTTTATTGCAGGCTGTATCGCCTCTTCACTCCACAAGGTGGTGCTAAAGCTGCAGCTAAAAATTTAGAATTTTATATTTATTATAAACAATCACACTGTGGTTTATTGTTACTCTATCTTCTTACAAATAATTCGCTAAATAAAAATGAAGAATTGGGGTAATATTGCAGACCCATCTAATGTAAAATAATGTGTGTGTTATGATTATTTGGCAGACAGAAACTCAGTAAAGTGTGTAAAAAGCTGCTCATAGCAGATCTTTTTAGCCACTGACAGTTATATAGTTAGGTTTTGATGCATTTAAGGTATTATTTTCAGAGTTGACGGCACAGAGATGCAGAAATTGCAACACATACCAGTTTGTAGGTTTCATTTGCTTTCCCCTGAAGTTGCATTTTCCCCCCAGGATGTGCTGGAAGATTACTCGGACTGAGCTCTTTCTTTGCTTCTCCCTGCTGAGCATTGTGCTGTTTTTCCACAGGTCTGTTTGCAGACAGCAGTTTGGATGTTCTTCAGAGAGAACTGGCGTGGGAGTGCGACTATAAGAGGGAAGCAGAGTGTGCCAAGAAGTTCAGGTAATGTTTTATCATTTCTTCACATTCCAGGCAAACAACAGTATTTAACCACGCCGTAAGCAGCAGCACATGAAGTCACTGTATTTGCTCAGTTTTAATGATTTGACACATTTTCTAACCTGCCAATCATTACACTGCAAAAACTTAAGATTAAACATCTTAAATCAAAGACACATATGCATATTGTTTTAAAGGTAAGATAATTATTCTTACTCAGTTTTTTTTTAAAGATTCTTGACGAGCTAAATGTTCTTGTAATCTACTTTTTGTCTTTTTTTTTTAAGCAAAGTTTTTGTAGTGTGAGCATGAAGGGATTTTATTCTGTGCGTTTGTCTGGACTCCAGGTCACTGCTGGAGGGAGACGAGTTCTTCCAAGTCCCGGAAGTGATTGATGAGCTGTCAGGTCGCAGGGTGCTTGCCATGGACCTGGTTCAAGGAGTTCCTCTGGACCAATGCGTGGATCTAGATCAGGAAACAAGGAACCAGGTGCAGCTTGTCTCAACTAACACATCTCGTATTTGTCATTACATTTATTCACTGAAATGCAGGGTTTCTGGTCATGTGATTGAACAGAGACTAGCTTTGATATAACTTCATACTTTATATGGATGTTATGTTTGATATTGACCATGTGTTTGTAAAAAAGCAGCATGGTTTAGATAATTATGACAAACCCTTTTTGAATTTATTGATTTTTTTCTTATGCAAAATATGGCCTAAAATATTTTTTGGCAAGTACTACTGTAAAAGTAAAATGTACACAGGAAACAAAATACTAAACTTGATCCACATTAGCAGACAGCATAATAAATATGTGAGTGTTTAAAGTTTGCATATCTACCGGTAATATGTGTGACTGTAACCATTAATGAGACCTTCCTTCAGCCATGCTCATCTCAACTTCATTTATTAAGCCCTTTAAACGGCCGTTGCAACAAAGTGCTGTACAGAATCAACTAAGACAATAAAATAAAATAAATAAACAAATAAAAAACCTAAATAAAACATAGCTACAGCACAGTCTCATACTGGGTTAAAAGACAGAATAAAACGTACGTCATACATACCTCCTACATTGTTGCCGTTATCCTGTTGGCGGACTTTAACACTGAATCCAACCTGTGTGAAAGAAACTGTCCTTTTCAGTGGCTTTTGAGCAGTTTTAAGTTAACAAAAGAAATGAATGTGCAAATCCCAAATATACTTCCACATCTATTTTTACTGCTTTCCTTTAAGTGAATTGTGGCACACTCACTGTATTTTTATCCCACTGACTTCAAATCAGATGCTAATCACACATTTTCAGGAGCCTATCAATGGTTAGAATAACATCTTTTATACTTGCTGTAAGGTTTAAACCTGCTAGAATGCAGAATGGCGGCGTCCCCTTAAGTGCACAACCAACCAGAGCGAGATAAAAGCACCAGACTCCAGCATTCACAGAGCTCTGTTGTTTTTTTTCCAGTTTTTCAATTCACATTACTTCACCCATATATATAGACACAACCACAACCATTTCGTATCCTACACAGGAGTGTAATCACAATTATGCCCCCCCTAAAAACATGCAACACAGCTTAAAGTTAACACTACTGAAAATAGTAAATTACATACCACTATACACATTCACTTTAATCAAAATAACCAATACTAATAAAGTAAATTACGATTATCTACTAATGCTCTCGTCTCAGCCCTCATCTCCTCAGGCCACTTGGTTAGTGCCAGTCAACCTAATTAAACACACCAGGCCCTTGTCAGCAACACTCATGGCCCGCCTCCATGATGGTGCTGATCTCCCATATCCCCTCAGAAAGAGAGAGAGATTAGAAGCAAAACAAAAACAATACTGAAAATAAACTCGATTTATTACCCAACTACATAGGATCCATCTTTAGTTAACTAATACAACAAAATCAACTAAACAAATAAAAGAATTGAATTTACATGTTTGTGTATGTCACCTGAACAGCACCTGCTTAGTGAGGAGATGCCTGCATCTCCCTCACAGTTACATAACCGCAACAGCACCGTGCTTTTTCCTCCAAACACAGAGTTCCTGACAGCATCATCAGTGCATTCGCCTTCCTCTCGGTGTGTGGGCGAAACATTAATAATACTGTCACCACTGTACAGAAGAGCCACGTTCATCTCAAGGTTATTACTGATAACTTGCTGGGTTTTTTTCCAACTGCATTTTCATGAGGAACTTGTGGTTGGAAGATCTGATGGAAAATGCCTTAAAATCCAACACTGGTTATTCAGATATTCAGCGTTGGACCTCTTCATAAAGATAAACCCTTGTGTCCTTTGTTGTGTCAAAGTATTTGCAACTCCTGTTCCAAAAGAGTCTGAATGCTGTGCTGTAATAATGTTTTATTCATGGGGGCATTTTGAGATCATCTCACAAAAGACAACATAAAAGAGGCTAAATCGGCATGAATGGAAAATGGAAATGTAGCATAACGTATGATGCAGGCTTTTGAACCTTTCCCCTGATAACAAGGTGTATGGTCTATCTCTTCTTTAGTCTGGCGTGCATGTGTCCCAGGAAGAATTTCCCATTTCCATCCGTCTGACCAGAGAACAGGTGTCAAACCGTTTCAAACAAACTATAATCCAGAGTGTGCTTGGATAATGCTCATATATGCCTTTGCAGGATCGAGTTTTAAGCTGCACTTTGTGGAATTCACAGTGAACCCTGTTCACAGGCAGTCTTCCTGAGCCCTGGTCTGAGTACTATCCGAGGGCCCCGAGATCACCAGCATGCAGCTTTGTGCCTTCATGCTTGTCCTGTTGCAAGTTAAAAGGTCAAAAGCTCCTCCAGTTATGTTTTATCTGTGCCAGTCACAGCCCTTTTTAATTTGCATTTTGCACAGCGTCCCAGCCTCTTAGGAACTGAGGTTGTACTTTTAAATAACTGAAGAAACCCTAAGCATTACAGAGGGATAATAAACTTTAGAAGGCTGTTATATGAAGAGTGAATGACAGATAGTGTTGCAATGATGACAGCGGTGAAATTAGACGTTGTCATGGTTTAAATATCGTGTTCAGCAGCGACGCCTCAGCGTGCGACAGCATGGTTATTAGAGAGCTGGGCTGAATGCAAGGATGTTTAAAAGGAGAACATGATGGTGAACATAAGTCTCCTCTATCTACCTCAGATCTGTTTCAACATCCTCCAGTTGTGTCTGAGGGAGCTGTTTGAGTTCAGGTTCATGCAGACTGATCCGAACTGGGCCAACTTCTTTTACAATGCGGACACAAACAAGGTGAGGAATCCTCATCTGAAGTAAACCGTCGTCATGCTGCAGGAGGTTTTTACCTGACTGTCTCTGCAGGTCGTCCTGTTGGACTTCGGAGCGTGCCGAGGCTACCCGGAAACGTTCACAGATGACTACATCCAGGTGAGGTGATAATAAAATTACAGACCGCCCACCAGTAATGCTCACAGCATGACTTATGCAGCAAAACGCCTGAATAATTGATCATCATCAGCACCAGACAGTTTGGGCTTTTATGTGTGCAGGTGGTCTATGCAGCCTCTGTTGGTGATCGTGAGACCGTTCTCAACAAATCGAAGGATCTGAAGTTCCTGACAGGCTTTGAGACCAAGGTGGGTTATTTTAGTCGCATCTGCCAGGCTCATTTAGTTTTGATGCGGTCTTATCCTTCTGTCCTGTCTGTCACGCTTATTTATTTTTGTTCCTGGTGCTTGAAGTGGTCTCTTTGTATTGAATCATCTTACAATCGGAGGCATCGGCATCTATCTAATTTAGTCTTACTTTATTTAACTTTGTAAATATAAGAAGTGAGGAGTCATGCATCATTTCTTTTCCCTTCCAGGCATTTAAGGACGCCCACGTGGAGGCGGTGATGATCCTGGGCGAAGCCTTCGCATCCACCGAGCCCTTTGACTTTGGCACCCAGAACACCACGCACCGCATCCAGGACCTGGTCCCCGTCATGCTGCGCCACCGCCTCACGCCTCCCCCCGAGGAGTCTTACTCCCTCCACCGCAAGATGGCCGGCTCCTTCCTCATCTGCTCCAAGCTGAAGGCACGCATACCCTGCAGGGACATGTTCCTAGATGTGTACCACGCCTACAACCAGAGGAGGCAGGCTGAGCGGGTGGCGCGGGCTAGCGCGTAGAAGCCGGGTGATGCCTGGAACATTTACACAGTTAAAATGATGCAACGAGGTGACTGTGGGGACACATGATGGGACTCCATGTCAGCATGGTACAGACTGTGGGTGCGCTCTTCTCCTACACTCAATGTGAAGCTTTAACTTCAGCGTCTTGCTTCACGACTGCATCACTGAAGTGTGACTGATTTGTAAAACTATAACAATTTAAAATGTAGTTATTGTGACAATGTCATTCATATTGAACCCAGTAAGGTCATTACTGGACTAATCTACAGGTTTTTATTACTGCAAATACACAATTTATGGCTTCAGTTTGAAGAGACAGGGTGAAGATGGGCTTTGTCTTTACTGAAATAAATTTATTTCAGCTTTAACTCCCTTTGACACCAAAGGTCGCCATGATTTCCAGAAGATTGAGTGTCTACTGTCCCTATTGCGGATAATAAGCTCTGCACATAGAAGCTGATGCTACCAGGTCTTGTTTGAGGAGCTTGCTGCTGGAGTTGGTGCATAATGCTTTTACCTACATGTGGCTGCCAGACTAGAGAAGCAGGTTATCAAAGGAATTACATTATCATGTAATCCCACAGAATAATGGCCTTACGTTATAGAGAGGATATGACCTAAAACTGGTTTTTATTTAAACACTTTGTCATTAAACTTTTTAAGTCATGTGAGCTGTTTGAGCTGCTTCTGTGTGTTGTGCATGTTTATGTTATTTTGTAATAAAACCTCAAAAAGCTTTTGGTCTGCTTGTGTGTCAGCATAATAAATGAATGAACTGACATATTACAAGGACTTCCTACACTGCATACTTAATATTGGTCTTTCCTTTTGGGTTTTGGACCTGTTTGGGGAAATGTCACTGACCAGAAGCCACGTTTGACCTCGCTGGAGGCCTTGCATTGACAGCTTGAGGTAATGGTGGCATTGACGGGTCTGTTGTTCGTTGGAGCTATTTTATTTTCAAGGTGGTGCTGCCAGTTTTGTTTCCAATAGAGCCATTAGAGTGCACAAAGTGATGCTGGCTGAGAGGTGAGGCTTTCACTGGCATAAAAACCTGTTTGGGAAAGACAGCCTTGTGCATTTTAATCCATTAGTACTTGCTGTTCGCCTCCTTTCACACAGCTCAGCTACAACCTGTTTGGATCATCTGCTGACCTGCTCGTACGCTACACCACAATCACAGTTTATTTTACTGCTTTTGGGAGTCTGCAACCATTAATGACTGCACCACATGTTGGAAAAGACGAAGCACGTCCATTTCTTTGCAGTTTTATTCCATGGAAAGTTGGAGTTGTTTCCTCTGAGTGTGAGGAGCAGGCCAGCTCTGCTTCACTGGAGCAGAATGAACTCTTTTTGATGCATAGGGGTTCATGCTGGTGTGTGGGGGTTCCTGCTGAAAGCCAGCTCACTGATGAAGCTTTAACATGGTGCACATAAGGAGAGACTTTCTTACATGTACATGTTTATGCAAAGAGAATCTCGGGGTGCTGAACGGAAACAATGAAAGGGAAGAGTTTAAATGTTCAATAAAGTTTAAAATATGCTTCCTAAGTTTTCCTACATTTCCATCCAGCAACACCTTTATCATTTTAGGATTGGTAAAGAGATTAAAGAAAAGCACAGCTGATGTCAAGAGAACAGAAAATCTGGTTTCTTGGCCAAAGACGGAGTTTCAGATTATCACCAATGTATGAGAAAAATCACTGAACTTCTTAAATATGATGCTTCTTACAGAAAGATTAGACATAAATGCATATTTATCCACCTGCAGTGCAAAATACAGCATCAAAACATATAATAATGTAGTGAAACTTCATAAACAGCACGTATGCAATGTGTTTTATCCCGGATACTTTCTCCATGAAGAGCCATCATTCATTAACAGCTGGTGAGAGTTTCAGTGACTGTGTTAGGTAGGTTATAATTAAGAAATACCTCTTTAAGGAGGGAAATATGGGTGCTATTTGCTGTGTATCTAAGACAAAAAGACCCAATCAGATTTATCAGCAACAAATCTGAAACCCAGGCTTTTTTATGCTGAATGCGTAGCTACTGGTTGTATGAAGGAAGCATAAATACAGAACTGTAGCAACATTCATGCATTTTACAAGTCCCTGTAAAACAGGAATGTCCCATTCATGTCCTCGTGCACCACTGCCCTGCAGATTTTCAATATGTTTCTATTCCAACATTCCTGATTGAAATGGATGGACCATAAAGAGACTGGTGCATAACTTGACGAACTGGGATCAGATGGGATCAGGGAAACATAAAACCTGTGGGATGATGGTCCTAAAAAGGGGACACCCAAAAACCCCATTCTGTGCTCATTACAAAGACACGAGCAACTGTTTTGTTTAAAGACTAATAAATGACTCAGCCTTTGTTTGAAATGAGCCATGATGGTCCTGGTCGTCTCCATGGAGATGAAAGAGCATTTATAGGGAATGATTTACTCTTCCTCTCATCTTAGGCTTGATTTCTAAATCATCACAGTGCGTTTATGGTAAATTTGGTGCATAAATCTCTCCTGTTTTACTTTACTGATAGAGCTGGTGATTACTAACATCAGCTGATGTCTTCCTGAGATCTTTACCTGCAACGATTCTACTGAAATATGCTCAGGTGAACTTTTTTTTAGCTCCTTCTTTTGCATATCCTCTCTCAGACATCAGATGACTCATTCTTAACTGGGCTGCTCTGACAATAGGCCATGTGGAGAAAAGGTTGTAGCTATGTTGTGTTTTCCTTTCTGCATTTCATGGCAGGGTTTCCCAGTAGGAGTTAAACATCCTAGTTTAAAGGCTTAGCTATTTAATTTAGGATTGGCTGACAATGTTTGATCAGAAAACTAATATAAATGTAGTGAATAATGAATAAAGTGATATTGCTTCATACAGGACCCCTCCATGAATAGTTGGGCTTAGATGCCGCACGGTGGCGCCACTGAGTAACTGAAACCAAACCCTTTTTTTTTCTTTTTTTTTTTGGAAAACATCAATGGGAAGAGTGGATTTGCATGTCCAGCCGTCTGTTCCAATGGGCGCACTGGGAAGGCTGGGTTAAGCGGGTGGAGCTGGGAGAAGCAGCCCAGTAAGTGCACACAGTCACCAACCAAAGCATCCGAGATTACTACAGACACACCGATACCCAACCTAACCACCCTGGAAAGCAGATATTTTCTAAAAGAAAAGACTTGAGTGTCAGAAAAGGACGGAGCCGCTGATTTATCTGTGAGTTCCGCGCGCGCACCGGGTTGATCCGCAGCTTCGCCTCCTTCCATCGCTCCCACTGCGCGCGTGAGGAAAATCACCTTTAGCTGACTGACATCTTCCTGTCCGGGGTCCTGGATTCACACAGAGCAGGAGCGGGGAGCCGATCAGCCGTCCTTGTCTTGGGTGAGTTTACTGATCCAGTGTGGCATTCCCACTACCACCTCCAGTTTTCTTTCTTTTAAAGGTAATTCCTTCAGTAATGGATCAACCGATCGATAACTGATCCACTCAGATTTGCTCCATCAGTGAGTTTTGAGGTCATGACTATATGATTCAGGCCCAAACGTGTGAAATGCTTTTCTTATAATGCTTTACAGCCTGATCAATAATCAAAGAAAACAGCTTTGTGTTCAGTGGGAATGATCGATTCTTAACACACAACTACTACAGCTTAAAGAAGGCGTCAAAAGCTCAAAACTTTACACTTTTATTAAATAAATGAGCTCATAATGAACATGTTGCTGTTACTGCCAGGAAAGTAGCTGTATCATCAACACTGGCACGTGAATCTCATTGATAAGGAGGATTATTGGCTCAGAAATTGGTGCTTCCAGGACAGCATGGCCACTGAAACAAACCTGAAAGTTTCAACATTAGATAGTTGTTCATATTTCCACATTTTAGCTCTGATTGCAGCTTTCCCAGTGCTTCAAAGAAGCTGGAGATGTGATCTCTTCATCTTCCAGGAGATGAATGGGATGCTCATGAGAGCAAACCTGACCCAGTGTGGGCTCTCCTGTTGCTGGAAGAATACGCTCAGTCAATGGGCACATGCCTTCCTATAGCAGGCAGAGTAGACACATGCGACTCTATTGTCTGGGGATCTCCATCTGTTCCTTGACATGACATTCCTCAGACAGCCAGTCGTGCTGTTAAGAGGTGGTCTACCCTGACAAGCTTAGAGTGAGGACAAAATCATATTAGGAGAATTTGTGCCGCAGCCCCCAGGATGGTAGAAGCGAGCGTTTGGGCTCGGGATGGTCGGTCTATATTTGGCTAATTAGGCTTGGTGATAAAAAGTTTAGTCTGGTTATACCAGTGTGACCTGACATTAGTGGGAGGCTGTAAATTTGGAGTGGATGAAGGCGTTCTGCACACAGGGGTCAGGACATGGTGCAAAAAGATATGCTATGATGAGTTTATAAGCATGATGAAGAAGACGATTGGCATGTTTTCACTGCTTTAAATAATCTCCACTAGAAGTCTGGAGTGAATATTTTGGGGGATTTACGATCTCCCATGCAGCCTGTAGGAGCTGCTTTTTGATAAAGAAGCCTAAAAGTGGACAAATGTCCACATTCTGCACTACAAGGGTTTCAAGAAAGCTAAGCCCTTTTCACACATCAGTCCAGTTGTATCAAATAGAAAGCTGTCGCTGTCCTTTCATAATCAATACGAGCCAAACGGAGGCGGATCAGCACTGAATCGGTGTGTAATCCTTTCTAAAGTCAGGTCTTATATGTCCTTATTGCTCAATAGGGAAGGAATTATATAATGGAAACAGTGATGCGTATTCAAGGAAGCTTTTTGTCCTGATGTTGCAACCAGTGTGTAAAAAGTGTTTCACCTCTTTTATTACGACATATTCAAACTTCAACCAACCTCTGAACTTTCATTTATGACCTTGTTAGTAAATGGTGGTGCATCAGCTCCAGCTTGGAGATGATGTATGAAAGGAGCCGGAGGCAGGAGACAGTATGAGCTGGTGTTTGTTCAGTGGCATAGGCACAGAGAAAATGATGTTTCCTATCCCAGAGGCAGGGTACACCCTGTGCAGGTCGCCGGTGCCCACAACCACGGCCATTTCCAACAAGCCATAATGCAGCTCCACCATGGCAACAGATTATAGCAACCACAGCTGTTCCCTACAGGATTCACTTTCCTAGTTTAGTTTTGTTTTCGGGACTGGAGCTGGAACTGGAGCTGGAACTGGAGCTGGAGCTGGAGCTGGAACT
>JBAMHV010000009.1:4062722-4089071 GCA_037177535.1 Pseudomugil gertrudae | reverse complement strand
GGAGCTGGAGCTGGAGCTGGAGCTGGAGCTGGAGCTGGAGCTGGAGCTGGAGCTGGAGCTGGAGCTGGAGCTGGAGCTGGAGCAAACCTGTGTTGTATGTTAGATCTGCCCAGAGACTGAGATGCTTCAGCTCCACAGCTAATCTCTGCTGGACATGAATTAGCCGTGATGTAACTAATCACGGCTGCATCACGGTCATCACAAGCAGAACATCATTACACCACCTCCATCCTCACACCAACACACACACACACACGTGTACACTAGCACCTACACACTCTCCATTTCCCCTCTTCCACTGCTCTGATTGGTGCATTAGGACTTGGCTGTCGAGCACACACACACACACACACACAGACAAAGGGGGAGGGTCGGTCTACTGTGACCACAATACAGTGGGGATCAAAGGTCATCCAATTGGCCAATCAGGGTCCCGCCTGTGTTGGCTGGTTGAGGAAGAGGGCGTTGCCCCCCCTCTCTTTGTGCCGGTCAGGGTGGGTCTGCTAAACAAGCAGCTCCGCTTCCAGCTCCCGTCTGACTCACTTTATTAGGCTGCAAGTTAGGAGATGGTCTAGGTTTTTGCTGGTTTGTGATGTGTGTGAAATCATCCGCCTCGTGGAAAGTTGGAAAAGCTCAGAAACATAAAACGATTATAAACCGTGTGCACGCCGAGCTGGATCGCTCCTGTGTAGACTACATTATGTAGATCTGCTGGTGTTAACGAAGGCAGCCAGGCCTTCCAGCTAAAAAGCCTTAAATTGATTGCACACTCTTGCTGGTGGGATTAATTAAACGAACAGAACGAGAAAATGGGATTTGAATTACCAGAAAGATGAATGAAAAGCGATGCGGGGAGGAAGAGGAGCTGCTGCTGAAAAGGAGAAGAGGATCAGATAAAATGAAGCAGACAAATAAATAAAAACAAGTTAGTGTATGAAGAGAAAGATGGAGTGGATTGCATCAGTCTGCACAGAACTTCTGACCCAGAGGATGTGCACGTCTTCCCACATTTACGTCCATGTCATCCTCTGTCTTGCTTTTTCTCCATCACTCACACACACATACACACACCCTTCCACTTCCACTGTGCTGTCTAATGCCTGAGTGCCTTCAGTATGTGCTGAGTAGAGTTATCTGATTTCTGCAGGCTCGTTCAATCCAACCACTCCTTTTTCCCATATAGCTCTGTTGTTGCAGACAGTAAAGGCGCGCATTCACCGCAGAGACCTAGCACCATTGTTTGTCTGTTTATGCACACAGTCTGTGCTCTTACTGGTGCGTTTTATGTCATGTTGGGTTGATAAATGACTGGAGCAATGAATTTCAGTGCACGTGTGGTGTACAGTCATGTGTGAAGGCAGCAATTTATGCTGGCTGTGTGTGTGTGTGTGTGTCAGACCGGGCATGTGTGCAGAAAGATGTGTACAAAGTGTGTACAGTACTGCAGAGGCATTCTCTCTGCAAATAAGGAGAAAAGTGGACATGGCAGATGTCATCTGTATCTTATTTTTTTCATGTCAACGTAATTTTCTGGTTAGCTAAACCAGTTAAAATCCAACTGTGTAAGAGACCTTTGTAAAAAAAAAAAAGCATTTAAAGCACAAAGTGGGAGAAAAAACAACAACAAAAGCCTCAGATCCCACCCTGTGGGTCCAGTCTAATCTATTTTCCAAGCTTTTAACGGCTGCTTTGCTTGGACATTATCAATTGCTTGCGTGCAGGTTGCCCCAAATGACACCTCGAACACACCAGACAGTATTGAGCGCTTTTATCTTTGGAATAATACGGAGCTGCTCCCATAATGTAGTGATGAATCAGATCAGACTGGATGAGCTTAAGGGTGTGCAGTGTTATGATATGATTTTATTATTAATAATGATGGTACGCCATGTGATGCAGTGAAAGGCATTTGTACAATGTACAGTATATATATTTTATTCATACATAGGTTTATTTTGCACTCAGAACTGGTTAATAGCTGATCTGTTTTTGGTTATTTGGATAGATAATGAGTTTATTAGCTTTTGTAAATCTCCATTACCAGCATGTGATGGCTGTATTTGGCTTTTATTATATTTAACAGGGTATTTGCAAACACTTAAAGAGTCTTTTTATTTTCTCTGGAAAAAGAAGCAAAAACCTTTGCATTAAAGGGATTTTCCCTTTTAACTATACAGAGATGACTAAATGAGCCCAGATGGTCTGTTTAGTCTGTAAAAGGTTCAGAGGATGGTTAGTTTCTAATTTTGTTCTTCACCATACCCGCTGCCCACATACAGTGACTTTCTAACATGTACACTATGAGTACTGTTGAACTTTTCTATCCCGGTGCAGGAAGAGAAAAAAAAAATCCATTTAGGTCCAATACGATGCTAGCTTTTCCACTGCAATGTATCTGAGTGACTCAGAGAGAGATTGTTAACAACAGACAGATCTTCCAGAGGACAGAGAGGCCCATTCACTGTGCTGTGTGAGGAGTGGAGAGCAGGAAGAGGAGAAAGGAGTGCATGAGATGGGGGTGGGCATGGTGGAGCCTGTGACAGCACTTAAAGTGGCGTGCATCTGTTTGCTGTGAGTTGTCTCTGTAGGCCTGTTTAAACAAGACAAAGACAGAGTGATGCTGGACAGCTGATGCCTGTCTTCATCCGATGGAGGAGATTGTATAGAGAACAACACAGTTACAGCCAGCTAAATGGAATGTGTCCCTGTGGAAAATGCACTCATGCTTACCTGAAATACTCTGGCTCAATCCCACTTCCGCACATGTGGGCCTGCACTCGGCCCAGTGTGAAGGTGCTCTTTTCCTTTCTGGAAATCAAAGGAGCTGGATTGAACATGTGTTTGCATGTGAGAACAGGACAACACAACATGCCCGTCGATGCTTTGCGGAGCATTTTAACGTAATACTCGTGGAACTGACGTGTTCTCTCAGCAGCTTGTCGAGGAGCCCGACTGTTAGGTAACAGCTGACATGGGCTCAATAGCTGTGTCACATGAGGCAGTTTAGCAGAATCTCTGCAGCTCCCTGTTGAACCACACAAAAAAAAGGAGTACTCCCAGGACATGCACACATGTTTTGTTCCCAATTTGTAGACTCAAAATAGTTGCACTCAGATTGGGATTTAATCTGCACGTTCTGTAAATGTGAAGAAGAATAAGAGTGTGAAATAGCTACTGTTGGTTTGAGTTGGATGTGTGTGAATTCAAATGATATGAAGGGCACACACTGATCACATCAAACGGAGCGACTGCTCTGTTCGCAGAAATCTTTGCTAGTTGTTATGTTGCTGCAGAAATCTGGCCAGAGAGAGATTATGGAGCCTGCTGTGAGGTGTACGATCCTGCTACAGTACGATTGTAAAGCTTACAGTGATGTGCCAGTGAGTGTGCGCTTTATAAAGCATTCGCTCTGTTTACCGGTGCGATGACTCATGGTTGCCATGGTGAACAGCCCTGACAGCAACACAGCTGATTGGGAGCATCTGACTTCACATGAAGGTACTCCTTTTGTTTTTCTCTCTGTTTTTTTCTAACTCTCCTGCTCTATTTTATTTAATTCATGCAACCCATAACTTGCTTTGTTCCACCTTTATTTAACAGTTTTTTTCCTTTTTACTCCTCTTTTAATGCATTAAAATACATCATATTTATGTTTTCTGTCCCTGCGCCTATAGCTGCGGTGGCCATCTGCATGCCAGATGTGTCCCACTGCTTTAGCTGTTTATAATCATCAACAAGAGACAAATGATGTGGAAATTATCCTTTCTGAGACAAAACATAAAATCCTTATGAAACATTTAAAAGATGAATATGTATAGGCCTATATATAACATCACAGAGCAGACATGTATCACAAAAGTGGACATACAGTAAACACCACAATATACCACCACAAATGGTAAAATAAAGAAATATTATGTTTAGTGAGATTAATATTACTGAGTGGTGTAAGGCGGACACATAAATTATTACTACAGAGATACAATAAATCTTTTAGAAACATTTTAAACTACAGAATATGGAAAAAATATCCGTATAAAGTTATTAAGTACCAAATGGTGGCTTTACTATAAATACAGTATTGGTGCTATGAAGGATGTAGTGATGTAATAGTCAGCTGGCGATAAGCATATATCTTCAGTTGCAATGTCTGAATATTTGATTGATGCTGCAAAGACTCAGTTAAGCCTTAATGTCACTGTTATAACATCTTTAGTTTAAGGTCTGACATTAGGAGTGTTTATTTAAACTGTAGGTGCATGCTATCTCTTACATGTTGATGCATCCACTATGTTTCATATGGGGATTTCATCTGGACCAGTTACCATACAGTTCTATCACTCATGGCTCCTATTGATCAGATGAAGAGCTTTATCCAGAAGAAGACTGCTCTCAAAGCTATGATTGCCTTAAGTTTCTGTTTTTTGGACACAATAAAGAGGGAGCAGTTCCTCTGATAATTACGGGATCTGTAAAAGGCACCTCTGGTCTGAATGTGCTTAATTAGTGATGTAGGAAGCCAATTTTAGAAACAATAACACAATTTCATGCTTGATAAGCTTGCAGTAGTAGCATGTTTTCTCTTTCATTGTAAAAATCACTAAACACTACTTCCTTCGAAGGCTTATCCCACAGGCCATGGTGGGCCACAGGTTTTATAAGCTAAATTTGCTGAGATGATGAAGTTAAATTGTTTTTGACTGGATTTTTTAAGCTCATAAGGGAGGGTGAGCCCTCAGACAGAGGTTGAAATCCATCAATACTCTTTCTTTTTAATATCATTGCTTGTTTTTGTGTAAAGAAAAACTCAGCTATAAATATTCTTGCAGGCTCAAATGCAGCACTCTCGCTTAAAATATGGGTGTGCACTGGGTGTTGTGTTTCCACCAATGCAAGAGGAAAAGGAGACAATAAATAGCTGCGACCTCTGCACAGTTATTCGATATGGAACTGAACCCAATGTGAAGCAACTTTAAACATCTGAATATGTAGATTTACACAAGATGAGAAATGAAAAGAAGTGTTTTGGAAGACATTGTGTGATGTAGAGCTTTATTATGTTATACCTTTGGCCATGCTTGTCCACTCACAAGGTTTTATTGATTAAACCAGTTTGGAAGTTTTGTAAAGCATCTATTAATTAAGTACAAATATACAAAAGTACTAAATAGGTTTGCGTGTCTGTTATTTCATAATGATTAGGTAAAAAACTGAATTACAAAACAATGATTTTGTTAGTGGACCAATCTCTTTGGTCATAGCTATTCCACTATTTTTAGCATTTGTGCTAAGCTAAGTTAAATATAGCTAAGCTAAGCTAAAATTTGTTAAAGTCATTTAAGTCTATCTTAGTTTACTTTAGCACATACAGTATTTTGGCTAAACAAATCTTGGTTATGTTAAGCTAAATGTAATTTGTCCTAGTTTAGTCCTGTTAGCAGACACTTAGCTAAAATAAGCTCATGTTTATAAGCTAACTTGAGCTTTTGGTTAGCACCTGTTTAATTCAAACTGTACTAATTGTCTTGTTTGCAAGTGTTTGATGTCATTTATATTTCTTACAAAATATTTATCTTTTTAAAGCAGCTTTTTGTTGTTGTTAAATATTAGTATAAAAACGTATCTTTTTGGCTGGTATAGCCATTCTAGTTAGTTTGTTAAAGAGTTGAGAGAAATAGCCTAAATGCCACGTGTTTATGTTCTTGAGCTATTGAAGCAAAAGCTCTTTCCAGATTTCTCTTTTGCAGTGCAGTGGGAACGAGGAGTTCTGGACAATGAGATGTAGGAAATCCAAATCTTTCAAATTGCCTTTCATTTGACAGCAGCTATTTGCAGGAGCAGATGGGTGAAGCTGCGGGCCAAGAGGAAATAGGTAAGAAGCCAGTAGTGCTGGTGAAATGAACAGGGAGATGAAAGGAGGGATGGAGGAGGGAGAGGTGTCTTTTTTTTTTGTCTTGCCATATTGGACTATATCCAGCTTGCAGGAAAAACCCTGTCTTGGAAACCCTTATTCTACATTCTGGAGTATTTTTGAATATTTTCTTTCATTATATATGATATTTTTATGTATAACTCAGGTTTTACCATCATCTTTTCTGCTTATTTATGTCTACTTCACTTTCTTCTCATTGCTTAACATGTATCACATTCCCCCTTCTCTCTCTGTCTTGTCTGGCCAGGGTAAGTTGCAGTCTCAGCCTGCTGGCTCCCAAAGGAACAGACATGCCTTTGTTTGTCTGCACTGTAGGAAGATGAGTAGCCAGTCCACCCAGTAACCCCAGTAAGGATTCAGGGTTTCTCAATGGCTTGTCAGGCACCCAGAACGCCTGTTAATCACTCAGTAGCCCAAGCAAGGGGCCTATAAGGACTTTATAGCCAGCAAGCCAGCCAATCAAGTATTTTGTTAAGCGGTCATGACTGTTGGAAAGAATGGCCTGGAAAGCAGATTGCAGACAGCGAGAGAAGAACTGCAGGCCTTAGGTCAGTGTTTCTGAAACACGAGGGAAATGCAGAGTGACTTTCAAACCTGTGCACTTGTTATTTACATCTCCTCTTCTTGGTTTTGTATCAAAATGCAAAATGGTGACAGGTTGTGATGTCAGTAAGCATGCGTTTTACAAAAGCTCGCAACGGTGAAGTTGATAATTGTTCAAGTGGGGCATTAGCTGGTGCTGGAATCCCATTTATGTCCCTCTCAGAGCAAATGCACTCTTAAACCATTCATTGCAATGGTTTGCACTGTGCAGTGGCAGTTTGCTGCCGCTCAGTGCAGTTTGGAAAGCATATACCTGCACAGTTTTATCATTAAGGTTTGTATGCTTGCATGTCTTCAAAAGTCTCATGTGCATGTGATACCCTGCCTTTGTGCGCGATCATAGTTTCAGTCGTAACACTGACTGACTGATGTGTCCATCTGGCTCCAGAGAGTGATAGCTAAGCACAATAAAGCAAGGCAATGCTCTGAACTATCACACTTAATGTAGAGAGAGATGAGAGTGGTATTGATTTCATCATCAAACATCAAAGTGAGTGAAATGCATGATAAATGCTTCAGCACTCGGAGCAAGTTCACGTTGTTTCTTTGTCTCTGGGAAAAAAAACGCGTTTCATAAGTGCTTCTGCCTTAGCGGTGTAAAAAGTGTCACACTGGTCAAATCAACTAAATAAACATTAAAACCTTCACTTGAAGACATGCAGGAGCAAAAAGACCGTAAACCCAGGTTATTTGCAGAAAATGAGTCTTCATAGATGCAACTGATCACTCTTTTTTTTTCATTTTCTGCAAGAACTTCCTCTCTCCGCTGTGCTCAAGTATCTTTTGGAACCAAAAAATATCCATTAATATTGATTCTAACACCATTATGCAGAGTACGCTCCTCCTGATGTCCTCCCAGCCTTCACTACACTCTGATATGGCTCTACAAGCATGATGAGATCTACGATTAAGCCATGGTGCTTTCTTTATCTCTGTATTTTTAATGGATGAGGCTCCGAGCACCTTGGGCCCAGACAAGCCTTAACAAGGAGATCAATAGAGACTGTCCTCCCACAGGCTCCATCTGCTCTCACACGGGAATCACAGAGGAATATTGTGGGGATGCCAAGGCGACACCTAGCCAGGGTGGTAATGATTTGATGTAATAGGAACATTATGGTGTGATTAGTAGAACCTGTCTTCTTTTATCGCTCATCCAGTACAACCACTTCTCCTTCTCTGTAGTCAGGAGAGGTGAGCAGTGCATTTGCAATTCTCTTTAAGCTTGCATCTATCCCCTTGACATCACTCCTTGTATACCTGTTTTCAAAGGAAGAGTTTGAGGATAACATAGTTGCACTGGCTGCAGAGGAAGGGAGGTGGAGAGGTGATAAGTAGTGAGTAGAGAAGAAGTAAATGACTGCAGGAATGGACTCCGTGGCACCCTGGACCGTCCGGTTCACCAGATGGCTGCTTTATGTGTGCAGAACAATCCAGACCATCTTTTCCTGTGTGTGTGTTCGTTTACATGCAATCCCCGTAATGATGCTCACTGTGCTCCACACAGGGAATTTGTTATTGCTCTTGCGCTGCATTCCTGTGAGCCAGAGGAAAATCTCAACCCCTTTTAACCCCTTTACTCAGCTGTAGACCAGCTTTGAAGTTTCCCCCCCTTTCCCTTTCCTCTTTTTACACACAGACTTTAAACTCCATGCAGCTTTTTTCTTTCTTCCTCGCATGGATTTCTTTGCATCCCTGCAGTCAACCCTTGCAGGTCACGGCTTGGACACAACCCGTATAGATGGAGTAGATGTGTTCACATACACGGTGTGACTCTGCTCTCGTGTTTCTGCTTTATAATGATTATTTGGCTGCAAAGTTCACACGTTTTATTTTGATGCAAATGAACAGAAAGCCACTTTTTGAACTGGCTGGTCGTACGCATGCTTGGTGTACTTAGTTCCCCCCTGTCTCATTTTGATGGACAGATCTGCAGCCGAGCATTTCACAGGCAGTTGGGCTACCTGTGAAATGCATGGCTGTTTATGCATGCTGTCTGTGCAGTCGTGTTATTTCTGCTGCACCAAAACAACCCATCTTCACGAAACCCCGCTGCCTGATACCTGCATTACTTTTATGGTAATTCAGCTCCTTACACGAGACGTGTGCTCTCATGGCTTGTGAATGAAAATGTTCAGTGTCCTGCTGAGGCGCACATAGAAACCTTCCTCTGCATGCATTATGCATGCTCTTTCACATGCCCATTATCCTGCACTCTGCACGCTCACTGTTCATTTCTTTCACACACAGGATTCCCTTGTGCAAAAATGATTAGAAACAAAACAAAAATGAATCGTAACTGTTTGCCGGAGGGTCTAACTTCATAAAGTAATACTTAGAGAGATGCATCTAGGTTGCAGGTTTGCTTGACAACTCTGTACATATACCAAGAGGCAATGTAATGAATATTCCTGTACCTTTACTGGGAGAGCATTTGGTACCAGTATTGGGGTCTGCATGACATATGCAATCACATTATACCTCACACTCTTTATCCTGTTCTTTGAGTGGGTTGGAAAAATGTTAAGCAGGTGGGAAGCATAATGTTATATGTATTTTTAGCAGTACAATGTATTATAACAAGATGTGCAGAACTGAACCTCTCATTGATTTTTAATCATGTGACCTGTTGGTTTACAGCTTTTTTTTTTAAATGATTGAGGTTTTGTGAAGTATAATGAGTCATAAACCAGCCTGTGTGTGAGTCTGTGTAAAGGCTCTACTGTATGTAGGTCTGTGTTATCTAATACAATCTGTCCCTATCTAATATTCACATGGTTAACCCTTTGAAGGAAAGAGAGGAGAGGATTTTCCTTCCAGTTCAGCAGAGCTCTTCTGGGACGTTTCCTGATTTTAAATGAATTGCACAAAAGAAAAAGTAGCACCCTGGTGCTCAGGTGCCCACAGCAGTGTGTCGACACTTTGTTACAGAAGCTTCAAGGGAATGAAAAGTTATGGAGTGTGTTTGTGCAAGCACTGTAAATATTACACTCATATCCAGGAGGTATGAAGAATACTATCCCTGATAAGTTCTCAGCGTCTTACTGCAGGCACTAGTGTCCTACATAAACACGAGTCTTTGCCAAATTCGAGCAGCTTTAGATATATTACTTCAGGGACATTCCTTCTCTTTTAATTAGTTTGAATTGGGCGGAGCTCAGCTGGGAGAAGATGCTTTTGCAGACTAGAGATTGCAGAGTATCCTTAAAAATGAGATGACGCTTGTTTGCTGATGTCGCCATTTTTCAACAGCTTGAAGATGCACATCGTGGAGAACAGATTTAGTTATGAAGATTATTAAGAATCATTTTATGAGTCATTTTAAAGACTGAATAGACAGGACAAGTGAAGATGTTATTCACTGATGCACATTGTTTTAGTGTATTTCCTTTGCACCTTTAGGGACACCGTTTACTTGTTCTGATTTAGATCCCCTTGTCAGATGTCTCAGGAATAAAATTGGACATTATTCGTTGAGATTTCCCCCTTTTTTTCTGAAGCCATCAGCTTTTTGGTGTTCTTCTTCGCTCCGTCTTCCTCTCTTTCTGAGTTTGGCGCTGTTCTGATGCGCTCTACCAGCGACACTGCAGAGTGAAACACATGAGCAGAGCTTGAATCAATTACTCAGTGGACGTGCTTGATGTAGTGTTGCTCTGAATAAGCACTTTTGAAGTGACGCTGTCTCCGTCAGCCAAGCCGACTCTTCCATTTTTGTCTAAATTGGAGCTGATTGGTGCTGATTTGATGTCGGGCCAGATGCAGATCATAATGTGGGAGGCGGTGAGATGTATGAGTCAGCCTCCTTTTTAAAGAGGCTTCGGCATTTATGAGGTGCATGATGGGAAATACTTTATGCTTCATAGAAGATTACTTCACTTTGTCATATTTAGTTCTGTCTTATGATGGAAGTGTATCTCCATGTCAGCTGGGTAATCTTGCTCCTGTGCGTTGCCACACCGAGGTTCTGAGTCACAGAGAGGCATGTGATGTCACATGAGGCGTGTTTGCTCCGCGTAGTGCCTTATCTCCAGGGCTTTTGTTTACCCGAGTGTTTCTACACCGTTATGGAGCAATAAGAGAGACAACTGTCCTCCTACTGACAGATGGTCATGTGGGGTGTGCACGTTTCTGCTTGCATTTGGTAAGTGCTTCATTTTGTTGGGGGAGGGGGAGTTTGGAGAGGAAGAGGAGGTGGAGAATCGTGAGGAAAAGGTCAGCGAAGGCACAGCTGGTAAGACCCCCTCTTCAACCAGCTGCTGCCTCAAAAGCGCCCATCAGCAGCCTGCCTGGACGTACGTGCTGCCCCTTTCCTCTTATTCTATCTGTCCTCCCCCACCAATCCTCACCCCCCTCCACCCCGCAGCGTATCCCCCTGCAGACTCAGCCCAGCTGTTCCCTCCTCTCTGAGGCCCCACAAAACACAACTACACTTACAAACACAAACACCTAAAGACCCCACCCCCTCAAATCTCTGGTTCAGGACTTAATCCAATAAGTCCCATCAAAGGTATCCCAGGAATTGTGACGTGTCTGTCGGGTTCAGTTTGATGAAGTGGAAGCTGGAGGCCGGAGTAAATCCACCGACTGCTCCTGCCCGTCAGGACTTCTGTGTAACGTTTGATCACAAGCATCGTTTTTAGGGCAAAGCATCTCCGTCTGTATGAGGTGTACTCACACGGTGCAGGCTGCAAACTGAGCTCATCAGGGTTGAACCGAGCAAAAGCTGTGTTGTCTGTCCCTTGAACTTTTTCTATTTGCTGCCAGGGAATGAGTTTCCGTAAGTCAGCTTTCATTTTCAGCACCGTTTGGGCCTCTTAGACAAGTTTATAGTGATTTTTTTTAGTAGTTTTCAGAAAACAAAGTTCTTCAGGTTTCTTGAAGGACTTTCTTTATATATTTCTGCCTTCAGTCCAAATGATCCTGCACTGCTTCATTTGATGATAATAATGTTCAGGTCCAGGCTGTGGGAAGGATTCATCATCAGACCTGTCGCTACTGATTTTCACTTGGCATATCTCAGTATTTTCACCCCATTTCCCCTTCTCTAACACAGCCACTATTCTGTTGAAGTGTCAAGTAAAATAAAATGATTAGATAAAAGGTCTGACACTCCTTTCAGGGCCTTCACAGGCTGGATTTTTTTCTGTAATAGCAGGAAGCTGATACACAGTTATACAAACTGCTTTAGATGTTAGTTCTGAGCACATGCTTTTTAATTTGACTTATCTTATTATCTTGAGTCTTGATATACAAAAACAATGTGCCGTCTCCTTTTAAAAGAGTGACAGAAATAATGGAAACATGCAGGCTACTTGAGACTTCTGCACAGTGTTGCAAACCGTTGATGTAACTTCCCCAGATGAATCTTTTAGTTGAGTTTTTCTTCTGCAAAAATCAACCTGCCAAGACTTGAACTATGTTTGAGATGTTTAATTAGTCACCGCCAATGTTTCATCACATAGTCATCAAGGAGGGCTGGAAAACCTACGATGAAAAGCACCTGTGAGTTAATGAATGTTTTTATTGTAGCTTCAAAAAGCCAAACATATAGAGTTGCAAGCGGGGAAGAAAGGAAAACAATTTTTACTCGTAAAGAAGGCTTTTAGCAGCTGAGATTGTTGCTGTCATGTCATGAAAAGCGCCATTGAGCAGAGCTTTTAAGTTTTTCTTCTGGCTGCATGACCACAGAAAGCTGCAGGGGATAAGTGATGGATAACTGATCTCATATAGACTGAATGCTGCTTTTAAATGAATAGAATGGCTGTATTCCTATAAGCTGGGAATTAACAGTAGTGGCCTGACATCTCTACACTGCAAATATGTTTTACGCACCGCAACAAAACCGGGCTCGATATGCGACTTTCTTGTGAGACCTGGCTCGCAGTGGGTGCTCATGTAACCGACATAATGTGGAGTTAATGGGCTGAAACGTGAAACTTCCTGTATTCACTTCCAAAGCAGAAAAGTGAAGCTGTGAGTTACGCTCAGCTGATTCCAGGTGAACTTATCCTTCTCTAAATGTTACATTTAAAATATTAAAAATAGTTCCTCCAGCTGCATTTATTCTACTGACTGTTTAGTGTTTACCTTCCTCTTAAATAACTCCAATCCTTCAAGTTCAAACCTGACCTCAGGGCCACCCAGGCGGCACCGTATCGGTGCTGGGGTGCCACACCCTCCCTCCCGCTGGCCCGGTGCTATTGTTCCCTCCATGACAAGGCCCACGTGCCCCCCTATTCAGCATCCTGGTGGGGGTAGGCGGGCTCTTTGTCTGGCTGCCATTGTCCCGGACACACGCTTCCATTTGATGGACACACGTGCTGACAAAAGAGAAAGGGAGGAGGAGGAGGAGGAGGAGGAGGAGGAGGAGGAGGAGGAGGAGGAGAGCACCACTGGCCATTATTCTTGGTGGTGGTGGCGGTGAAAAGACGAGACGCGCTAGCCATCTGTTGTGCTTGTCTGTAATCTGTAGCCACTATGGAGGGGGCTGCCTGGCTGCCTGCACACACACACACTTCGCACACACACACACACACACACACACACACACACACACACACACACACACTCCTCGGTTTCTAAAAGAATTCCTGTCCTTTGTCACGCCACGCTTTAGTGCACGGTGCGTATGGAGGTGCTGTGATGACGTTTGAGGTCAGGTTGTCATCCCAGATCGAGACGCGCTGTAAAACTCCTCTCTTCCTTCTCTCGCCTCATTTTGGTGTCAGAGTGGCCATTGTTTTTTAGCACAGGCCTGAACAGCAGTCCACTTGTCTTTGTCTCCTGCTTCTTTCTGCTGCCTGCTCTCTCTCTCTCTTCATCTGGAGTCTTCACCTTGTCTGTGTTTACTCTGCGTACTCACAGTATCCAATCCTCCCTTCCTTTTTCCGATTTGCTCAAACCTGAAGGCTTGATCATGTTTCTAGAAGTCACTGTCGGATGTTTTCTGTACGATAACGTCTCGATTTCTTGTCCAGTGGATGCATTTCCTTCCTCCCTTTCTTTCTATTCTTTCTCTTTATTTACTGTCATTCCTATTTGTTTCTACGTTCATATAAGAGGTACTTTTTGCACTTGAAACATTAGTTTACTGGCATCAGTAGCGTCATCACAAAGCATTTCCTGGAATTTTTCAAGCCATTTTTCCTGCCTGTGTCTTTCTGTGTCCAGACTGAGCTTGTAATGCCTGTCAATACGACACAAACAGCCTGTGAAGATCCTTCTATCTCACCTCTCCACATAAACATATTCCCAAGGCGCTGCACAGCAATGTCTAAAGTGTAGCTCCGTCTTTTTACTGTGGACGAATGTCATTCTGATGTGGAGATTTTTCATTGGTTTCCCTTGAAGATATTTTTATTTATGTCACCAGATGTTGCTCTAAGGAGGATTGTTATGCACGCGAATAGAATAGGATGTGACTGCTTCCTGCAAGACCGACTGAGGACATGTTTAAGGGAAGGCGGACAGATGGATTAACAGACAGAAGAAATAAAATATGCATTAATATTTATTTACACATGGCAAGTTTGGGCTGTTTTGCAAGAAAAGTTTATAAGAAATCTGTAAGTCTGTAATATATTATAAGTTTGAAGTTGCATTTTGCAGGCTCAGGCCATTATGTTAATATGAAGTCATCTTCCAAGTGTTTCCCGCTCAGGAATGCATCGAGTAGAGACAGCCAGAGAGCGTCGGGGCAGATGTTAAAAGCTTTAAAAGCCATATTGATTTTTAGATTTTTGGGCCTTGTATGCTGTTGCTTTACATGCATTATGCACGGGTGCTTTGTACATACATTCAGCACATTAAATCTGTTTTCACATGGTGCGCGGCACACGAAGCAGCTTGTGTTTTCAGATTCACAACACATTCATGCGTGTGTGTGTCAGCAAATTGGATTAATAAAAGAAAAACTCTTCCTGTCTGAATGGGAGGTCAGGGGTGAGAGGTTAGTGAAAGTGACCTGGATAATGACACACGCGGATATGCAACTTGAACGCAGGCAGCTGCTCTGTTACCATGGCAGCGATGCTGCCGGTTTCCAGCAGGGACGCTGCTACACAGGCGACCGGCTCTGGTTTTACCAGCTCTCATAGCAGATGGAGTTTACTCTCAGCACTATCCACCAGTGTGTGCTGTCTGTGCATGCAGTGAGATGCACTTACAAGCTGCAGCTACAAATATTATTTGCACTGTTTTGAGTAATATAAATATACAGTTATATATATTTATTGATTTCAAACTAAATATAAATTTTCCATAACAAAGTTTAAAGTTGAACTAAATAGTTTATTAGGTTATGTCTAGTTTGGTTGCATTATTTTCCCTTTTAACTAGTAAATGAAAGAGATTAGAAGATTATTATAATGTTTTTATTTTCAGACCATGACACTAAGCACAAAAAGTAAAGACATGTTTGCTTTATTTGCCATGGTCTGGTGATCTGTCCCTGCTTCTCGCTTAAGCTTCCTCCCACCCTGAGGTTTGATGCACCCTATTTTTTACTTTGATTTCCCAGTTGCTTTATGTACAACGTGGGCCTTTCAATAAAAGGGTCATTCCACAGAATTCCACGTTGCAGATTGAAATAGATGATTCAGTCCTGTTATTAATACTCAGTTGTTTTGTTTTTGTTTTACGTTTTTGTTTAGTTTTAGCAGAGTTGGCAAAAACATCAAATATAACCTCGTAGCCTCCTCGCTAATATCATGAGGAGAGTAAGCACAATGTAGTCACCAAAAATGTCTATTTTTTAAAGTGAACAACTGATAACTGATGCATGATTTAAGTAACAGGACAGTTAGCTGAGATTGACCTCTTTGATATAAGTTTAATATGATACTATACAGAAAAATAAATGAGAGAGCTTAGTTTTAGTCTCATCAGAAGATGCAGCTTCTTGTTGTGATGTGACTTGTGGATGTTCCACATGAATCAGGGTAACAGGACTGAGTGAAAACACAGGGACACGAATAAGATGTGCATTTTTATTTAATAAATACTGATTGGTTTTGAAATAAATATTTGTAAAGAATAGATGAAATATTGAACTCCTCAGAAATTCCAAAAACTCAAATAGATTTAGGATTTATTAATCATATTATTCCAAAGTATGATGTTATAGAGTTATTGATCTTCAGCACATAGTTTATATTTGGGATTAGATCATTGTGCAGGACAGTTAGCTAAATAAAAAATCATTTACAATAATTTTCACAAGTATTTATACATAAAATGTCTTAGGGAGGGATTTGGCCAGAATGGTGCATTGTTTGAGAATCAGAAAATCTGAGAGACGGCTGCTTTACTGTAGTTTTTCTGTACAAAGTGTCTGGGTTGGAGTAGAAAGCAATCATGAATTTGCTCTTTTAATTCCAACCCAGCACGTCATCGTCAGGGTGGAGAATTAAAACATGAAGGACAGAGTTTTCTGATTACAGAGCTGGAAAAAAAGCACTGTTCTCTAATTACGATGCCACCCTGGTGTTACGTTCCTCTTACAGTTAAGTCCTGATGTATTCTGGTAAGTTATATTAACCCGTTACAGCAGAGAATAAACAGAATGGCCGGTGTCGTCGCTTCTCCTCGCTCTGCTGACCTTGTTCTGAACAAAGAGAAGGGATGCTTCCTCTCTTCCACAATGTCAGTGTCTGTCTCCCTCTCCTCACCCTCATCTGATCTCAGCACAGTGAAAGAAACGTGTGTGTGTGTGTTTGAATTCATGCAGCTTTTTGCACTTCCTCTCTGTCTATTCTTGGTCTGTTCCAGAGTTTTTCCTCCCAAACATCCCACCCCATCCCCACCATTTCTCCATATTCGCCTTTTATTCTCCCAGCCTCGGTGTTGGTTGCTATGGGATCTGGTTGCCACGCAGCAGCAAGGTTTTCACGTGGTGCTCTCATGCATGTGTGTCTACTGTAGCGTGACAGAATTATGGTGCCATGCTGATTAGGAATAGGCAGAGAGGTGCAGCTGTGTGGTTGGCCACACCTGACTCATTTACCCACACAACACACCTTTCAGCATAGAAAACTATTGATCCTGTGATCTACTCCTAAAGCCAGATCAATCTGCATAACCCAGCCTGTATTATTGTGTCTCAAACTTACTACAATGCACACTCACACACTCTTCCATCATTTCACTGTGGCTAGATGAGGATCTGACTGTAACTGCTGGCTATGTTGTTCTGTAAAGGAAGATCATTCTGGATAATAGAGCCGTGATCATAGAGAGTGATTGGGGGAAATAAAAGAAGGATGATGATGGCAGAAAAGGGTTGTTTCCACCAGGGGTAGGAATCAATGGAACAGGATAAAGCAGTGGATTCTGTCAACATGATTTGTCTTTAGACAGCACGTCCTTTGAGGGAGATTGGGACAGGATGGTTCTGCTGGATGCTTTGATGGAGCTGATTGGCTAATCCAGATGTGTCATGTCTTTCAGGTCTTTCTTATCAGCAGATGATTGGATAGTTCTGTATCATGGAGCACTGATACAACATTATGATGAACTGTCACACCGGGATAGTTTGTGTTACTCTGTTTTATTTGGAGGGCCTTTCCAGAAAGTTTATTCTGCCAGTTCCTTCACTGCACGTAAACACGTGGAGACATGTTTAATCCGTGTGAATGGACCATGATCCATTGAACTGAAAGATAGATGGTCTTACATTGGACTCTGGAAGCAAAGCAAGCCCAAATCATCATCTCTCCTCCTCCCTGCTGATGTGAGGTGTGTCTGCTGATATGTTTGTTTTGCCCTTACTATGGTAACGTCCATGTTGGTCCAAATTTGCCATGTTTGTCTCACTTATCTAAAAGAATTGGTCCCAGAAGGCATTTGGTTTGATCAGATGTCAACTTTAATCACGCGGCTGTGTTGTTTTTGCAGAGGAACGTTTTCTCGGCCTACTCTTAAATATTACATCTCCAGATTAAATTTCATATGTTAACTGAGACCCGTAGAGTCTGACATGTCGATGAGTTGTTGTTGTTTGTTTTGTTTTTTGCAATGTTACTTAACAGAATACTTAATGGGATGTATAAAAAAAGCTGGTGTGTTAATGCTTTACGGTTGCTGTGGTTTGAGGTTCAATCCTGCAACACTTATGTTAAAGGAAATGATGGAATAAAAACATCTTCCAGTTGGCTTGTTGTAAGTTAAAACTATTCATTTGTATTACTGTATTCTTTTATTTACTCATGTTTTTATTAAATATGTGTAAAAGCAGCCAGCTGGTTGCTTTAGATGGAGTTTTATGGGAACAAATCTTTATGATTTGATAAATCTAGCTGTCATTTAGCTCTTATTTGGCTTTTATCAGCCCAGAGAACAACATTACTGCTCACTCTCCCATGCTAGTCTCAGCTGTCACTGCTAACCAGGGCCTGCATGTGTGTAGTGTTGGAGATTCTCAGGCAGTCGGTACAGCCAGAAAGCTGACAAGAAAACAGAAAAGCACAATTTGAATATTGAAATAAATTTTCATATTAACCTTAAATATTATTTAAAAAAAAAACAAAAAAAACCCCTTAAATATTAACTTTATCGCACTGCGTTCATCCTTCAATCATTATTTATCATGTAGGAGAAGAGGACGTAAATATTTGCTGTAATAGGAATAAAATTATGGAAAGAAAACAAATATTATGGAGGAAAAAAAGAGTATTTTTGGAGAACTTTTCATCTGTTTTGCCTGAGGTTAGCATAAGATTCATGAATCAAATATTAGAGAGAGAGAGAGATTGTGTTTATGTGGAAAACCGCAGTTTTTTTTTGCATAAAATGACAAACAATTTGACGCTTTATGAGATTAGTTTAGTTTAGCACAGATCTCACCTTTGTCAGGAGGGACAAACAGAACATTTTTCCTGATTTCCTTTCCTCTGGGAAACTTTGAATACTTCAACTTCCTTTTCAAATCCACCAACAAAGCTGGTTCTGTCTTGCAGGAAGCGGTTGAGCAATGCTTCAAAACTTATCCCATGCTCTTTTTGTGTTTTTCACTCCGCAGGATGAGGTCATTGTGAAGGTTTCTGCCAGTTTCTGCAGACATCATGAGTTATCGAGGTAGAGAAAGAGGATTATTGCTAACATGTCAGAGCTTTAGAGCCTTTTGGTCACTGGGAAATTGGAGGATTGCTAATTTGCATGGTTCTATAATTGTTTGTATCTGCAAGGCTCATTAATTGTGGCTGTGTGTGTTTCTACAAGTGTGTGTTGGAAGCAGCCTAATTCACATTCAGAAGGTGTTGCTTCAAATGACGGAGGAAGTCAGCGGAGCAAAGCAGTTGTAAGACCACAGAGTCTGAGCGCGTTAGCAGACACACACACACACACACACACACACACACACACACCCCCACACACACACACACACACACACACACACCCACACACACACACACACACACACACAAAACGATTGCAGATGCCGGCTGAATGTTCGATTTAAAGAAGCAACCACAAAGACGCAAAGGAAGCTAAAGAGACACGTGTACTTTTCCTCTAACCAGCTGAAGCAGATGCATAGTTTAAATGGCCAAGTCTGAAATAATGAATCCTTTTTACTTTCAAACTAAACATAACGCGTCACGTTCTACACTAAAATAAATCCTTTACTGTTGATGCAGTGAAGCATCTGCATCATGCAAACGTAGAGCGTGATGACCCACTTCCCAGCAAAGTGAAGAGAGAAGCTTTAACTTTGAGATTCAGCTAATGCCGGGCTTTCCATGGGGATAAAAAACATGGCTACCTCTGGAATATTATCATTTACTTTGTTTTACTGTGATTTCCAGCCATATTTCTAATACCTCACAGAATCAGTGCAAACAAAGTAAAGGAATCTCTGTATGTCAGGTTATAGTAAATTCACTATACTAAATCTTAATGATTTTCCTGAAAATACTCTTTGAAATCAAAGTTTTTTGGGGAAACGATGTTGATATAATAGCGAATAACTAATTTTATCATATAAAAATGACAAGTTTAATTATTTAGTAATGTAAAGTAGCACATTTCAGAACTTTACCTAAAATTGCTTTATTGTGAAACCAACTGGGGAAGTTTTGTGCTTTCTGTTTTTAAGCCTCACTTGCTTCCCGTTTCATGCATTTCATGTGTTCATGTTCCACCTGCAGAGCTGCAAACATGATCATCAGAGCTGAATCGTATCAAACACAGGTCACAATCGCATCATAACCCAGTTCTCCTGGAAATAAAATCACTTTTTTATTAGAAAACTTTAAAAAAAATCCTCCTAATTCTGCTTATATGCATTTTAAAAACAAACTGATCTTCTGATTAACCCCTGTGCATCCTGAATAGGCTCAGCAAAGCTGAAATCACTTCCTACACCATGTAACTGGGAACACTGCCTGATTGGAGGTGTTTTTAAGGCCTAGTCATGTATACGTGGGAATAATGGAAAATCCAGTGTCCAACCGTAATAAACAGCTAAATGTTACTTTTTGCACCCACAGGATGAAACTCACCAGGAAATTATGCAAAACTGCAGCAAATCTGTAGAAAGTGATGATGCAGGAATGTTTTAAAGTGGTTTACTATGAAGGCTGACGAGGCTAATGCGCTAAATATTAATGCTACTATATTAGAAATGATGGAAACTATGGAGTGCAAACAAAACTTGTTCCAAAAAGTTTTTTTATTTATTGTTTCATTAAATTTATTCCAGTTTAGTGTTGTAAAATCCTGCATAGAGTTTGAGCAATAATAGGTAAAACAATAAGAAACACAGGGGGGGATGCATTTACATCATCTGGAAGAGCTTCTGACAAGTTTGAGATCTTCTCAAACACCCAACCTGGCAAAATCTTTAAGGAATATAACTGCTTCCATGTTTTTCATGCTGAAAATAAAAGAAATATTTGACTAAATTCGTAAAAGAAAGTTGTTTTCTAAAGACAACTGACTTTGTTTATGATTACAAAGAAAAATAAATTACATTAAAAGACTGGAACAAAGTAAAACATGTAATACTAAGAAAAATAAATAAATAAATATAAATTAAATAAAATAAATATAAATACATAAATAGCAGCAAAGTAACAAAAATAGTTATATAAAAATTAAAAAATATAAAAGTTAAAAAAGCATAAAGTGCATAAAGCTTACAGTCAGAAATTCCTGATGGTGCTGCAAATGGCTGACTTCTCTGCGTTTCCACGCTCACATCTGTCGCATCAGCTGGAGTGATGGAGCACGTGTGGGCCGACTGAAAGCAGACACCCCCGATAAACGCAAATCCACACAAAACAGCTGAGCTATGGAGGCGCTGACAGGCCGCATTATTATTTATGCGCACTCATAAAGCGAGAGGGTAAACTCTTCATAAATCAGGCTTGCCCGAAAGGCCGAGGGAGACGAGGATGAGGAGGAGGAGGGAGCGAAAGAGCGAGGGGACGTGGGTGACGTGGGAGCTCGGGGCCTCGTATTTCTCAGGTCAGCGGCACAAATATCAAACCAGCTTCTTTATTACCCCCCACGGTGAAAACACATCCAAACACAGGAAGAAGGAGCTAAATGTCCACAAACACATACAAATTTACAGACAAACAACTCACACACTTTAAATCTCACCACCCAGAGCTACGCCTAGCCTCTCATCCTCCCTCCATTCGGGATGTGACAGTAAAATGGAAGGCGTGATTAACCTGCAGCTCCTCTTCTTCCCTCAACAACACACTGCCACACACACCAGCACCTCCTCCTCTGTGTACGCTGCATCACCAGGAAACAAACCAGGATGTAAATCTGTTGCATTTCTTTCATGTCTGAGAGCTGCAGCTAGCTAAAAGCGCTGCTGCTTCCTGGATAAACCGTACGAGACAGATCAGGTTATACTTCTTTAGGTTATAAATATTCTGGCTTCCAGCTGAGCGGTTATAGATACGTGTACCACTCGATGCTGACATTTAGTACTTGCGGTTGCCATGGTGAGCCATCGTCTCTGAGAGCCAGAAGGAGTTTAAGAGGTGGGAAAAGAAAGACTTTACCTGCTGCTTTTCTTTTACACCCATCAAACACATGTGTTCTTTATTAGACAGTTATTGACTTAAAGCCTGAAAGGAGGAGAGTTCTGCAAAGCGAGCTTGATGACCCACATGTGGATCCCTTTTACCAGCCTGACACTGAATGGTTATCATCCACATAAAAGCTCATCAGCTATTCTCCTTTGTTCATTTTCATTCAGCTCAACATGAACTGATGAGCCTGTAAATGCAGGTAAAAGCCTGCACATTTTATTATCACCTGCGTTCAAAAAGATCTCATTAAAAGGGATCCTTTTATTTTAGTATGAGTCAAAGTAGCTGCTAGATTCCCAAAGCTGCCTGACAAATCAAACTATTCGAGAGGAAAATTATTCAGAATATCAATGCGACTGAATAAACATAATCATGTTTATATATTAAATGAGCTTATCTAATTATATATATATATATATAAATGAATGAGGCTTGTTCCCAACACCTCTCATTTTCAGTCTCATTTCTTATTGATTTAATTATGCCATATATTGTTAGTTACTACTGAATAATATTTTAATCAAACCTTTAAACAAACAGCTTAATACGCAGCAAACTTGTTGACACTTTACATAAAGTCCATGTTATTTTCATTGTTTAAACTCCTCTTTATAGTCTTAACTCTTGTACAAATGCACCTTCCTGCCTTCCACTATCAGACTCTACAACGCTTCCATCACACACCTGGCTGAACCATTTGCACACACCCGTCATATTGCATCTTAGCACATACTATATCATTTTTATTTCTAAAGCGCTTTAAAATTAACAAAGCTGCTGACCAAAGTGCTGTACAACAACATACATAATAAAAAACACACACATAAAACAGCTAAAAATAAAAAAACAGATGACAGATGACAACTCATTCTTGCCTAAAAGCCAAATAATATAGCTAAATGTATATACATATCTCTATATAGGTCAATAATAATAATATTAACAGTAATAAAAATAATAATAAATACATTTATTATAATAATTCTTCTTATTATTAATTATTATTAGTAGTAGTATTGTTCCAACTATAAATAAGTTACTCTTTTCACTATAATCAATCACCTTTGCTGCTATAATAATATACTATTAGTATTATATTCTCACTTTATTACCATTCCTCTCAAAAGTACCTTTAAGTGTACATTTTTATACTCATTTACTTTTTTTTTGCATGTTTTGTGCACTTTACCAGACTGTATAAAAATTTAATTCTTCCTTTAGGATGAATAAAGCAAGCTATCTATCTAGCTACATTGTTGTTTACCTGGCCTGTACCACTGCACTTTCTATGCTAGAAGCATTTTTCCCCCCTTCTTTCACATAATGGCACAATCTTAGTCAATCAGATTCCTTGCTGGTGTTTCCAAGAACCTACCTGCTAGCAAACAAAGTTTAATTATTTAAAGGAAAAGTGACAAAAACTGTAACAAACATAAGCATTTGTTTAAAAATACTATCCCATGTTTCATAACTCATTTTCACAGTTTTAGGCATAGACAGGGTCGCTCTCATTTCCCTTACCATATGCCTCCCATCAGGTCAGATGTAGGCACACTTCTAATTCCAGAGGCCTATTCAGACACATAACCATCTACAGAACTCCATTCATTAAGCCAATCAGCCCGGTGATGAGGCTGAGAGGCAGGAAAATTGAATGATAACAGCAGTATGTGCGTTTTGTTACTTAAACTCTGTTTTTGTGTCCAATACAATGGACACAGATGTGCCTCAGCTGTGTAATCGTAATAGGAATCATTAAATATTTAACCTAAATGAGTTGGATTCAGCGTTAACTAGCATTTATTCTCTGGTTACCGTGAAAGTGCACACTGTGACGACCAAACACACACACACATGTATATAAGGAGTGTGACTTTGTGTTGATTTGAGTGATTAGCATTTGGACTGAGCAGAGACTCGGGGAGCAGGCAGAGAGCACACACTTTAACACACCTTTACACGACACACACATGCATGTATATGAACGCTGCTCGGGGCACTGCCATGCCGGAAAACAGATGGTGTGAGGTCAGAGAGCAGGTTTGCTGTAAACAAGTTGATCTATAATAGATCATTAGCTAGATGCGATTAGCTGAGCTGCCAGAATCGTGGCTAACTGGAGAAGCTAACTCAAGCTGTATCCCAGAATAAACCACTGAAACTTTTCTTTTTCCTCCCATTTCTAGCTTGACCGTTATTTAACCAGTAAAATTCACTTCCTGGGATTGAGAAACTTTTACTGAAGCATTCTGACCAAGACAACAGCAGTACAAACAACAAAAACAACAGTAAACAGCTTATTTACTTATTTAAAACACCTTTCTGACCTCACACAGCCCCTTAATGTTAGCTGTTGTGTTGACAGAGTAAACCCAGACTTATGACTGCATACTTTCTCCTTGTGTTTATCCATCATGATTGGTGCCATTTGTTACAGGAAGGAGAAATAAAAATGGCCGACACAAAGGAAAGTGCTCACAAGCAAGCAAAAATACCCTTAAAATAAATTAAAAACAAAAATCAAACAAAAAAACATTAAATAATAATTTATTTTGTTGCTGGGGTAGAGGAAAAGTTGTGGAAGCAACCTAAGTCTACCAAAAGGAGACAGAAGTGCTGCCCCCTGCTGGACAGGAGGACTAACACCCTGAATCTAACATAACTGCAATGTCCTGTGGTGGACAGGAACTGTTTTCTGACTGAAACAAATCATTTATATGCCATTTTATTGAAGAAAAATCTAAGATTTGGAAGAATATGGAAGTATATACATGTTTATAACTTTGTTTTTGCTAAATTTGTGCATTCAAATGCATATATTTATAAAAATGTCTCAGTTGTGGTTTAATAAAAACTTTCTCCTGCTCTGGTTTTATGTATGTAGTGAATTTTTTTAACAGAGTATGTCAAATAAAAGAAAAAAGATCAAACAACGGCCCAAAAAGGTGAATTATGATAGTAAAAATATCATAAAAACCCAACCAGCTATAACAATGACCGGCACACAGTAACTGGACTAACCATATTGAAAATGGCACAGAGCACCTCTTCTACACCCGTCGTTAAAAAAGTGAGGCTCCTCCTGCCAGACCACAGGAGGAGCAGGGAGGTCAGGTCACCATCTGACCGCCTCGCTCCATTAGAAGCTAATAGGCGGTGTGATTGTGACATAAAATGTCAACGTTTTACAGATCGGGAGGCAAAACAGAACAAGATCCGAGTGGATGAGAGAGAAAACTTAAAGAGTGGCCTCATCCCGACCCAACCTTTGCTTCACTGAACTGACAAATCACTTTGGAGAGGTGCCATTATTCAAAGTCACAAGATAGCGTAATGGATCATGTGAAGAAATTAAAACTCCAAAGTGTAACTTTATGAGAAAAATCAACATGCGTGCAATTAAATGAAAAGCAGACCGCCAGAGTCAGAACAATTTCTCGTTAAAGCCTTAACGTAATTACAATCAGACAGGTTTGGGGAAGGTGTGTGTGACAGACTGTGTAAAGGGGGTATTGTTAATTGAAAATAATCACATGAAGAGCTGTTGAGGTGCTGAGACGGAGGGCTGCATCAAGGTTGAGGCTGATGAGATGCCATCAAAATCAGCTCAAGTGACCGAATCCCACCAGGCAGACCTCTCCAGCCTGATCTGATCTGCAGGAACCCGTCCGTCACAGAGACGACCTCGCTTTAAATCTCTCTCTACATGTGCACCCTTTAAACTTTGAGATCGGGACATATACAAAAGCTCAGTGTAGCATCATCTAACTGCTCTCTAGAGGCCTTTTACATCAGGGTCAGTGAGACTAAGACCAAAGCATGGCTCCAACCACTTCAACGAGATGAAGAGTAAAACATAAAGGCCAAATTAGATGCAGCTGAATCATTCTATAACTATATGTGAAGCTTTTCTATAAGGCTCATGATTGCAATATGGAGACAGCATATATTCTGATTAGCACACTTGAACCCCATGCTCCCATTCATCACCGGCCATTCACTCAGGCTGCAGAGTTATGGAATTATTCACACGCTAGTCAATCCGGCTCATGGTGTTGGTGAATAGAGTGGAAAGGAGGTGAGGGAGCGAGGTGTCCCCGAGCCTCAAAGGCTAATCAGCACATCTCCGTCTCGCAATCAAGTCCCATTCACTAAACTTTTGCAGGTTAGCGAGCTATAAGTAGTGCCTTGTTGTCGCCTGTCATCAGGGCTTGACGTCTGACGCGTAATAAATGTCAATGGGTGCATCTCTGGACAAGTTCGCTGAAAGCAAGTGGATATAAACCTACAAATGTGGAAATGTTATTCAAAATTTAGACTAAAAGTGGCCAAGACTGGAATTTAAGGGTATTAAATTGGATTTATTTACACTTTTAATTCATGTCTGAAAAACCTTTTTACAAACTGGCTGCATCGAGTTCGTCATTTCAACATTTCTCCAGATAAATTCATACTGAAAGGTATAAATGGGGACATATGAGGATCCTAAACCTACACAGACACATCACAGCATACTGTTACAGGTAGTTTATGTAGCAAAAGAAGAGCTTTAGATGTTGTAGGTTCAGAAATCATTTTAACAAGTCACATAAAAACAAAAAGTCTGCTGGACATAAAGCCAAGTAAACTAAGAGAGCTAAAGATATATTAGCAGGGCTGCCAACTTTCCCAAATTTCTTGGAGTGAGATTTAGCCACAAACACAGCAGCAAGACATAAGACACAGTATGTCTCATTTTGTGCAAGTTTAATAATAAAATATAGC
>JBAMHV010000009.1:4049334-4062622 GCA_037177535.1 Pseudomugil gertrudae | reverse complement strand
ACACACACAGACAGAGGAACATGCATATACACACACAGACAGAGGAACATGCATATACACACACAGACAGAGGAACATGCATATACACACACAGACAGAGGAACATGCATATACACACACAGACAGAGGAACATGCATATACACACACAGACAGAGGAACATGCATATACACACACAGACAGAGGAACATGCATAAACACACGTTGCCCTGCTGTGGAACGGCTACAGAGATTTTATCTAAAGCAACTTTCCTTTTCTTCCAGTGTCACGCTTATTTTTAAATCCTCTCTTTTTCATCGCCCACTTCCTCTCTGGAGGAGTGACAAATAAAAGAGAAGAGTAGGAGGAGGAGAAAGAGTTCAGTATAATCAAGATAAATTATCTATAGAATATAGAAGACAATGAAGAACATTAATTGATCGTGTCTTTACTCCTCACCTGGAGTTATTAAAGGGCATTACAGATTTTAACCAGCATAATCTGCGTTCATAACCAGAATTTAACTGGTTATGTCAAACCAGCTGTTTAAGTATAAGAAATTAGCTTGAAATCAGTGATTATTTAGCAGATGAGACAATGTGTTGAGTATGTGACAGGAGCCTGTTTGTCAGCCTAATAAGCTAAGTTTCCTTTAGGTGACATTAACCTTTTAACCTTGTTAACATGTGATAGAAATGACCTTTTTTATATATAAAGGCAGGATGTTGTCTCAAAGCGGCTGCATTTTTGTGTAGGTTTTTATGTCTTCTGGTCATGTGATGTGTGAGTTACGTATGATTGTTTAGGGCATCACACAGATCTTTGTATTGGCTGCATGAATCTGTGCACATTTCTTTGTGTTACTGGTGCAGATTTCCCTCTGGGAGGTATTTAGGCCTAGTCATCATTATTGACAGTAAGCATAAAGACAGATGCTGTACGTTAGCCGCACATAGCCAGAGAGCTGCTTTTCTAACAACATGCCAACCAAGTCAAAGCGCTAGAGCGGCGATTTGATACCTCTCAGTGTCATCCATCATTGAACTCTGGCCCCGGTTGTTGGAGCGTAAACAGCTTAAGGGATGAAAAGGCATCATGAAAACTGGGAAAGTTGTGAGTTAAGGGAGATAGTACGGACACACACCTCTACGGGGAATTGTAGTATCTGTAATATCTGTAGTTTCTGTTCCAGCTACTTACTCCAAACAGCCTCCCAGACTGAAACATGACTAACTATCTGGAAATGTTCCTGTAGCAGGTCACATCTTGTCTGACATTAGAACGTGTCTCATTTGCATCCCTGTGATCAGGTTCTGGCTTCGGGATGTACTTTTAATTTTATCAGAGGAGAAGCTTTCATGATGAAAACGTCTTTCATGCTAGTATAACTTCCAGTCCTTGTACCTTAATTCAGACCACTCTACTCAGTATCCTATCATGTTAAAATCAATTCACACCTGTTTTGTTCTAAAGTGAGTAATAAACAAGATTCAAAGATGGTTTGAGCTTTTTCATTTTCCTGTAACCTCACCCAACCTCCAACAGCCTAACACCCTTACTATCCAATCATCCTTTCAAGTCCAGGAATGTAATTTTCCTCAAGGTTAATACAAATAACCTCACAGCCTGAAGGTCAGATTCTCTTTCATGTTTACATCTGTGTGATCCCTTAATCCCCTACCTCTAGAAATGGCCCAGGTCTCTCCAGTTAAGCTCAATTGCCAGTCGTCTGCCTGCTTGACTGCTCTACTCCAGTAGTGCTTGCACAGTCCCCTGACGACCCAATAACCCTCCACCCCCACCCCTCCGTCCCAGTATGTGGCTTGCAACACTGACCTTCCACCTCTCATCCAGGCGTAGTTACCCTGTATACCTGTTCTTGCTGGGTGTGGAGACGGAAAGCAGTACTGTGTAAATTGCACAAAAACTGCATCGCATGTGAAGTTATGGAAGGATTTCTGTGTTTTCTGTCATTTTCTGTGTAAATTTAGCTGTATTTTCCTAATTTTTTTATGCCTCGTTTCATTGCTGTTTAATTTTTTTTAAAATGGTGAACTGTAAAATATTTTCCATCCTGTTTAAGGAGTATAATTTTGCTTACTTTATACTTCTCATGATGAATTGTTTAGTGGTACTTATGCATTTTATAAGAAAATGAACATTTTCATTGAAAAGGCAGCTAAAAGAGGCATGTTTTTCCCTTTTTAGTGTGACAATAAAATGTTTTAAAATATTTTATTTGCTGTATAGATTGTCATTTTATCTTTTATTTTAATGTCACTCTTAGAGTACGCTTAAGTCAAATTTTGATAACAGTAAAATGTTATAATATAAAAGGTTCTTTTTACAATTACTCGATTAATCATGAAAATAATTAATAGATTATTCAATTACTAAAACAATCGATAGCTGCAGCCGTGGTATAAATTCAAGCTGGCAGCTAATTATTTAACCCTTCATTTCTTTAACACATCCTGGAGTTGTAGAAAAGATGTCAGTCTGTTTAGGAAAGAAACTCTTTGCATCAAACAAAGAAAACATCAACAGAGATGCTGATGTTAGTAAAATAATCAGACTATTGATTAGTAAAAAGTGGAAGGATAGAGGGAAACCATCAACTTCAAGGAAGAAATGTGGAAAAAGATCTTGAATGTTGATCATAGGTGAGCTCTTAAAATAGGGGTCGTGTTTATTAGTTAAAGTAACATTTCCCCATTTACAGTGTAAAGGGAGCTCAAGGTACTGGGGCTGAACAACTGTGTAGCAATTGGAAAAACACCAACCAGTGAAAATATTTGGATAAAAATGTATCTGGTTTGTTTGGGAGCAGGAAGCTGAGTCCAGGTTGACCCCGATGTGATACAGCCATCATGCCTGGTTCCTGTAAGTGTGGGGGTCTATCATCCAGGGTTGCAGCAGGTCTAGGTTCAGCAACATTGTGTCCAAACAAGGCAGTCAGCCGATGCCTGAATGAATTTAAATGAACAGGTTATCAAAGGAGTTTTTCTTTGCTGATGACAGAGTCATATTCACCAGACTCAGATTATGAACACATGGATTTTCCACCAGACCTGAACTCCATTAAAAATCAATGATGTTGATGAAAATGAATGAAAACACTAATTGGAAGTAAATGGTGACATTGCAGGAGCTTATTGAAACGACACGACAGCGAGTGTGCACCGTCATTAACACTAAGGGCAAAACAATAAAATCCTGGCAGTGTCTTCTTTCCCCCTTTTTAGTTAAGCAGTGTGTGAACTTAATCCTTTTTAGTGGTTATAACCGGATAAAGTTCTGTGTAATTCCTGAACCCCTGTTTGTTTTTCTCCTTTTCACTTTCATCACAGTTTGTGGCTGTTTCCCAACCTGCTGTAAAGGAGCAAAATGTACACATATATGTTTAAAATGGTATATAAATCAACCCTAAAAAGTCAGGTGATCCGCATGTTTCTCCAGCTTGGCAAGATGAAGTCTGCCAAGTCTGGAGCAGAAAGTAACAAAACTGCATACGCTACAGATGCTCATACAGCCATCTGTTTGTTCCTGGGAGCGGTCCTTATGTTTCATCATTTATCAAAGGAAACTAAGCACCTCTTAATCATCTGCTATAAACTCTGCCTGCTGGATGTCTGTGACCCACCCTCCAGCATCCTACCCTGGAGAACATGTCACATTACACACAGTACCCTCGCTCCAGTGCTGCCCCTTGTTTGGCCTTATTCCCCAGTTCCAGTTCCAGAGCCTGTCTGCGGGCTCCAGCTCCAGTTGTCACCCTCTCCCCCAGTGCACTCTTGACCAATGCGCCCACAGCAGATGGAGAGAAAAAAAACTGTGTCACCAGCCGCCATGACTGGTTTAATCACCCCTCCCCTCTCCTCATCCTCTCTCTCTCTCTCTTTTTCTACCCTCCCACTCCATTCTTTCCTCGCTCCCAGGATTTGGAGCACCAGACATCGATTGTCTTATTTTTAGAGCATCTGTGAGCATACGTGTGTATGTGTGTGTGTGTGTGTATTGTATTTACCGCATATGCCTGGATATCAGATGTTTATCCATGCCGCGTCATAAGCAGCCTGACTGTGTTTGGATGCATCTCTGTGCACACATTTGTGAATGTATCAGGGCTCCTGTTTCTAAGTTAATCTCTTAAGAAGAGGTGTGGTTCTGTCCTTCGCTCTGCACTCACTCTCCTCTCCGTCCCTCGCTCCGATGAACGCAGTATCATCACATGTTCTCTCTCCGCCCTCTTCCTCTCATCCTCTCGCTGCGCTGTTATCGCTGTGGCCGTTAGTGTGAGGGAGTCCTCTCTCTCAGCTCTGTCATCTCTACATCGTCTCTCATCTGCTGCCGTTCCTGTGTTTGATGAGCTGTCGGAGCGAGATGGGGGAGGCCATTGAACTCAGGTGAGTTAGATTCAGAGCAGGAGGTGTGAAGTGTGTGTTCGTTCAGCAGCTTCCTGCTGACATCCAGCATACACTGCGTTGACTGGACATTTTTCTGTAATCTATTGCGTACCTGCTTGCATCTCTGGTTCTAACTGGGTCACAAGTTGCCGCAGCAATCAGCACTTTGGGGCTTTTCTTTCCTTCTGTTTTTGCAGCCTCACCTTCCTTCCTGTCCATCATGTTGACCCTAATTCAGCAAAAGGAGAAGGCTGCAGAGTCTGTAGAGGTCAACTAAGAGGCTTGGCATTTGCAAAAGTGATTTATTTCTCTTGCTTTTGACTGTTTATACCACTGTTTTTGTTGTTATTGGCCACGGTCACATTCTCAATCACTGCCAAAATAATAGCTCTAGCCTGCATCCACAGGGCTCATAGCAGTTAATAGCCTTAGCAGATGTATTAGACCCCATGCCCATATGGAAGAGATTAAACCTGCTAAATTGATACCAGCGCCCAACATTTTTTTCTCTTTTTTTTTTGGACACAGTTTGTGTCTGCACATGTTTTGTGCACATCTGTTGCGATGAGTGTGCAGCTAAATGCGTGTGTGTGTGTGGACACCTGTGTCGCTCTGGCTTTAAAAAGTTGGACAAAATATTTGTAATGTCCAAAAAACATTAAATGCAGCAGAATATGTTTTTGTAGATTAAACAATTATTTTGTTTAGTAATTTTTTTAGGCATGACAGTGGGTAAATGAGTTACAGACCCCTGACTGGTATTTAGTAGCATCTGTATACATTGTTTTTAAGTGTGAGGGGGTGTAACAATGTGTGTTTTGGTTTATTACTCTGCAAAAGCATGAATTTTACTGAAGATGTTACATTTGCATTGCAAAGTTTAGTTGCATGCAGTTCAGTTAATTTCCCTCCTGTGTTGGAGGAATTTTCCCTCTCAGTATCTGCAACACAGGCCCAAAGCATGAGCAATGCTTAGAACAAGGAGCTGCACTTGCATTTGTTAAAACACACGTTTGCATATGTTAGATCATCACCTCTGATGCTGAATTATGTGGTAAAGATGCAGGAAATATGTTCATCTGCAGCCTCATCACCTTGTCAAACTTTATTCATGGTCTGTTTGTTTAAATGCTTAAAATGTTGCATGCCTTTTGGAGACTGTTACATCTTCTACTTGCATAACAAAAAGCAACAACCAGGATTTTATCGAGAGGCGGCTGAGCTATTCAGAAAGTGTTGCAGAAGTTTTCTCAGGCTGAATAGAAAGGGTGGGTTTGCTTATATTCAGCGCTTCCTCTCTTTTTCTCGCCAATTCTCTCTCCTTGCCCTCATGATTAGATAACTGAGGAGGCCAGTCTAATGAACGAAAGAGAACGAGGCTAAAGAATGAGAATAGTGCTTACTGCAGAGACCTGGTTGATATGGGAAATGAGGACAAAAAGACAGCGGCGCAGCAGGAGGGTGAGGATGAGAGGAGTGTAACGTGAAAGCTAGGTGTGGGAGAGAGATTAAAGTGGATGAAAATATGAAAGATAAGAATGTAAGTGAAGGAAAAGTCCAGGTAAAGTGGTTTCATTATGAAAGAAATATGGATTTCCTCCCTTTGTCAGCACAGGAAGCACAAGTTAACTATAGACTTGGGAGCTTAATTTCTGAATTGGTTGGAGAAGTTTGTGAAAACGGGGCTGAGGAGGAGGAGGAGGAGAAAGAAAGAAACACGAGAACAGTGTAGATGCAGCAGTTTTTCTCTATCCGCAGAACTTCTTCAAAGCGAGCCAGCGGAGAGCCACATCGGTTCACTTGGCATTCCTCTGTGACAGGGGAGTCTGACGTAAAACCTGAACAATTCAAGCTCGCGGGCGGAGCCGCCCAGGCACGTTGCAGCAGCAACATTTAACTTCTGCTAGAATTTGGGAATTGCGTCTTTGAGCTCATAAGTGAGTTGTTTTTTAAGCCTGAGCATCTCATGTTTGGCTCCATGTTTACCGTGTGGATTGGAATACTCCAGAGTTATTCTGTGGATTCCAGCTTCGATCATTGTGTTGCACACTTTGCTGTCATATCAAAGGTGTAAAATGTTTGATAAGCTGTCCCACTGCTCTGGAATAGACTGATAGGAGGGAATACAAAGTGGGAGCACAGAACCACAATATGATACTGGAGCATATTGACTAGACTGCTCCACTTCACGCCTGATTGCACTGTGTTTAGATTAGCTGTCCACACACACGTTTACACACACATTTTTCACAGACAAAGACATGCTGAACGTATTTGGACAGATGCAGACATCAATATATTCTTGTACATGCATGTATGAGCACATAACAAACGCTGAACTCCTGCTGTTCCAAGGACGGAGAGGGATCTGGGATCTGCCTCTCTTTTGCATCTTTGAACCTATAAACCAAAAAAAAAATGGCACACAGGTTTGAAATCAGGCATTAAAGCATTTTTATACCCTAAACACTTTTCTTATACATGAAAATACACAATACACTGCTTTCTCCTGGCTTAACTTGAGTAGGTGGGAACTAAAACCATGTCAGGAAGGGCAATGCCGAAGCACCATGATAAGCCCAGAGGATGAAAATAATGCATTCGATGTGGGAGATGTGCATCCCATGGTGTTGGCGGGACAGCGTAAGCTTCTGTACCTGTCTGAATGTGCACTCTGGCCCTCTCATCCTCTTACATGGCTCACATAATGTTATTTAAAAGTTCCTGTTAAATCTAATTTGTAGCGAAAGACAGGAAAGCAGATGATTTTAATTGGAGGATGTTTTCTCAGACTCCCAGCTTTACAGACTGACCTCCCCTCCAACACGCTGGACCCACAGCATTGATTGTTCCCTGACATGTGCCTCATTGCTTTAGCTGTTGTTTGACCAGCGCTAGGATTTTACCAGCCTTTTGGTATGATGCTGTACAGTCTGTGAGAAGAACAGAAAACAAGATGTGTGTTTTGGACTGCATTTGGAAAATGTGTGTTTATGTGTGCATTTAAGACATGAGAATCCCAGTACATCTATTTTTATGGTGATTGAGTCGGCTGGAAGCGCACGTGGCTTCATCTGTCTTCATTGTACTGACAGGCTCATTAATTTGCTTTATCTTTAGAGTCATTGTGTAGATACTGAATGTCCACATCAGGTTTAGAACATGTAAGAATGCAAAGCAGGTTGTATGTATTGCATTTTTTTTATACTATGAATCTGTAGCTTCTTTTATTTCTCATTTTTGACTTCGGGAACTTTAGTTGCTGGACATGCATCCTTGTGTCATGTCCCAATGACTACACAGTGTCTGCTAAGCATGGCTTTGTGCATCATGGCATCTTATTTTGGTCTAAATGCCACGCTGAAACTATGCTGCCATGTTCTTTAAAATGAGACAAGGATTTCTCCAGGCATTTTGTTCAGTGTTTGTCTTATTGTCCTCAACTGTAACATTTAACATGCTATATAAGACCCATGGAGTCTGAAATGAAGCCAAATGTTTTTGGGTTTTTTCTACATTTTTTTCTGATCATTGCTCAGTCTGAACTTGAGATGAACCTGCTGGAGGGGAGATCTTGTCCTGGAAGACTGACTGCTGTCTTGAAGGGGTTTTCATGTGAATAATCTGTTTCTGTAGCATGACAGATTCAGAATTGTTTGGAAGTGATCTTATAAGCCTTCTAAGATGGCCGGGATTGTTAAAATGTTTGTATTTTCTCGCTGTGGACCAGCAAACTGACAACACACAAGTGGTCACACTTACTGGTGGCAGATTATTCAAGAGCATCTGATTAAATTTAATATGCAGCTCCATGATTTTCCCTGCAGTTCCCACAGAAGTAACAAGAATGTACTTTTCTTGTATGGTTGCTGAATTTTGACTTCCTTTTCCATATTATGAGTGGTAAAATATATCCCATTTTCTTTCAAAGAAGCATTTTTGAACTTTGGTAGATTTTCTCTCTAACGATGACTGATACGGCATCCATCTTGCATCCTACCTCTGCTCTGAGCCCTCTCTAGCTAGTAAAAGTCAGTCTCATGTAAGCGCTTGTGTTAACTCTTGTTCTGTGTCTTTGAATCGTTTTGATGAGTAAACCATGGTACATCCAGTTGCCAGGATGTGATGTGGAATTCAGCTGTACAGCGGCGCTGTGTGAAGTCACTTTTCAGCCTCAGGATGTTGCAGAGCAGCGTTTACTACAGGAAAAGTGCCTCTGTGAGGTGCATAACTTCTATAAGCCCTGCATTAGGATAAAAAAGTTACATAGTACCTCTTTGACCTGATATTATGACATGTAATCTGTTAAGCACCAAATCTGATACTTATTTATGTTCATTAATGTGATTTATACATTAATCTATGTATTTTAAAAATATGATACTTTCTTTTTCACATGACTTTAATCAAGTCAGTAAGACCTTTACAGTCTTTCTCCATGGCCTGTAACATTTACAGAGTTTTTTCTGTGTAGGTAACTTTCCCATTTACATTTGAGACCAACTTCTCTTTTTTTTATCCAACATGTTGCAGCTAGTAGCTGCTTTCGGGCAACAGGAACTTTTTCACAGTACTTTCAGCTATTAGAGGAAATAACCTTTCCTCTTTGTTCCCGAAGTATCAAAACTGTGGAGAATTGTTCCCTCAACTTTCTTTTCATATATTATTTCCAAGAATAGTCTCTAGTATCAACAAAATGACCTGCGTGCAGTAAAAATGGACAGTAACACAACATGTACATAGAAAAAAAACAAACCAAGTATGCAGCATCTGCACATGGTCCGGCAGTCCAATGTCGTGTAACACACGATGAACACCAAGTTATCTTCTGTGATCAGAGTAATGTCAAATAAAGGAAGTATCCAGGGTTAAATATGTATTATGTCTCACAGACTGAATATTCAGTTTGATTTTGATGTACTGCGGCTGTAATACTGCACGCAGACCTTGGCACAAGTCTAATATGATGGTGTAAATACACATTAAAGCAACCTGCTCGATGTTTTACACAAACATACATAGAGGTCTAATTTTCAGAGGATGACATAAGCAGAGAGCATGACTTGTTTATCACATTCACTATTTAGAAAGTGGAAGTGACAGAGCTTATCCTGGATCAGGAAGATGAGTCACTTCGTCATGCTTTTAAAGCAATCGTCCCAATGACAGCTTCTCATTCACACTACGTTCACTGTCTGCTGGGATCATGCCCCAAATTCCCACCATCCAACACAGCCTGAGTCACAGAGGGGCCGTTCAATCACATTAAGCAAAATGACCCCGGCTCATATGCCGGCTTTGTCATTCACACCTGACCACACTCACACTGGCTGTTTCTCTGTGAAAGAGTCCCCCCCCTACACAGAAACCCCCCTGCAAGATCATGTTGCATTAGTGTGCAGGAGGAAGGATGGATCAGGTTTGTGTATCTAACATCTATCAGTCTGGTTTCTGTTAGATACCTTCACATGGTGGCATCAATAAATTCTAGCATATTACTAACACTACTGGGTGGCAGACTCCACCATTAATATGACCCTATGGTGAGCGAGTGAAGTCATTAAGGGAATAAGTCAGAAGATCTTTATTTGTTGTGTAACGCTCTAATAAAAGCTCCTCTTCAGAAGCTCTGCACTGCATTTCTTCCCACACAAATTAGATTTCATGCCATTTCTCAGCTCTGTGCTGTTGGATATCGATTCGTTTACTGACAATGGAGGCGAACAATAGTTCTTTTCTTTCTGTGTTTCCTTTTACTTTCTGAAGGTAGGAATTCTGCACACACAGCAAGCAGTTTGCTGAGAAATCTAATTTCCCAAGTGTTGCACAGAAATCCATCCAAAGACACGTTGCATGAAGTCATCAGCAGCGCCGACCAGGTGTCTGGAAACACACAACGGCTGATGGTTGTGCTTCAGCTGCTACTCCATGAATCTGCACACACTTTGAAATTTGAGGAGAAAAAACCCTCTATGATGACACACATAAACCACCTTCATAAAACCACCCTTATATCTGGATGTAGCAGCTTCAGATTGCTAGCTGAAGCTGTTTTATGCTCCACGTGAGGCCAGATAATACTCCAGCACTGTGTATTTCTGTAGAAATGGTGTTCTTGTTAGTGATTGTATTGACCTGGAAAAGGTTTCTTCTTTAATCAGAGTTTATTCTGTGGATGTTCTTCCTGTTAGTTGTGCACAGACACATTCCCACACAACCTCAGAAGTGCTATGAATAAGGCCATCCTGTTCTGGGTCAGCCTACAGTCTAAACACAAGTGCGCTGGTTTATCTCCGCTATGTTGCACTCCTTTTACTTCCTAATCACACACAAGGACTCACACATATCCAGATCACTTTCCCCTGCCTGTGTGTTTATAAGAGAAATAAAGAAAAACAGCGAGTTCTGAATGATGGCGTCTGTGTACGTATGTGGGTCACGTAGTGTCAGCTGAAGTCTGCAGGGCCCAGAAACTGGGTCAGACATTTGGTCTTTGTGTACAAATTAATTTGTGTAGTATAATTCAGAAGTTTGGATAAATGTTTTCAGGAGGCTGGGCCAGCATTTGTTCTGGTGCTGTCTGTACAATATAATATTGTACAATGTGTATCATTGTATCAGCATGTTTGTGAAGGAGTTATTCCTGTAAACATGTTTTCGTATTGTCACAATTAGTAACCAGTAAAAATCCTTCAGTGTGACTTGTAAAATGGTTGAAGACCATTCAGTTCTTTCAAAGAGGACCTAGAATGTCTTTTTTCACACGATCACACCATTTGTTGAGGGCTCAGTGACATTTCTGTGGCGTGCTTTGATCAAAATGCCACAGAGACCGTAAAGCAGCCCCTTGTCATCTGTGAATTTACAGCCCTTTTCACAGCATCTGGTTTTAGAGTGTGGAATGAGCCCCTTAACTCTGTCTCTTCTGAGTGGTGTGCCTTATTTAAAATATGTCCCACAGCTTCAAAGTTACACGCGAACATGTATTTGGACAAAACTTAAGCTCTGCAACCCTTGAAGCACAAGATGGCATAAAGCATAGGAGCTCACACTAGCACACAGTATGCTGCAGTCATATTCAGCTGGTACTGGTCACTCTTTCAAACACAAACTGGTCAGGAATCATGTATTATACTGGTTAGGAAAGTCTGCAAAATCATGTCACAATGATTTGGAGTTGGTAAACACAGCACAGAGGAAAGGTCCATGTCTCATTTTATTTATGAGAAGAAAGCATTCCTACACTAAGCATTTATGGATTCATTAAGTAGCATCTTAAAAGTGAACATATAAATGCAATGCCTTATCAGAAAGCTTCTTTTATCTCCTTATGATATCCTCTAATGATTATTCTCCAAACCCATTACACATTGATGCCCTGTTATTGCATTAATAAAGTAACGTTCATTAGTGAGTTTGTCCTGGAATGAAAAGGCTTTAGAAAGACAATAATCTCTTTGTACGGCAGCTAGCTGTAAAGTCATGTTGACCCTGAGTGTTTTTCCTTCCACTATGACTTTAACCGTCCTCTGAGTCACACTTTGGAGCTCGGTCTAAACACAAATACTCAGCTTTACAGCCAAAAAGACCCAAATGTGACCAAACCCAGAGAGAGGACACAGGTGTCCACATCACGCGGTCGCCTTGGTGATTTTAAGCCAAAACCATTACCACACGCACATTTAAATGGGAAACTTGCTCCACCTCTCGCTGTCCTTTCCCTTCAGACACGTGGCTAACCGTAATGCGAAGTGGCAGTGACTCATTCTATGTGTTTGCACAGTGTGTGTGTGTGAAAATCACCCTTCCTCCTCTTTCTCCCAACGTGTAATCGCTGTTCTGTTTGCATCTGGTTGTGAAGACGTGTAAGGGCGGAGTGTGCCCCACTTTGCCAAAATGTCTTAGCCGCTGCTGAAAGCAGAACATCTGGATGAGCGAGGGTTAGGGTTAGTGTGTAAAGGAAAGGCAGGCGGCCAAAAATATCAATCAGGCTCACATCTGGCAAACACTAACCACATCTGTGCACACATGCAGCCTTATATCAATGCACATTCAATAGCGTGAATGCAAAGGTGACAGATACACATGACTTTTCTGAGTTACAAGTTTAAAGCTTAATACACACACACACACACACACACACACAATAATGATCATCCAACCATTCAACAGTCAGAATCCCAATTTAACAAGCTGGAGAAAATCTGCAGTTTTCTCTCTTCCCTCCTTCGTTTTATAAGTTTAACTGCGTAGGCGAACTCTTTTACGCTGAATTCATCCCTGTGAAGCTCATTTCCTGTTTGACATCAACAGAAAGTGCAGCTTTGGACAGGAACGGAGCAAAGTAGGGATCTATGTGGCGGACTCGTTCTGGAAGAAGCCATGATAGAAAGGTCATCTCGGGTGAACACCTTGAGGATATGACATCATACGAGTACAAGTCCTGTCCTCTGAAATACATCTCAGATGGATGCTCAGTCAGACACTGGAAGCGTGAAGCGTGTTTTTTATTGGCTCTGGGCCTCCTGTTTACGAAGCCCATACTGACTGAAGTGAGACTTGATTTGTGTTGCTGATTTATAGATTTATTTGGATGTTTTTGCGTTCTTGCCTGTCTGCCTGCAAGCTCACTCCCTCTGTCTGAGTTTGCTCTGTTTTTTTATTTGTGCAGATGTTGTGCAGGGTGAGGTCACAGCTATGCATGGCCTCTGCCTGTCCCCACCCTTTTCTCTTCAGTGTAGAGCGTTTCATTTCTGAACGTTTATTCTCTTCCTGCTCGGTTCATTCATTGTAAAAGAGTTTCAGGTGTGAAACTATATATATATATATATATATATATATATATATATATATATATATATCTCTATATATATATATATACACACCGCGCAGTGGTGCAGGTG
>JBAMHV010000009.1:4037360-4048664 GCA_037177535.1 Pseudomugil gertrudae | reverse complement strand
ACCCTGCCTCTCGCCTGTTGTGAGCTGGGATTGGCTCCAGCCCCCCCGCGACCCCGTTCAGGGAAAAGCGGTAGAAACTGGATGGATATATATATGACCTTATGTCATTGTGAGAAATTAAGTTGCAATAGAGACACAACTATTAGATAATAAAATGACTTAAAATGATTAAATTGGTTCTGACGTGTCCCAAAGTTTAGTGTGTGGTTTAAATAGATGAACTTTGATAGGTTTTCTGGTCTTATTGAGCACACAGACGGCAGTTTGAACTACCACACAGTGGTGATGAGCACGTTGGGCACCGAGGTTCTGTTTATTTTCTGGGACTCTGCTGGGATCGAAGCATCCAGCTTACAGATCCAGGATAAGACGAATGGGGAGGAGATAGCTTTCCCAGTCCTGCCTGCAAATTATTATGGTTTTACGTTACTTTAACATCATCTACATATTTCATGTAACTCTCTATGTGAGAGAACACACTTTCTTCAGCTTGAAACCCAAGAATTTATTAGTTAAACCCATAAAAGTATTATTTTATTCAGTTATTCAGTTGTATTCTTTTTTTTCTTTACTCATTTTTACTTTCTGTGGTTTTTATTCCTCCGTTTAACTATAAAATGTAAACTTTTTTTTTTACGTGTCTGTCCAGCATCTCAGCAGGCAGATTGATGGTCTGGCTGCTATACTATGCTGAGCAATTTTGCTTTGCCAAGAAGATCTTCATGTATATATGTATATACAGAGATCCTCTTGATAATCAGAATTTTTAATTTATTTATTTTTATTTTAAATGAATACTTTTTGCTGAACTGACCGAAAAAGATAGAAAGAGAAAGAAAACACAACCCCAGCAGAAGAGAGACAGACACCACAAAAGGAGAAACTGCAATCAAACCAGATACCATTCCATCTACTACACCTGTATATAAACCAAAGGATGTCACAGGAAATTTTATTCCAGTGCTTTTCTTTGTATATTGTAAATAAATCAAAGAGTGATATCTGCAATGAAAAAGGTTTAGATTTACATTCCCTAAACACATGATGGTGATTCGATGTTGTGAGTAGAATAAAGAGTACTGATTAAAATGGACCTTTCTTCCCATTTCCAGTCAGATATTTGAGTTTTTTCTGTATTTTTGCTGATTGTTTGCTATCAAACACACACTTTTTTCTTCTAAAGGAAATAACTGATTAAAGGTAAAAAGATCATTTTATCTCCTGCTTCTTTTGTTTGTTTTGTTTTAGTCGCCCCGTGTAGCCTGAGTATAAATCATTTCATTTCTGCATCTCTTCCCAGATGAGATCAGATGCCAGTCCCATTCGGTCATTCCTCCTCCCTGTGTCTCACTGTCCCAGGCCATATGAGGACAGCTTCCTGTATTCCCCTACCCGCTCAACGCCCCTCCTATACCCTCTCCTTACCTTCCCACTGGAACCGTATGCATCCGTTTGCATTTACCCCCTCACACACACATTCACACCTGCTGCCGTAACGCTAGTGTCTGCCAGGTGCCAGTCAGATGGCACGTTGCCCACTAATGACTGGCACAAGCTTTGATGTGTGCATGAGACGTGCACGTCCTCTTGGCAGAAGGTGCATGTCTCACATGCCAGGAATGAGTGCGGCCACTTGAACCGTCTCATTTAAACACTGTGTGAGTGTGTGTGTGTGTGAGAGACGTATTACCAGCATCAAAGCGGTGATGATGGGAAGTGATGTGTCTGAACGTCTATATATTTGCATGTTACCCCTGAACTGTGTAGCAGAGCAGAAAGGAGTGTGTTCATGTCATTGCGCTGATCCCAGTCTTCCGTACGGACATGGCTTGTCTTCAGTTTCAGATTAGTGAGCTGTCACACCCTATAAAAGTCCATATGATCGTCAGTGGAGCAGCCAGGTGGTAAGAAAATCATCAACTCATGTACCGCTTTTGTTTTACTAAAAGACAAATGTTTCTCTCTCACTCTGGCATGTCTGGCAAAGCCTCTTTTGTGTTGGTACTTTATCAGCTAAATCTCACTGATTCATCCATTATTACATCACACAGCCTCCAAAAAGCTGCTAAATGAGTTTCTGTTGATTGTTGTGGAAGAATTTTGGATTTAGACGTGAATGATGCAGCTAATTCAGTCTCCATAAGCCCAGAGCTTCCTGTGACTGTGGAGGAATGGGAATGGTAATTATTATTTTAAAGCAGGTCATGTTTTGATGGCGTTCTGTTTCATTATGCTGGGAAATTAACATAGCTAAACAGGCCAGCAGGCTGAATGCTCTAATTAGGCAGCAAAAGGAGGATTTTTCAGAGGGACTGAAGTGAAAGCATGCGGGGGTGTCTTTGTTTTTGTGTGTGCGGACCGATCTGCTGATTAGTGTTCTTGGTATTTATTGGAGAGATGGAAGCGCACTCTGCTCCTGTGTTTTGTGTTCATTTACATTATTTTTCTGTGTGATTTGTACATTGTGTCTCTGAAATCCAGAATCAATAGAGCATCAAATGGCATTGATGCACCGGCTGCCTTGTTAGAGATGATCACTGTATTATGAGCTTTAGCTAATCAATGACATGACTTCCCTTTAACTTTAGTAATCAGGTATGAAACCTGAGCTCATTTGAGTGCAAAGGTCTCGGCTGTATCCGTGTTGTGTTTAAACGGCCCCTTCCAGGCATTGTGTTTGAGATTACAGTGATGCCACATGTGTTGATCGTAGTCTAAACCAGTGTTTCTCTCTGTGTCTGCAGTTCCAGGGAGCACGTGACCCCGGAGATGAACAAGCTTCGTCAGAGTCTGAGGAGGAAGAAGCCCACCTATGTGCCAGAGGCCAGCAGACCACATCAGTGGCAGGCAGATGAGGAGGCTGTACGAAAGGGAAAATGTAACTTTGCTGTGCGGGTGAGTTTCACGTGCTCCCAAAGATGTGACGATTCACGATTGTGTCTTATTTAGAAGTTAGAAAACAGATAAATAAATCTAATCTCTTAACTACATCACACTGCTACATTGTTTTCATATCTGTGTGATCAAGTTACACGCACAGCACGCTATGTTAACTAATAACTCACAACAGCACCTAACTGCATGCATTACTGTAGACATGGTCAAGTTGACTCATGAAGAGCAAACTGAGCTTCAGAATGAGGAAGAAAGCTTATTTTAATGACTATGAATGTAGCGTTGTTGTTGGTCTGAGTATTTCACCAACTGCCGATCTACCAGGATTCTCCCACAACCATCCCTGCATTTTAAAGAGATTGGCCTTAAAAAGAGAAAATATCCAGCATTAAAGCAGTTGTGGAGAAAAAGCAGGATCCAGCTCAGCACTGGTAGTGTCTAGTGGCGACACACCTACCTGTCGAGGAGTCCAGGGTTGTGCAGCCTATATCAGGTCAGCCAGGAACACACATTGTATGATGCTGATTATGCCTTTAGGGACTTTTATTTAATTTATGATTTTATTTTGATTTCGGCTGTTTTTATGCTTTTCTGTTTCAATGTTAAGCACTTTGAGTTGTCTTGTACATGAAAGGTGCTATACAAATAAACTTGCCTTGCCTTGCCTTTAGGGACAGCTTTTTCAGTCCGTGTAGCCAGGTGATGTCTGTAAAGATGGGTGTATGTATCAAGGCCAAGACTTCTCGTTGTGTTTACTGGTCATAGTTTAAAAAGTACATATATAATCAGTAGATGATGGTTAAACTGGTTCTGCTGGAGGACAGAACCATGTGTAGGTATGAATCACATGTGGAGCTCCTCAGAGATCTGTGCGGGTCCACTATCATTTAATGATACTTTATCAATCATCTTTTCAGAATCTTCTTATTTTCTTTTTGCATTGCATGCAACTACATGCAATGTGGTGCAAAGTTGGGGTATAGGCCTACTGGGACACCAAAACCTCTCCAACCCAAACCTTCTACCCTGCCACCACAAAAATAGATGATTGGGGATTTGCACATTCATTTCCACAATATGCAAACTGCTGATGATACATGTCAAAATTCATTCCAACAGCCATTGTTCATGTAAAAACTGTCAATTTGCAGCTGAAATGTAGACAATGCATATCTTTGGACTGAAGAAGCCAGTCTTGTTCTTAGTAAAGTAATAGAGATTCCTAAGATTGTGCTTATATATTATGTGCTAAGAAGTAGTTATTTTAAAACCATGGGCTTGACTATAAGCTAAATAAAGAACAGGGGACAGCGGCAAAATGCCCTTGGCTTAGCATAAAGACTAGAAGAAAGGGAGAAGAAAACTTTCCGTAGTTTTCAAGGGAATAGGCTATAAGGTAGTTAAATTCCTGATGAATAAAGCACATTCTCGTATTTCCTCCAGAACAAAATGCCTCCTCTGCAGTAAATAGAAAAAGTGACATTATTAATGGTGTGATTTACTGATAACCAGCCCCAGCATGAGCATGGACTGTAGAAGTGATTTGTAGAAGAGCTGATGAGACAATGACTGTAAGAAATGAAGCACAGAGAAGGAGGAGTGACAGCAAGGTAAACTTATAGATTAGGAACACCATGGGAAATGACAAGGAGATGGATGAGGGCACACAGAGGGGACGGAGACACATGGGATATGAAAAGAGAAAGAGATGGTGTATGAAAGATGTGTGAAGGCTGCAGACTGAAATGTGGAACAAAGGGAGGGAAAATGTGCAAGGAGATTAGCATGAGGGTTAGCTACAGTTTCTTGGCTAGCAAAATGATGCTAAAGTCGCTTAAAATTAAACTCTTTTATTCCTCCACGTTTCTTTAATCAACTTATCTGTCTGCCTTTGCTTTCCAGTGTTTTAATGTATTCATGAGTTGCATAAAATGAATTCCTTCTTAATAGCTAAAAACATTTTTACTATTTACTTGATGCCTTTACTGAACATGCTAAGTCAAGCTAGCACCAAACCAAAAACATCTAAACGTTGCATTGACGGCCTCATTATGCATTCAAGGTGTCTCAAAATGCAGAGTAGGTAACATTACCAGGTAGTCGCTGCCTTTAAAACAGCCAATGAACATTTTAAAATGCCACATAAAAGAAGTAAATCATAAACCCATGTGTAAAAATGTGCACATCAACACCAGAACATTTTGGTGGTTGTGAAAGAGCTGCATACTGGTGTGATTTTTGTATGAACGATGTAATTATCAATAAAATCTCACTGATGTTTGCAATAGAAATTTAATAGATGTAAAAACACATTATACAGAAGTTTATTTAATATAACAATGGACTACAGGCGGTACTGGGTGCAACTATCTATAAACTGGAATCAGAGTTCACAGCTTGATCCTAGTCCTGGCATCTCATTATGCCCGAGTTAACAGTATAGTTTAAACCAGATTAAATCTTAAATGTTTGCAAAACTTTTCGCTGATTAGGTTTGAATTTTTGAGGTTTTGATGAAAAGCACTTTGAAAATAACAATGTTTCAATAATCACTGATATAAGTAAGTTAAGTTTGTGTCATAGGTAAGGTTAAAGCAGGTGTTTGTGAGGAACAGATAGTCGATTTATTTCATGTTTAACATGATAGACAAGTCACACTTTAGAAAATCTGCTAGCACCTGAATTATGCAACTTTAATAGGTTTTGTATTGGCTGTTGTAGGTTAGTTTGCATAGGATGATGTTTTAAATCTGTCTTCTGCCCCACTTAACTATTCAGCAATGCAATGATTATTTAATAATGATTTAATTATTAGGTTAAATGAGGTTTTACTACTATATATAAGCCCATAGTACATAGATTATGCTGTATAAACTCTATATCATAGATCTCTAAACCTGGTCCTTGAGGGCCGGTGTCCTGCAGGTAATGAAAGCTTCCAGACTGAAACACCTGATTTTAATTCAAAGTGATCTCCACAGCCTGATGTTCTGCAGCAAGTCTGTTAATGAGCCATAATGCGAATCAGGTGTGTTGCTGCAGGAAACATGGAAGTCAGCAAAACTAACAACACATACTGTTTGCTATAAAAACTTTGGGAAATATCGCTGTAGCCTCTTTGCAGCATCTTTTTTGCTGCCATATTCGCACATATCAGCAGAAAACTGCTGCACATGCTGTTATTGTTTACAGGACGTACTTTAGCTCAATGCTTTCTCCTTACAACTCTGAAGACTCTTCTTCCTCGTCTTCCTCGTTCCGTGCCACTTGGCTTTTGACTCTACCGGAGCTACGAAGCTTTAATTGTGTCCCTGTGGGCAATGTGTGCACCACTGGATGGATCACAAAAGATGATACGAGGCTATAAATGACTTCAATCCTCGTCTTCCTCTCTCATCCTGCCCTCATTATCAGCACCAGCACGCAGTTGTGCATATTAGCTGTTCTCCTGTCGGTCTCCTCACACTTACCGAAGTACTGATTGGGTTAAATGAGATTTTTGTTTGCTTCGATGTCACTTTATGTCTGTCTTTAGCTCAGTCAGGCTCCTCTCCAGCTGATTTGATGACGAGTTTGGTTAGAATATAACTCGATGGAGACCATCTTGGTTTTAGCGTTTGATGCCTCTGCTTTGTTTTTGCTGCAGTACCTGGGCCTTGTGGAGGTGGAGGAGTCGAGAGGGATGCACGTTTGTGAGGAGGCAGTGAAAAAACTAAAAATTGTAAGTGTCACTCACACTTAAAACACACACACACACACAGATGTTTTGCTTGAGCAAGATTTCGTTGCATCGAGGCAGCTGTAGATTCACCACAGGACTCAAACTTGACTGGGAATCATTGCATACCCAGTTGCACAAAGCTAATGCACCAGTGTATCAGTCAAAGACCCCCCCATACACACACACACTCCTCCTTCCTGTTATTTTCTTTAACTCATTTCCCTGGCGGGTCTTGGACCTAATTTGTTTGTCTGTCTTCTCTCTAAGTCTTCCCTCTGAAGCTTCGATAGAAGAGACGACAGAAAATGAGATTAGTTTTATTATACATATAAACAGAGAAATTCAGTTTAGCCCCCTGGGAGGTGGGATTGGACAGGGAGCGTGTGAACAGATGGATACACTGCTAATGTCACAGTAAAACTCACCTGTAAGAAACATTTCCCATACATTCATTTTCCAGTCTGCAATCTCCCAACAGGTTTAACTCCCTCCTCGTCTTCTGAGTCCACCCCCCTTTCATTTAACTTCCCTCCCCTCTCTCCCGTTGATCCCATTTTCCACATTTTTTCCCATCTTTTCCCACACCCCCTCGCTCCTTCTCAGCAGGATTATAAAAACTCCTCATCACTTCACTGCTGGTTTCAGTGTCACATTTCCCTTCCTCACATAATGCTCCGTCACACAGACTCATCTGCAGACTCGTGCACGTGCACGCACGCTTATTCACATGGACTTTGTGTATTTTTAGCACGGCCCATGCAGAGCGTTGCTGCCTGGTGCCCTTTTCTAAAGATCTGTGCCAGCTGGCACAGTCTTTTTCTTTCTCTTCTGAACACCTTTCAGCACTTCACCCTCCACTACCTCCTATTCTCTCAGGAAGTAATCATCATTTTACATCACTTGATGGCAATAAATGTCGCCGTTCATGCTCGCAGGCTTGTTGATTTCGCCTTATAACACTGATGGAATAGACACATGAATGAAGTGTATTTGCTTCCTGCCTATAAAGCTTTGATTTATTTAATCTTGTCTGTTTTGTTTTTGGCTTTCCAGAGCGGCAAAAAGACAGTAAAAGCTGTACTATGGGTTTCAGCTGATGGACTCAGGGTAGTGGACGACAAAACCAAGGTAAGAAAAGACATTTCTTTTAGGATACACTATAAAAAATGATTAAAAACAATAAAATTAAAAATAAAATCATTATTCTGGCAGCATCTGTGCCATAATTCTTACATTAATAACAAAACAGCTTAAACATTTACTTTTACAACTTGCTGTCACTTAGTTTTATTTGCTTTTATGCTCTGTGTTGGTTTATGAAGCGCTTTATTGTTATGTTGAAAGGTGCTGTATAAATAAGCATTTATGTATAAATAAGAATTTATATACTTTACTCACTTGCTGTAATTAAAAATATCATCATGTACAATAAAATGATAGATATGGTGAGTTGCCTTACTTACAGGCTTTGTTGCTTATGCCTGGATGACTCGTTTACCATCTACAAAACATATTTACACATCTGTCACAGTATTAAATTAGAAACTTTGACTTGATTTATATCATTTTAGTGAAATTGTGCAAATTTGAACCTGTAAACTTTGACTGTTTTTTGTGTGAAATACGATGTTTTTCCCTTTGAAACACTAAACATGTGATGTGTTGTCACCGTTCAGGTGTTTCATACAGGAAAAATGAAACTGTTGGGTATTTTCCATCTCTTCTTTTAGCCATCGTATCACTCACATGGCAGCAAGAAGAAAGATAAACTATCTTCTGTAGTCATGTTTTTCTGCAGCTGTTTTGCCTTATTGCAGATTCATTTGGTCGAAGAAGGATAGAAAGATCTCTGGGACCCCTTGAATACTTATATTACACATTTTCTACAGCATATTCACATTTACTGTACTCAGACCACCAACACGTCTCATCTGTCCCTCTGTCTTCAGGCTGACAGCATAAAAAACCACCATTCATCCAGGCTAGTTTGTGTGTGTGTTGGTGTGTGTGTGGTGCATATGTGAATCATGGCTGCTTACTGAAGGTGCTTAGTGGGGAGGAAAGATCAAGTAAACGCAGATACACACATACACACACACACACACCAATACACTTGAGGAGTGTCTGGCGGCAGTGGAGGCCTCCTACAGTGAGTGCAGTTAGCTGTGGCTGAAAGCTGAGCAGAATAAAGAGCAGCAGTGAATAGTGAGTGGCTTCTTTCCTACTTTACTTTCCTTTTGTTTGGACACAACACACGTGACCTCACTTCTCTGACTCCCAAAGTCCCACTCCTTTTATTTTTTTTCTGGTTTTCCCCCCTCTCTCTCTTTTCACTCGTGTTTTACATCTAAACATGACCTATAATTCTGCTCCGTGCCGTACGGTCTCCTCCAGAGGATATTACACACTACTGCATAGGCCGGCATGAATAGAAATACTATTATTATAGTATGTAGTCTCCACTAAAACCAACCGGGAATTAATTTTACATCAACTTAAGCTTAAGGCAGCTGTAGCTCAGGTGGAAGAGCAGTTGTCTTTCAACTGGAAGGTTGGGAGTTCAATTCCAGGCTGAGCTACATGCTGAAGACACTGAACCCCTACTAGCACCCTGTGTGAGTGTGTGTGTGAATGGGTGAATGTGACTATATAGTGTAAAGCGCTTTGAGCGGTTGATAAGACTGGAAAAGCGCTGTATAAGTATGAGTCCATTTACCAAATTTGGACATTTTTAATTTCTGTTTTTGGTGAGTTGAAGGTAAATAAATAAATCCTATAAACACTGATTTTTGAATAAGTTAAGTTTTTTAATGGATAAAAGTGATCTTTGGATGGGATCCATGTTTATTTTATGCAGATTGAGCCTAGTCATGCTTGATAGCCTTCTGTCTTTTATCATCTTTCCTTTTTTCTTATCTGTCCAGCGTAAGTGCTTCTGTAATGGTCTGGTGCAGTTTAATCCAGAAGTACCGATGGTACTCATCACTGCTCTTGTGTATATTTACGACCACATGCAGTTAAAAGTATATGCTTCTGGATGTATGCACTGTGGTGTTTCTGCATGAAGCACGATGAATCTTCATATTCATTTTTGCAGGCAGAGTGATGGTCTGGCTGTGTTGTGCTGAGCAAATTTCGATTTGTCAAGTGGAGCTTTATGTAAATAAATATTTACAAAGATCCTCTTGATAATCTGGGTTCTTTGTTTAATTTAAATAAATATTTGTTCAACAACATGTTGCTGGACTTGACTAGAGAGACCAGAAAAAGGATGACAAGACAAGAAAAGGGAAAACAAACCACACGAGAGGACAGAAACGCACCACAAAGAAAACACTGCAATCCAACCACAGACACTATACCATACACCACACCTGTACAGAGACATAAAGGATGTCTCATGGGACTGCCAAAGGAAGACAAATGCCAGGAGCATCAGAGAGGAACATACAAAATATATATCAATAAATAAATACATTTAAAAAAGAACCACAATGTATTTTAAGTCAAATCTGAAGCACACACACACACACACACACACACAAGGAAAAATGGCTGTTCATGCATAAACATAAAGAATAGTTGAGTGACTGTGTCATCATGCAGAACATACGGGGTGAAACATGCTCACAGAAAGGTTATCATGCTAAGGTCAACCCCTCTACCCAAAGGTCAAAGCCAGCCAGGACCACCGAGACCAGAGCAAACCGCAGTCCGCCCTGAACAAGGACCCCACCAATCCCATCCCAGAGCCAACCCAGCATCTGCCCAGGAGGCAGCAGAGGGAGGTGGCAGCCAGAGCCTCCCTCCAGTCAGGGGGCCCGGGCCCCAGCAGACCCAGGCCGGCAATCTGGCCGGGTCAGGGATAGCCGGCCTGCGGGGACCTGCACAGGGCCCTGGCCCCCTGACCGCCACCAGCACATTTGAGTTTATTATACCCAGATAAAAGCTGCTCCCAGTTAAACACAATATTTATTACGCATGTGTAAATCCAGTCAGAATGATCATCTTTTGGTATCTTTTTGCTTTTAGTTTTGATTTGACTCATTTTGTATCCAGATGCTCGTTGTTTTCAGCAGTAATAAGCACAAAGTCTTTATTGTCTCAGCAGTTAATCTCACGTGGATGAAGCAGCAAGCTGTTCATGAATTTAGATACTCTCCTCTGGAGAGGAAGGAGTCTAAAACAGAGCTACAGCTGTTGTGGGAAAAGATCTTGCAGACTCGGTCACAGTGACATGGCAGCATAAGGTTTATTGGAACAATATACAGACAGACAGAACCATGGCTCATGGTGGTGGGAAGGCCCAGTGCAACATGCTTCTCTCACTTATATAGTGCCTTCTATCCAATGAGGGTTACTCTATTTCTGACACCCCCAGTATACTCTCACATTTACCTTACATGGTACATTAAGGCTTGCCTACTAGTGATTACACAATGTCATGAGGCCTGCTGAAATGTCATACCATATTCTTAGATCCACCTGTTGCAGAGGGAACTCTGCAGAGAGGTTTCAACCAATCAATGCAGATGTATCAACTTATATTCTATGTAGATCAGGGGTCTCCAACTCCGGTCCTCGAGAGCTACCTACCTGCAGGTTTTAGTATTTCCCCTTTGCAACACACCTGACCTAAATCATTGGCTCCTTAACAAGCAGGTGCAGAACAAATTGGTAGAGAACTT
>JBAMHV010000009.1:4019163-4037260 GCA_037177535.1 Pseudomugil gertrudae | reverse complement strand
GCCGTTAGTGATTCTTCCGTCTTCCGTCGGAATTACGTCACTACCGCATCACTTACCTTCCGCCTTCACAGTAAGAGATATTTTAATTTCCCTACACAGGTAATAAATGCCACCCAAATGTGTATTAGCAGACCAGAGACGTGGCTGTACATTAAGGCTTATTTAGTTATTTTTAGGTGAGTTATTAAGCCACTGTTGGTCATAAATGATGAGGTGAACATAAAAAACAATTAATGTGAATCTAAGCACCCATGACCTTCCCACTTCCCCTTTTCTCATTTTTATTCCACCTTCTCTTGTCATCCGTCTTAATCAGCAATCTACGAATCACCGTTATTCAAAGCCTTTCCTATACTCTGTGTGCGGCACGGCTGATTTATGTGTGTAACACACACAGTTCTGCTGAACCTTTGTCATGCATCTTCAGAGGAAAAGAAACAGTGAAGTCTTTCTTGCTCCACTCAGCAGGTTTTTTTGTGCCCAAGGCTGCGAGACTTTCTGCACAGCGTGAGTCACAAGCTGTACGGCTGCGCTGCTTTCTTCCTTTCACTCACAGACAATCATCAGAAATGACCTTAGTAGGGACATTAATCTGTAAAAACACATCAATGCCGAGAGCATCGTGTGTCAGAAGTAGCACAAGAGCGCTTACTACACCAACCCACACACACAGCCCGTCTTCGCTCAGCCTTTCACCTCGGTACCAGCATCCCCCTTGATTCACTAATTGGCCCACACTGAATGGACTGCTATTCTTCCTCCTCTTTCTCCGCACATCCCTCCTTCCTTTCTCCTCCTTTCCCACCCTCCTCCTCCTCACCGACTCCTCTTTTTGTTTTCGGCTGTACTGAAAGAGAGGAAGGAAGTGTGTGGATGGGGGCGAGGCCCTCTCCCTTTCTTCTCCATCTCCCTTCTTGTTTTCCTCCTTCTCTATTTGATGAGTCAAAGTGGTGAGCCAGGGGCCCCTTGATGTACACAGAGAAAGACAGCCCCCCCCTCTTCAGTAGTGACTGTGGGCTGCCTGAATAACCTTTCTATAAAAAAAGGGCAAGTAGTGGAAACATCTTGGAGATTAAACGAGGGTTAAATATCATTAGTTTGTAGTTACTTTCTTTTCTGTCAGTGGATGTGTGAATGGGATTGGGGACAGTTTGTGAAGTAAAACAAAAGCTGTACTTTAAAAGGCTAAATAATTTAATGGAATCTAACTTCTGTTCTGTTCCCTCTGGTCCCTTTCAGGACCTCATAGTGGACCAGACCATAGAGAAGGTTTCATTCTGCGCTCCCGACCGCAACTACGACAAGGCCTTCTCCTACATCTGCAGAGATGGAACAACCAGGCGGTGGATGTGTCATTGCTTCATGGCTCTGAAGGACTCGGTGAGTTCATAGCAGGTCCAAAGCTTTAAGCAGCCACACTGCCAGTTCCTGCCATCGTAACCAGGACAGGCTTATACAAAGCTATTATAAACATGGGTACAGTGTGTAAGAATTACTGGATGTAGACATGACTTTACATGACGTTGTGAATGTTGTGAATGGATGATGGCTGTTAATGGCCAAAGCTTTTACAAATTGGTTTCACCTGTGATGGATCCAGTTCTGCTCTTCTTCAACTTTATGTACATCTATACTGTCCTCTTCTATGTGTCTTTTAAGGTGTTGATTACTCTAAATGGTACTCTGGTACCTACCAAACACAGCCAGTGCTGCAGTTTGAAAGCTCAGAAGGTTTAGCTTTACACACAGGCTGTTTGTCCTTTCAGGGACACCGTAGTAAAATAAAAAATGGCACAGATATGGCAGCTGCCATCTATGTCGACCTACAGCAAGTATAAAATGTTTCATTCTGAGAGAATGAGAGGTGATTTCAGCAGACTAATAAAAAGCTACATTTTATTTATGCATTGCATTTTTCTGTAATTTGCCTTTGATTGTGTTACATGTTGCATGTTAAAGAAAAGTTTAATAGCAAATAACAAAGGTACAGTTCCCAGCACTTTACTTTAGGAGACAGATGTTACCCGACTGCTGAAATCTGCACTAGCCAGATGTTTTATCTGGTGCTTGATGACGTTTTCCTGTAAAAATATTTAAATAAAAACAAGAGCAGGTTTGTTTAGTTGGTAAGGTTACAAGGTGATGGTTACAAATGTAATTTGTGAGTTTGAAATCCTCATGAGTCCCCGCATTTCTATTACCAGTGAATCCTTTGCATTTAGTTGTTTTAGGATAAAAAAATAACAAATATTTATATGTATGGGTTGTATTCCTATGGATGCATTGAGAACAAATGAAAACAAATAGAAAAGTTGTCAACGACAGCCAGCAGAATCCTGGACTACAACCTGTGATGCATCAACCCCCATTTGAAGCCCTGATATAGTGCAGTTGTAGCTAATTCGGTGGTCAGATATGATTAAATTTTCCCCTAGCTGCTACGTGACAAGGTGATTTTAAAGCTCAGTGGAAATTGCCGCGTTACAGCCAGTCATGGTGCATTGTAGTTTCATAAGCTCAGACTGCGGGTCGGATTATTAATGTGGACAGAAGAGAACGGAGCACAGGCCTGCGGGATTAGAAGAGGGGATTAGACAGGAGCCTGTGGGGTTATCTGCCCATCTTCGTCTGTCTCTGTTTCCACCACACACTCTTCATATCGCTACATGCTTATATTCAACTGAATGGCCTCTCCTGTCGCTGTCATGGTTTGCTGGCAGAAGGGACCCTGGAGATTTGGTGGGAAACAAAGGGAATTAGCTTGTAGTGCCAGTAGCTTGAACTTGCGTTGAACAACATGATAGATTTACACCCTAATCCTATTAAGCTTTAGTAAATAAAGGTGAATGTAATCATCAGCAAGGCGCCAATTAAATGGCCGCTATTTCTTCTACTTAAAAAAAGGTGGTGCAGCTGGAGGTATGAGATGGAACCAGATGTGAATTTAGGAACACCAGAGAGGTCTGGATGCATGCGCTTTTGAGGGAAAAGTTTCAAATTAAAGGTCTTTAAGCACAAATAGTAAAGAAATGTATTATAACAGCACTCCTTGGCACTTAATTTTAAAATTATTGGAAAGCCTGTTTATTTCCCTTTGACATGGTGCAGATCAGGCTATCCTATTCTCTCTGCTCCCAAATCTGAAGGTAGTCTCTGAAAAACCTGCTCTGCTGGGCCAAGTGTTGTTGTTTTGGAGGATCGAGTTCAAAGGCCTTGTCCTTCCATTGAGGGGTATGCAGCCCCATACTATCATACTTCCTCCACCACATACTTCTTCCTGTTGCTCATCCTGAAAATGCTTCTTCCTTACAGATGTGGCTCCATTTAGAGGAGAAATAAACAGACTGTATAAGATTTACTGTCAAGAAGCATAGTTGCACCAACCAACACATTTTTTACTTTTTCTGCAAAGTTTATATAATTCAGATTAAATAGAAACAATTTAGAAATTGCAGTGGTGTGATGTCATCAGTAAGTTTTACTGCACTAAGGAAAAAAACTGATCCACACACACTTTGCAGCTCAGGTTTTTAACATGGCCAGTAAGGAGAACTGATCGTGTTGCACTTCTCTCTGCTACAATTCAATTCTACCAGCTGCAGCATGGAGAGCATTCCCATAATCCAGCTATTGAAGGGTGGAAGAATGGCTCTGCAGGCGAGTCTGGAAGCAGATTTTTGGGGGAATAATCCCACAGATAGAAAATAAGTGCTTCCTGCAGAGAGGTGATCTCAGAAATGTTTGTTCAGAAACTTTTCAGTGGTACAAAATTTAAATCAGGCATCATGTAGCTGAGCTTTGGTAACATCTCAAACATGCATCAGGACATATATCAGAATGTTTGTCTGATGCTGCTTTATGATGTTTCATTGCATTTCCTTTTACTCTGCTGCATGTGACGAGTAAACTTTTTGCTCATACGGTAGCTTTTAAAAAACAAACAGCGACTCCACAGATTAACAAGTTCTCAAATAATTTCCCTGTAATTTAAAAAAAAAACAGGATTTGCAGCCTTGTTTGTAAAAGTTGGGCTCCACTTCTGTTAGTATAAGGTTGTTTGTGACTGTGTGTATCTGCAGAGGACTCTACCAGGTTTCCAGTTATCTTTGAGTAGGGTGTAAAAACGTGTCAAAACTTTAGCTTTATGTCTACTCGCGATGTTCTTCTCCCGTTTTAACGAGGTCTTGATGCATATTTGTTGAGATGAACGCAGCTTTGTGAACCGTGTCTGATCCGGCAATGATTAAAGTGACAAGATTCAGCAGCTGTTTCTGGCCTGAGCTGGCAAACGGTAAACTCATGTGGCTGACCATCACTAGATATGATGTGATATCCCAGGAACTCTACTTTTTCCTACTGTGGATGTTATTTCCAGTCTGGAAACTATTTCTACTGAATTACAAACAGCTTAACCTGTATAGGAAAAGCTGGAGGAACAGAAAGGTGAAACCAACATTATCCAGCTAAGAAAAAGTCACTTCTTTTTGCTTAAACTTGACACTTGGGATGCAAAGTTAATGAAATTTAGATTTTTACCACCATGTTGTTCTACCTGCAGAGTCTGATCACACTAGGCATGTGGATGTGCTTGTCACCCATCACAGGGCAAGTAAAGTTTTTACCATTTTATTGCTTTTTTGGTATCAGGGGGAGAGACTGAGCCATGCAGTCGGCTGTGCCTTCGCTGCTTGTCTGGAGAGGAAGCAGCGCAGGGAGAAGGAGTGCGGCGTGACTGCTTCATTCGATGCCAGTCGCACCTCATTTGTGCGTGAAGGCTCGTTCCGCATCAACTCATCCTCCAGCCAACACGGCAGCAGCAGTGAGCGAGATGACAAGCTGCAGGAAAAGAAGAAAGGTGAGACCGGCTTTCAGATGAAGCGCATTCACATGAACACACACTGATTAATGCTAAATTTACCAGCACTCATCGCTGAATCTATGTCTTCTTCCAGATCAGCCTTCTGTCATCCCAGCCCTCCCACCTGGCACCGCCTCTCCGCCTGAGGGTTCAGCGTCCCCAATGGAGCGCCCGGAACCGGGCGGGCCCCATGCCATCCCTCGCCGCCACGCACCCATTGAGCAGCTGGTGCGACAAGGCTCATTCCGAGGATTCCCAGCTCTCAGCCAGAAGAACTCCCCCTTCAAGAGGCAGCTGTCGCTCCGCCTCAACGACCTGCCATCCACCCTGCAACGCAAGACAGACTTCGAGACCAAGAACCCTGGTGAGTTGAAACTGAGCTAAACTCATGTGTTGACCAATGAAGACACCTGCAGACCTTCAGTCCCCAGTAACCTTGTTTACTGGCTGTGTCTTTACTGGGATGGTGCACATAAATAAAAGTTGTCTGGGATCACTTTTCCTCCTACTTCAGACTGGCGCTGGTTTTAAAAAATGATCCTCCCACTACATTATAATGGAACTAAATCCTCTTTATTCATTAATCCACTCAATGATTTCATTAAGAAGGGAAAACTATCACTAATACATTTATTCAGATCTGTTTCTTGTCTTCTGTCTGATAAAGAAGCTTACAAGCTCTGATAGAGGAAAAACCTCTGTTATGTCATGGGAGTTGATCACATTACCTCACAGATATTACCTGATTAAATTAAACCATAACACTATTAACATAATTCATGTGGCTCTTGTATCCAGAGATGGTTGATCGATTTGATAAACACCTTTCACTGTAATCAGTTAACGGCGTCTATAAACCTAAATCCCAACATTTGTTTCTATTTTCTCTAAAGAATCAAGGCACATTGTTAGTACTGGAAATACACACCAGGACTCCATGTTCCTTCTGTGTTGTGTTTGTTTGTTGGAGCTTTATTACATTTTCTATTTGGCTTCAGTGTAGCCTCACTGACCTTATCTGCAGGGGTCAGAATAATCATATTACCAAATAAACCTGCAGCACATCCTGGATGCGTACATGCTCATATCGCTGCGGAAGAAGTCTTTGCCTTTCAAAGGAGTGTGTGGCGAGATGACTGTGGATTCATGAAAATTACCTGTAAGGGAATTAGCCCCGACAGTTGATGTAAGTAAAGACACAGGCGTAGACACACCCACTCAACGTGGCGCCACAGGATCAGAGTGCTCAGTAGTGAGGCTGATTATAGTCATTAGTAGTGATGAGGGAGGGTCGCTACAACAGCTGGGGTACAAAAACACAACTTTTAGCAGCCCCTCACTGCCTGCCTCTGATTTTATTCCCCTTTCCAACAGCAAAGGATAGCATTTGTATCCACTGGTAGCAGATCCGATGGAATCTGACTCCTACACAACCACACTCAGACCAACTGACTGCTGCTTCCTTGCTGTCTTGTGACTCTCTGAACTATGTATGTATTGGTTTGTGCAGTCAATTGGCTGTCTTAGTTAGGCCTCCACCCGCCCTTTAACCTTCCACAGCACCGAGGATAACTCACTCTTGCATACCACACACACATACACACAAACACACACACACACACAGGCAGTGTGCCTCTGAACTCTGTGGATTGTAGACAAGAAAAGGAAAATAGATGGATCACAGGGTTGCAGAACAAAAACCCTTAATAGGAGACCTTACACATGCTTGCAGTGGCTGCAGGAGCCTTCCACATAATTCAGCCTGTAGCAACACAAAACACAGTTGAAAGAGATAAACATGTTTCAGGAGAGAAGGCTTGAATGGCACAACAGTAGGGTTTTCCACACAATAGGTCCATCTGTGGTAAATAACATTCACTTGAATCCTCCTCCAGCTTAATCTTGACACTCGCATGCAAGATTGTGGTTTGTCTTCATGTCCACGTTTTAAAATGAGACTTCAGAGTGAAAGGTTATGTCCAATTCTTTTCTTCTACAAGGAAGAGTAAATGAGGAAGTGAAGGAGAGGAATGGCGAGAGCAATCCTGCCTTTGATGTCTCTAGATGGGAGCAACTTGGGGACAAAGAAGTGGGAGTTGGATATTAAAGCTATTTATATCTGCAGTCTTTGTTGGAGAGGTTTAAAGCTGTACTCTAAACCAGACTGGACAATAACCTCATCCTTCTCTGGTCAGTTACAGATCACAGATCACTTACAGCTGGCTTCAAATCACAGACAACGGGCATATTTATTTGTCAAAGCTCAATGCTTCTCCATGTCATCTTTGTGAACCTCTTGTTCTCAGTAGGAAGTCCAGATTTGCACAGAACCTTGTTTTTGTCTTGAGAGCAGTGTTTCTGACCCTTTTTAGGGCATTAAACCCTTCTTCAAAGCATTTGTCTGTGCCTGTTTTCTCTGTTTTTGATGCTAACTGGGTCTCTTACATAATTGAATAACATTTTTCCCTCCTCTTTGTGTTTGGGTCTCTGCTCATCCCTCTTCTCATCTCATTCCACTTTCTTCTTATTCTTTGCCTTTCCCCATCTCCCCTCTGTGTATTCCTTTCTTGCTAGTACCAGAGATGGACATGGGGCTACCAGATGATGGTGACAGTAGTATTAATGCCCTGTGTAGCCAGATTAACACCTCCTTCGCAAAGCCGTCGGATGAGCTCTTCTCCAACCCCTCGATGCCAGCAAATGGACCGCCGACTTGCACTGTGCCCCCTGTCCTGCCTCCACCACCTGCACCGATGCAGGGTAAGAAAGACTAAATCAGAGGAGAGAAGACACTTTCCAAAACGCTTCCTTTATTTTTTTTAAAACTCTTTTTTTTTCCTTTCTAGCCACTTCATCTTGGGTTCAGCCAGAATCTTCACTTCACTCTCCTCCTCCGGTTTCCGTGGCAATGCAGAGTGGCCACAAACGCACGCCTTCAGAGGCAGAGAGATGGCTGGAGGAGATTTCTAAGGCTCTCAGACCCCAACCAACACCGCCTTCAGGCCCCACTATCCCCACTATCCCTGGACCGCCTTCTATGACCAGTCATCAGATATCCACTCAAGCAGCCATGTCTGCTGCCCCAGTATCCACTGTTCCCATGCCCCTGGGCACTTTGTCCAAGCCTCTTATCTCCGGCTCCTCTACAATTTCAGGTCAAACCTCAATGCCTCTCCCACCAATGTCCATATCATCTGTTCCTTTAATACCAGGCCCTCCAGTGTCAGGACCCCCTATGTCTCTTCCATCCATGTCTATCCCCACCATGTCGGGTCCAAGCATGTCCGGAGCATCTATGTTACAGCCTTCTCTTCCTGGACCCCCTGGCTCTCTTCCAAGCTCCATGCAACCATTCCCTCTGGCATTTGATGCCACTCCAGCCCCTGTGGGAATGTTTGCCAGCCAACCCGTCCAACCTGCCTTCATGCCCATGCAGACCTACATGCCAGGCCTGGCTAGCAGTATGACGTATCCCAATGCCAGTGTGCCAGTGGTAGGCATCACACCATCACAAATGGTCGCCAACGTCTTCTGCACTGCCACTGGCTCATCGGGCACGGGGGCCACCATGGGCTCAGGAGGTTCCAAAGTGGGTGCTTTAGGAACAGTTGGACATCACCATTCCTATCCAGGAGCACCTGGTGGAGCTGGACACCCTGCAGGTTTCTCCACAGCTACATTTCCCTCCACTCCACCACTGTCTACAGCCATTAATGGTCTCCAACCACACAGTAACACCGCAATGACCCTTCAGAACGGGACATCCTGCGCTGGAGGGAATAGTGGTAGCAGTAGCAGCTGGCCACCAGAAGGCAGCCAGTTAACAGCTCCCGTAGTCAGCGACTCCCAAGAAGATGACCGCTTTGAGGCCAAGTGGGCAGCACTGGAGACGAAATCTGCACCTCAGCAGCCAGGAAACAAGTCGCCAGCTGCTGGACCCAACCCGTTTTCCAACAATCTCCAAAAGACTTTTGAGATAGAGCTCTGAGCTACATTCAGTCTCCCAAAGCTGTAGCACTAGTTCTGCAGGTGAAGCTCAACGGAGCAAGGCACTAACTCCAGCTTCTCTGCTTAAATGGGATGTGAGTCATGGAAGTGAACCGGGCCTCCAACCTGTAGCAGCCTAGCAAATCGCTAAAAGCTCTCATAGGACTCAGTGCTACCATTATCTTACTTGCTTTCTTTACGCTCCCATGTGAGACAGAGATAAACTTAGCAATTAGCTGGGCTGCAGTCTGAGGATCAGGTTTCTAAATCTCTAAAGTTGTTGGACTGAGTCCTTCCTCCTCACCGGCCTCATCGTCGCTTTCACTTCTCCACTGTGGATGTACTGCATGTGCCCCCTTCTGACATCACAGCAGGGTGGACATAATTCAGTGGTTCTTTCTTTAAAAGTGGACTCCTCTTAGATGCATTCCAGTCCCATTAGAAGTTTTAGGAAGCATTACTTGATTGTTGGTGGAAACAACATATGGGAGAAGCCGAGGGATGATTTACCAAACGGACGGATGCTGATGTTAAAGCACAGCAGAAGCTTAGATGTTTGAAAGGACTTACAGGCAGATTGTAGAGATTTATGGCCAAAATGATTTTATTTATTGTATTTTATTGTTTTTTAACATCTTATGTGTACTTTTTTAAAAAATCCCAAATTTTAAGCAGTGTATCAGGAGCATGTTTTCTCCCTTCTCTCTCCCTTATATTTATTTTTTGTTGAGATCTAAAGAGAAGGGAACAGAGAGTTACCAGGTTAGATTAGGCAGCAGAAGAGGAAAAGCACTGTGGGAGTCTGAGTCATGTGACAACAACCAAATAACCGGGGCAGTGTAGGATGTGGGACTGGTGTGTATATAGCGGCATGTTTCTTCCACATGTTTGCCCCACAATGTTTCTGTGCTTCACATGTGCAGCGGCCAGCTGAGTCAGGCATCACTCGGCTGTGTGGCCTTTTTCTGTTGGTAATGCCTCACAATAAAGGGCACTGGGGCATGAAAAATCACCCCAGGATAACCAGCACACAGACACTCGGGACATTATAGCACACAGCAGTCCTTTGGACTCCAAACCTTAGGAACTTTAACAACTCAGAGGAAAAAACAACAACTCTATGACACTGTGCAACTGGTTGAAAACTAATGCACTTACATTCCAGCATTCACTCCATACACATTTCAAACACAGGGTATAGTCTCATCGTGTACAATATGATTGTATAATCGCGCTACACTCTATGGGAAAGGGTGAAAAAAATCAGACTGGCATAAGCTGATACCATGACAGAAATGCGATTGGTGAATGTACAGATTACCAGACAAAAAATGTAACAATGTGAAGCTGGTAGGGAGGAAGGAGGAAGCAGCAGCTGTACGGGAGCATCTCGAAGGAGAGAACAGAGCCATACCTTTAAGTAGCGAGGCGGAGGAAGTCCAAAGGAGGGGGCATTAGATAAGGCGCGATAAGAAAGGACACACAAGTGAGAGGCAGATTGTGTGAAAACACAGAGAACAAAGACACATTGATCACGTAGTGCACAACACCATCTCTGTCTGCTGGCTTTTTTTCTTTCTTTAAGGCTGGACCGCTTACATTTCAGCAGCGTATTCCTCAACTTCCAGACTCTTATCATGCATTTGATCACTTTTAAAAAGAAATATTGCTTCTTATTATTCTATAACTGCAATGTTGTAAAGAGATGTTTTCTTACAACGTGCAACTCATGACATAGCTTAAACTCCAGTAATGTCACAAAGCTTGCAGCATTTTGAGTTTGGATGTTCTGAAGCAGATTCAGGGTTAAGAAAAGAAAAATCTGTTCATTGTCGAAGGGCTACCCACAGAACATGTCTCTAGGTTATCTAAAGTGCAGTCTGATCCTGTTGCGCTTCTTTGGAAATGAACTGTATGAATAAAGCTCCTCTCCTGCTCCGGCAGCAAACTTTTCAGAGAATCCGAATTTCTGGACACAATTTCCAAGTTTTTCATGAATTTTTCTTCCGTTTTCAATGTTTCTTCCTCTCCAACGTCCCCAAAACGAAACCGAGTGGCTCATGAAATTGATGCTTTTGTGTTTATATAAATATGTTTCAGCCCTCATCTCTCGTTTGCACGCCCTCCAAATGATAAATGTAGGTTAATTGTGTTCCGCGTTAAAGCAAACTAAATGACCTCATAAACTTGATTGTAAAAGTATAGTTTAGTGACGGTAACAAAGCAAACCAGTGGAGTTTATTTTTAATCTTTATTTACAGAATTTTTGTATTTAAACCAACATATTTGTATTGTAATTACATTGTACAAAAGATAAATAAAGTAATATAATATTACACCTGCTTGTGTCTCCTGTACTTGTGTATGTGACAAATGAATTGTTTGCTCATTTCTGCTTTCCAGGCTCTCTGCGTTTCTCTTCTCATGGATCAAACCAGTTTTTATTATTCTGTTTAAAAAGGAAAGTGTTGGTAAGTTTCATCAACAGGATACAACATTAAGGGTGGTGATGAGAGATGTGGGGACATTTACTGAGAGAACATCATAATACCTCTTAGCTCTAATAGCTAAATGCTAAAGTAAATTGTAGCTAGTTTTGCATATTAGCTATTAGCATAGATTAGCATAATATTGCATATTAGTGTCACGGTTTGAGTTTGTTTGTTTCCTGTTTTATTTTGGTATTGTTTCCTGTTTTATTTTGGTATTGTTTCCTGTTTTGGTTTTGTGTGTTTCTGTTTAGCTTCCTAATTTCCTGATAATTGGTTTCACCTGGTTTCAGTTTACTCATTCACTTCACCTGTGTCTTGTTTTAGTTCATGTGTTTATACTCCCGGGATTCAGTTCTTCCTTGCGGTTCATTTGTTATCCTTAGTTTTCATTCTGTTAGTTTAATGTTTATTCCTGGATTAAAATCCCACGTTATCCTGCATTTCATCTGTCTTCTGCCTCCACACACCTCTATGCCTCTCCAATAGTAATAGTAGGTTTGCATTAGGTCTAGAAACGGGTACCCCTGCATTCGGGCCAGAAAAGTTACATCTTAAAGGAATCAAGGGCTTTGTATTTTTGCCTTTCCTGAATAAACTCACTTCCATCCCAGCTGCTCCTGGATGTAGTGCTGTCTTATGAGCACTGTCCTCGAGTCAGATGAAGCGGAGTGGTGCTGCTGCAGCCGTGCAGATCACTAATGGAGCCAGACAAGGCCTCTTTTCTTCTCCAGGGCCGTGAGAAACAGAGCGAACACACTCACACAGTTTCTGAGCAGTGGTTGGAGGAACTCTCTCGGCCACTGCACTCATGGTGGTCAATGAGGGAAAGAAGGTCAGTCCTGCAGATCTTTGGAGCTCGTTTTCCAGTCTGATTAACAGGTTTTTTGTGCATCTCTTCCAGTTTGTGATGCTGCTGAGATGAAAATCAATGCAATGAAGCCATAATCAGAAAAGTGTCTGATTTATTTGATGCTCATTTTACCTCCACCCACTGTCCAGATAACTGTCCAGCCTCCATCTGGTTCTATTTAATGTCTCTCTGAGTGAAAAGGACATTGTCATACTTTTACTACCTGCTGTAAGTGGATGAATTTCAGATGTAGGATTACTCGTAGTTTAGGGAAATTCAAAGTTCAGTGCAGAAATCTTGATACATAAATTATTTCTTTAGATTTAGTTGTTACAGAGTCATACTTAACACGTAATTGAACACATCCTGAGTAATGGTTCTCTCTGGTCTTTCAGAAACCTTTTATTTGATTATTAGCTGCTTTTTCATTCTCAAACTTTGTCCTTGTAGAGAAAAATGTTTAAACCTGGCAAGACTTTTAGTCTGTTTTTGCTTGGCTTAAATAAAACATTAGTATAAATGTAACTTTATTTACACTTAGGATCCTGGAGGTCAGATAGACGTTGATCCAACCAGTCTACATGTGCTTTGTGGACTTGAAGATTGTCCCCTGAGGACTGAGGACCCCTGGGCGAGGTGCTTGGATGTGTATGTAGTACCAGACCCGCTTGCACAAGCTGTCCAGTCCCTACAATGGTGTCAGAGCTTGATCTGCATTACTGGTAGTAGGTTGGATTTGTTTCCAGTAAGGGTCAGATTCCCTCAAGCCTGCCCTTCCTCACTGGTTCTGTTCATAACTTTTATGAACAGAATTTCTAGCCGCAGTCGATGTGTTCAGGGGATCTGGTTTGGTGACGTCAAGATTGAGTCTCTACTGTTTGCAGATGATGTGGTTCTGTTGGTGTGATCTTCAGCTCTCACTCAAGTGATTTGCAGCTGTAATGAGAATCAGCGCCTCCAAAATCTGAGAATATCTAAGGGTGGAGTGTCCTCTCCAGGTCAGGAAGGAGGTCCTATAGCAGAGGAGTGCAAGTATCTGGGGGTCTTGTTCTCAAGTGAGGGAAGGATGGAGCGTGATAGATTGATAGATGGATGAATATAGTGTTGGCAGTGAGGCAGACTCTGCATCGGTCTGTCATGGTGAAGAAGTAGCCGCGCCAAAAGGTGAAACTCTGAATTTACCAGTCAGTCGTTCATTCCTTCAACTATGGTCCTAAGCTCAGGATAGTGTTGGAAAGAACAAGACAGCAGATACATACGGCTGAGTTTCCTCTGCAGGGTGGTTGGTGTCTCCATTAGAGATAAGATGAGGAGCCCAGTCATCCTGGAGGGGCTCAGAGTAGAACTGCTGTTCCCCCACATAGCGAGGAGCCAGAAGAAGCAGCTGGTTATGATGCCTCCTGGACGGCTTCCCCGTGAGGTGTTCCCGGCATGTCTCTGCTGGAGAAGACTCCAAGGAAGACCCAGGACATGCCGGAGGGATTATATCTCTCGGCTGTCCTGGGAACATCTGGGAATGTGGCTGGGGTAGAGGAAAGTCTGGGCTTCCCTCCTTAGGCTGCTGCCCCTGCGACTCAACCCCAGGTGCGCGGTGGAAAGAAACATTGAATGATACAGTCCGTTAGCACAGTTCTACAAACTGCCTGATGTTTTTCTTATTTCTGTGGAAAATGAAGAATTAAAATGAATAATACGATGTCCATCAGACTAAATGTAGGTTATTTTTCCCTCTTCAGATAGGTTAACCATTATGGTTAGCCTCTTTTATGTCCATACAACTTGTTTTTAGTTGCTGGTCATTTCGGCTGTGTTGCAGAACGTACCATAAATTTATGCAATAACTCTTCTTATTCATCAAGTTTAGCACTACTGACCAAAAATACATCACATAAATATTTTCATCTTTTTAAAAAATAAATAAAAAATAGAACCTGGTTAAAATGACCAAACATTTAATCATTTTAGGAGTTTAATCCATCATATGCCAGTTAATTTAAATATTATAACATGTGGGTGTCTAATCACCAAAGGTATTTCAGATATTTATTATATGGAAAATAATTCAGTATTTGTGTTTTTATGGGGTGATTGTGGCAGAAATTTAGATATAAACTGGTATTTAAAGGGTTAAAGTCCTGAAAATAAATGAATATTTGGTGTTTTTTTTGAGCATGATGAAAGCTGTTTAAACAAAAGTGGAAAAAATATTGATGTATGACGATTTGAAAGCAGTTCTTTGGTCACAAGGGTCTATAGGTCAAATTAGAGGACTGCGTAAGAGTAAAACAAATATTCAGATAATTATTCAGTGATTTAATTACTTGCATGTACTGATTATGAGTAATAACTTAATCCAAAACTTTTCCAGTTTAGCAGAATAATGTGAAAATCCTTTCAATGCAAAGAAAAACAATCTTGTCATGATTTTATGATTTACTGGGGACATAAATCTGGATAAAGTGACTGCAGATGGTCAGCAGACTTGTTATCCAATACGCTTAACTGTGCAGTCACGCTGCCTCCTTGTTACCACCTACATATGATCTACTCAGTAAAAGTTGGTCAGAGCCAAGCCTGTGTAGGAGATGTAGATGCTTAGTTGCCATGGTGACACAGTAAAAGACTAATTTATGTCTTCTGAAAATAGATAGATTCAGCAAAAAGCCCTGCTCTATATAGATACACAGTACATTACAGACAAAGCTGCTGAAAATACAGAATCATCTGGAAGCATTTGCTGTTTTGCAGTTTGGAAATATTAGAGGAGCAGTTTAAATCCCCAAGCCTGTGGATGTTGTTGGTGATTTCCCCACAGCTTTTGTTGAATATGTGCACATCTGATAGCAGTATTATAAGGGGCCCCGTAACGGTGTTTGGGTAATGGGCTGTGGTTAGTCTGTCAGATCAGCAGAGGATAATGCGTCCATGCAACGTGCACGTACACAGTCGTTTATCAGGCCTATCGCTGCCTCATCACAAACACGCCGTCAGGCTGCATTGAATTTTTCAGCATTTACAGTAACGCCTGAATCAGAGGAGTGTTTATACTCCATCACTCTTCAGGAATCTCTCTCACACACACACCACAATCACATTACTAATTACAAAATATATTTTGTAGCTGTTGTAACCCTGAAGTCCTTCTCCAGCTAGACAGAAGCAATTACATTGATTAATTGCCTGTGTTAGCTATAGATTAGCGCATGAGCGCGTGCTTGCTTCTTACTGGTTTCAGCAGTATGACACCATCACTAACAGAAATGTAAAGCCTAATGCTGTATCAACGTAGTGCTGCGACGCATTTTAATGTTTATGTACTGTGCAAACTGTCCATGACAAGTATCCTCCAAGGCTTTGCGAGGGTTGTGGAAATTTTTGTGTGTGTAAAAACACACTCATATCCAGAAATACTGAATAAGGCCCTTGGGGCTCAAAGCAACCTCAATTCCAAGGCAAATACATGCACACACCAACAGAGCTCCATCTGTACTTGGACACACGCCTAATGGGGTCAAATTTAGGTGGATTCAAGGAGCTTTGGGAAGCAACACTTTGCCAGTCCTGAGGCTGGCTGCATGAATAAAGCCACTACACACACACTTACACACTCATACAGTGGAAGAGTGTCAGCTTCCACCACCCCCTGCCAACAGTTGTCACTCATCAACACTGGGTGCCAGGGAGCACCAGAACCAGTCTGCTCTCACACTTTGTTTGCTTTCCTCATATCATCCAAGCAGAGATGTAAATCACTTATTTACCACACTGCTGAAGGAGCGAGGGACTTCCTGTGTGCTGTCTTATTCCCAATAAGCCTAAGGGAGATTATAACTCTTTCAAATAAACGAGGTCTCCTTGGTGCTTATTCATATGCTTTAATGCTGTTTTACATCCCGTCAGTGTCAGCATGTTGAGGAAATCACCTAATAGTCATGTATTACTTTTATATGACATCTTTATTTCTGTGCCTGAGTTTAAGTTTCTAGTTATTCTGCAGTTTACAGCTTATAACTGTTATAATGTTGTTTTCTCTATATGTTTTCTCTATATTTCTATATATGAGCCATTTGTAATGAAACAAATGCATCACATCTTGGTTTATTTGTGACGATGCATGCTCAGCTGGCGGAGTGTGCTTATGTAAGGAGACTGTAAGCATCTTAAAACATAAATAACTTAGTGGCACGTGGAAATGCAAATCTGTAACCTCCAAATAGGACGACATCATAGTTAAAATCCCCTTCAGGGGGACATGCAGCTACTAGTAGGTGGTGTCATGTTAAATTTACTCAGTCTTCAGCCCTATTTATGTTCCAGCAGTGCCCTCCTGTGTAGATATGAATCATCACAACATGGAGCCACAGCTTCTTTTAGAGGGACTGTTTCAACCCATCAGGGTTCAATTATCTGAAGATAAAGTTAGATAACGCTGAATGTGCATACATTCTGTTAAAACATATGAAGTTTTAGGTCTGTCTATCAGCTTCATATTTATACCACTTTAAGTTTTATTACAGATATATGATCTTCAGACAGAAACACAGTAACCAGTGATATCAGCACATTACTGTCAACCAGGATTATTGGTGTTGATGGTCACACAGCTGTCCCTGCCCGCCTATCTGATGCCTTCATATGTAATTGGGTTTGGAGGAAATGAGCACTGTGTCATGGATATTAGTCAATGATACATTAACGCGCCGGACACCAGGCACCATGGACTTCAGATATTTCTGTTTGCATGAGACTGGGAGCTAAATGAAGGAGGAGAAATGATCTGGAAATGTGCACAAAGTGTGAATAACTATTCAGCATGTTTGGATGTGGAATTGAAAACATGATAAAACAAGAGATAATCACCGTTTTTTGGACTTTACTGGTGTCTGTTGCAGCTTTGCAAAGGTAACTCATGCACAGACGTGTATCTGAGTTACTAATCAAAGTGTGCCAGCGTTGCTGGTGCCCCAAACTTTCTCTGGTTTAACAAGTAAAGCTGTTTCACTGGATGGATGTCCTCTAGTTTCCTTATGATGCTGCTGCAGTTATAAAATCAGGATTTTATTACAGCAGAGTAAGTCTGGAAAGGTTTTAAACAACTTCTAGCTGACATGTATTCTATTAAGCTATTTTTCAATCACAAGTGGGCACATTTTGTCATTAGATATATTATTAAAAGCAAATTTATTGGAAATTTGACTGCTTATATACGGTTTTATTTTTAATAAGGAGAAATGTGAGAGTTTGGAGCTTGTTACACGCAGAATCAACTTCTTCCTCCGTTATCTGGGTGTGCTACTTCATTTTTAAAATGAAAATGAAAAAAAAACTTTATTGATCCCAGAGGGAAATTCAAATTGTAATAGTTTTTTATTAATACAAAAATAATTAGTGAAGGAACACACTCTGTTGTTTCATCACTGTGTTGTGGAGAGGGTGTGAAGAATCCTTCATCTGCACAGGATCAGGATCAAGATCAGCTCCAGAGTTTCTCCAAGCACAGAACCAGCTTTCTTGATCAGTTTATTGATTCTCATCAAGTCTCTGGTTCTTATGCTGCTGCTCCAGCAGATCACTGGTTTTGATGCTGCTGCCCCAGCAAATCACTGGTCCTGATGCTGCTGCCACAGCAGATCACTGGTTTTGATGCTGCTGCCCCAGCAGATCACTGGTCCTGATGCTGCTGCCCCAGTTAGTTAGTTCGTTAGTTAGTTAGTTCGTTAGTTAGTTAGTTAGTTACTTTATTGTCCCTTTATGGGAAATTTGTTTTCACAGAAAACTGTACAGTTGAATTGCGCTTTTAACAGTTTACAGACATGTTTCGACATCGACATATAACAACAATGACAAAAAGCAGCAGGTCCTGATACTGTGTGTTCATGTGTGGTTCAGTGCAGTTATGGCTGAGGGGAT
>JBAMHV010000009.1:3986549-4019063 GCA_037177535.1 Pseudomugil gertrudae | reverse complement strand
AACGTGAAGAGGAATGGTGACAGTACAGTTCCTTGTGGTGTTCCAGTGCTGCTGACCACCATCTCAGACACACAACCATTAAGTCATAAATCCAGGTGGTTGTTGACGTATTCACCTGGAAGCAGTTATGTAATAACTAGGTGTGAATAACATGTTCACATGCTTTTTAAACTTTATTTTCTGCTCAGTTATGTACAATAATAAAGACATGGAGACTGATGATGGATGACATAGATGCCTAAATGTGATCCTGGAAAATCATTGTGTCAGTGGCCTGAACACCTTACACTGCATCAATGAGCACCAAATGGTTATACGTTATGTCTTTATTATGTCAAACAGGCTGCTGTATTAACAACAATCTCTCAAAACAAATCAAAAGAGGTGCAGCAGTTCTAATCTTTTCTGCAGGACAGATGGTTTAAATAATGAAAGTGTTTCTGAGACAGATTTTGGCAGCAAAAAGATCCCTTTTAATTTATCTGTGGACACTCTTTAGATTCTCTGAGTAAGAACACACAGATGAAGCACAACAGGTAAATTGAGCTTACTTATCATAAGACATACTGAGATCCATCAAACTTGCTTCAGCACAAACTGGATTACTTTTAATGTCTGTGACTTGGTGTATTCGTGTTAAACTTATTTTCTGGTGCTGTCAGAAAAGCACAGCGGCATTCCCAGTGAACCAGAGCCACTGCCGAGTCATTAGAAGAGCAGCACGATTCACACATTAACGATCCAGATTAAAAACTCTGAAGTAATGGCTAATGCTAATGCTTAAAGAGTAAAAGCCTTCTTGAATAACCTCACATGTATCTCATATCAGAAACAACTAAATAAGTGATATATATGTTCACATTGAAGGGCTGTATGTATAATCTTGGTCTCAGAAAGACAAATGAGATCAATACGGAGTGTCAGAATCAAGACACTGTGTCATCTGAAACACAGCACAATATGTAAATGTTATCTCCCCCTAAAAGAAGCAGACATCAGTAATGTCAGAGGAGGAGAAAACACTAACCTAAGCAGTTTTACAGTTGCTTTTGTAGTATTAAGCAGGTAAATATCTCAGGAAGTTGTCAGCTGATGTTGACGATGGACACAGACAGAAAGAAGTGAAGCCCAACATAGCATATGATAGGAGGAGTGAATACCTTTGCACCATAAAACTCCATTTATCTACCTGGAAACTAGCAGGATCTTTAGGAATCATTTTAACGTCAGAGGAAAACACGTGAGTGGAGCTTTTATGAGCTGGAAAATAACTTTTGACCACAAAACATCAAGTCAGACATGATTTATGGTTTAGCAGTTTTTAGCTTGCAGCAATAAAACCAACATCATGGTCATCAGACATCGTCTTGCCTCGTCTGTGTGGTTTGCTAAAAATGGACAAACTGGCAGAAGCTCCAGACAGAGCAGTGGCCTATAGGAAACGGGCGACACTTGCAATTTGCTCCAATCAGGAACAAGTTTGGTTCACTTTGCATGTGCTCAGTTCAGTCTTAAACCTGAATGTAAAAAAAATTGCCTTCAGGTGAACACCACTAAGTTTTGGTGGGAAAATATTATTTTGATATAAGGAAATGGGTCTGTATGGCTGTTTTTCAGACAGATTGTTTGTGGTAATGTTTTAGCTGTTAGCTGTGTGGTAAGTTGGTTAACTGGTACTGCCCTCTGACACAGTTTGAAAGTGTGAGTGAAACTAAATATGGAGGATGCAGGAAGAGGCCTTCATGATATTTCTCAAGCACTTTTCTCAAACCACACTGGTCAGTCTTGAGAAAAAGGTGCTACTTATGTTGGATAATCTGCAAGAATCTTGATGCTAATTTTCCTTTCACACAATATTTAACCATTTAAGTGAAGTGTGTATGGGCCACTCAAAAAGATGAACACAGCAAGCAATTCCTGTATGGAAATGAATCGAACACTTAGGATCTTTAGGGACAGATCCAACACATTGGACTTTCCTGATGACATACAGCAGGCTACCAAAGGTGCAGATTTCCAGGAAATGGGCTGAGATACAGATGTTGCTGTTGGAGCATCTGTAGATGAACTGTGCTGCTTTCATCCACACAACAGATCCAGTAATAAAGCCTCGTCACTGACCGCTCCGAGTGATGTTTTTACATTTGTTATTTACTTGCTCCCCAGTCCTTTTAGCTCCACTGGGGTTGCTTCTGAAACTGAGGTTTCATAATAGTGATGATTTTTTTTCCACACATCAGTACAGAACCACAGAGTTACAGGGTGCACAATATCCATGCATTTATGGTAAAAAGCTCTGCTCTGCAGGGTTTGCATGTTTGGGATTGGTCAGAACCTCCAAACATCACCCCTGGTAGAGTCTTTTAGCAAGCAGTGTTTCTCTGTTATGTTAGTTTGTTACATATTCGGATTGCTGCTTTCTAGTGTGTACAAACACACACACACGTCATACTTCCTCTGCTGTAAGGGAGGCTCTCATCAATAAATATGTGGAAACTTATTTGACAAAAACACAATGGATGAATGTATTAAACAGACAGATCAGCTTTTATCCAAATGCATGTGTTAGTACTGCAACAACGTGAACTCCAGGTTCAACCCATGTAGACACGACTTTCCTCTTAGTTTTATTTGGATGAAACTCTTCCATGAAAGGAAAAATATCATTTGCTACATTTGACTAAAAACAACACAAACGTCTGTTTCTACACAGAAACGTCAGAAAAACTCTCTAACGTCCTCTTAAATCAAAGTTTATATCATGTGAACTCTACATGTGAGTTTAATGTAATTGTTTCCCTGTAAAGTGCAGCTGCGTTCATTATATTAGGACCAATCACTGCTCTGCTTCAGGTAAATCTACACATTTCATAAACACTGGAATGTCTAAATGTATTAAGACAGATTTTCATCTCATATGAGGATCACATCTATATGTGTGGTATATATGGAGTAGTCTCCAAAAATGAACATTAGAAATGGATAAGAAGTTTAGAATTAAGGCACATGTAGCCGCAGATCGTGTTTTTGCATTTCTGTTTTCTCCACCAGGAACACCTCAAACTGCATGTTCCAGGAAGGAAGGAAGCCAAATCCAGCAGGATAAAATCACCTCACATCATCAAACCGAATGGCTGGCTTGGCTTTCGACTGAGGGAGCCATAAATGTCAACATGTCCACCATTCTCGCCGTTTCCCTTTTACTGAAATGAGCGAACGACCACACTGAGGCGCAGTAGAGTTAAAACCTTGCTTTGATATCATGAGGTGGATAACTTCTTACAATTTAAAAGCAGTCATTTAAAAAGTCCAGTTAATTTCAGAGCAGTTTGGCGTGATCGTGATACTGATCTGTGGCAGGTATATAACCTTCTTTTTGCATGATTTAAGGCGGTAGATCAGATAGAGAGCAGATTCTTCATCTACAACCTGGATGGTGTTCACTTCAAGCATCTGAGCAGCCCACCCAGTCACACAGAGACTAAGCTGATTCCAGTTTTTGTTATGTCTTGTTGAAGAGTTGATCCCTCTTGTCATCCCGGAGCAGCATTTCTGAGCGTTACAATGCTGTGTGGATCATCTGAGGAAGACCGACAGAACGATTGTGTGTGTGCATGTGGGGAGGGGTGGTGGTGGTGGTTACAGGTTGTCAGTGCGGGCATGACAACTGTCACACACTCTGACCGGGTGGTCCCACCCTCGGGAAGGCACAGGCTTGATGTGAGTGGAGCAGGGACCGCACACACCCTGCCCACAGGCCCTGCAGTGGTGCTTGGACATGACTGCAGTAAACGTTTTGGAGCACTGGTGGCACTGGGTGATGTTCTGGTCTGGGACCCAGTAGTCTGGCCGAGCCACCTCCTTCACAAAACCTGGGAGGAGTGAGAGAAAAACAGATGTGAAGTTTCAGATATTCATTGGGGATTATACACACTTCTCTGTAGATGCTGGTTTATCTGCATGCCAATCAGATTCCTAGGTTGTTTTTAAAGGAAATTAATTCTTACTTAGGTGAAATATATGTCCACAAATGATTTCTAAACAGAAATAGCCTCTTTAACACATGCACAGCAGTTTGGCCTGGACTTTTCCTGTGTTCCTGCTGGAAAGGTGTTCTCATGATTTCAGAGTGCACAGGAGAAAGGACAGCACAGAGAAAAGGCCCTGTGGAAATCACCGTTTCCACTACATCACACTGAGAACAGCCGATAAGCTCTTGTTTTAATATCAATACTGCATCTTATTGAACAAATCCAGAAAGGTTAGGAGTGGAAAGCCGCATCTGCAGAGAGGAGAATGCAGCAGAAAACACACTTGCTGACTCACACTGTGATAATATTTGCATACAGACTGAGCCACTGAGATTTTACTAAGAGGTGGAACGGAAACATGTCAGAGTAAATGCTGCAGACAGCTGCACATGCTACAGCTGACGTTTCTTTTTTGTTCATGCAAACTAAATTCAGACGTATTCAGCAATTAGGCAGCAAACAACAATAACAACATAAAATAGAAAAAATATCTGAACGAAAAGGAAAAATTTCAATTCAGGACACGTATATAACAAAAACAAACTCTTACAAGTTAAAGAAATAACAGTAACAGTATGAATAATGATCAATTTCATAGTAGCAATAATAATAATTATCATTGTAAACACGAAAATGACAATAATGATGATGTTGATAAAATATTTTAATCCATTAATTTAAAAAAAGTTATATAAATTATTACTGATAAATATATATGTTTTCAGCTCATTTGTCTGTATTCATGTGTGTTTGGTTCTCTAGGTGATGTTCTGATCATAACTGATCAGACATCCTCATACGCAGACATAACGGTACCGTTTCTAAACGGACTAATTCAGACTGTAATCATAAATATCTGGAACGAGGTGTAGCTGTACTCACAGAGAGGGTAGTCCACAGCCGTAGTGACCATGTCCAGTGTAGACTGGGCCACCTCCGTCACTCTGCGGGCTATTAGACCACGAGACTCCATTTTAGACACTACGAGATGTGAACATAGTACAAACACATTAAAGCATGAATCAGTATGAAATATGTGAAACTAGACTCGGTGTCACAGGCTGCGTGAGTCTTACCCTCACTGTTAGTGTCGGGTGGTCCTCCCTGTCGGTAACAGTCCTTACACACCCTGACAGGACTGCTGCCCCAGCCCCTCTCCGGCACTGGCATCCTGTGGCTGGAACAGGGATGGCAGAAACCTTCGCCACACGATCGACAGTGATGCTTCCTCTCGGCCTCCTCGAACTCTTTCTTACATCCGTGACAGGCCTGACAGGCAGGAGGGAGAGGAGGTGGTAAAATGACAACACAGGCTGAGTCATTACCCATGCAGACGCTGCGTCTCACTGGCTGAGCTCTCCATACTCACTGTAATCTCTGTGTTGGGTCTCCAATACGGAGGTGCCACTTGGTCAGTGAGCCACGCTGTGACGGCTTTAGTTGGGCCGGTGCCATATTCAGACACTGACTGAATTACATAATTCATCCCATCCAGGACCCTCTGGGCGGCGTTCTGGTGGCTGGTCAGGAAGCTGTCAGACTGAAGAGGAGGCGATCAATCCATAAGAAAAGCTGATCATTTCCTGTGCGTTTCACTGACTAAACATTTCATAGTTTTAGTGGAAAACTGTCAAAAGAGGTTTCTCTATGCCACACAATTTTATCAGAACGGCTAACACTGAAGAAAATATATGATTATAGCTCTTAAGATACAAAACATGAAAGAAAAAACACAGGCAGGACTCACCCCCTCCCAGACGTGCTTGACCTCAGATCTCACCACACCGCTCTCAGGGTCCTGGTTTCCCATCCAGTACTGCCTACTGCGGTAGATTACCCCACAGCTGAAGCACTCCAGCACATATCTGACAAACAGGGAGAGAGGATGAAGCTGATGCTGACAAAAGTGCCAATGAGGTAACTGTTTAGCAAACAATGAAAGACGAATGCGTGTTTTTTTACCCAGACCACGCATATTTGGCCAGTCCAAACCATGGGTTATCTGAGGAAGCTGATGTTTTGGGTATGACAATCACCTCTCTGCCTCCTTCATAGCACCGCTAGAGATCCAAAAGGTAAGACAGCATTAAAAAATAGTAAGAAGACAACAAGGATTTATGAACAAGTACAATGTGATGATGTTGTCTCACCTTACAGATGAGAACTTTGTTGTTGTACTGGTGTGCAAACTGACAGAGTCCATCTGCCATGTGGGGGACCCTGTCTCTCAAATGATTCATCCCATTTTTACAGCGAATACTGGAGATACAAACAGAAAATAAAAGCCAGGGATGAGAGGAAGACAGGGTGGGTTGTATGGTTTAATTCACTACTCCTCCTTCATTTGTACTAGAAGCAAATATACTGAATAGATTAAGTTGTTTTAGTCCCAACACATAGCAGCATTAGCTCCCTAAGTAGCCCAAATCACTTTCCATGAAGTGAGAGGCTAGTCAACACTGTGGAGAGAGACCTACTTGGGTTGTGATGACTACTGACATCCAGGCCTGTTCCTGGCTGCTGTTGGGACTCAACTGTGCTCTCTCTAGGTGGATGCTAGCCCCTGCTCACACAGGAGGACTCAGTACTGGTAGCTAACAGTAAGTGCATGATGCTTTGCCTTTGTCAGTGGCTGCTGTTCATCTGGACAGGACAAAGTGGGCGCTGATGGTTGCTGGGAATTGGCCTGGAAGCCAGTGGCTGCTCTCATCTGCTTGCTTATCCAGATGGACAGTGACTAGCAACTGTTTACTCAGCAGGACCCAGAGATGTACAGTGCCACTGTTGATTACATCAGCAGGATGTTGCACAAGCTTAAGACCACTGGATAAATCAAGCTCCTTCTGCTTTAAAATAATAAATCACATATCATTTTCCTACATGGCCACAGATAAGTCAGAAACTATGCAAAAAACCTGCAATGTGGTCTAAGTTTAGAGTGTAGTCTGCATTTACTGCATGTCAAAAGCGTTAAATGGCCATCTTTCCTTATCGACTGTGGGAATAATTACACAATAACAGTGTCTCACAGAGCAAACGAAACGATTAACTTTGCAAAATGAGAGAGCAAAACACATCTTTCCACTTGATCTTAAGGGAGGCCTACATTGCACCTCTGAAAACCTGCAGATAGCATCAACTCACTTGCAGCTGAGACAGACGGAGGAGCAAGTGAAGTACTCATCTGGAAAGAAGGAATATAGTGTCATCTTGTCGTCTGACAGTTCCCCACAGAAACGGTCACTCAGAGCCTGGGAAAATCAAAGGGAAGGATTACAGACATAAAACCAGATGAGGGCTAAAGGGGAGATAAAGACAGAGACAAAAAGACACTTTTTTAATCCATGGTTAGAGGTCTCCCTGAATCTAGTCTATAACTTACTTCTAGAGCTTGAAATACTATCCCAGGCTGGCGGGGGGAGCGTGTGTGTGTGTTTTTCACTTGCTGCCTGACGGCCTCCAGCAGGCAGCTGTAGTCTGTGGGAGGTGTGATGGTCTGAGTGCCCACATACTGCACCGAGCTGAAGGCCTCCGTTCCCAAACCCAGGTCATGAAAACGCTTCTGCAGGACTGTGTCAGCATGGCCGCCTGTCTTAGAGTCTACATTAGAAAACAAAGACTATTAAATTTCACCTGGGTTGTAGGAATGACAGACAGAATAACAATGAGGATAATAATGTTAGAAAAATAACAAAGGCAGAGGAGTACATCCCTGTAATTCTTTCCTTACCGTGGGCCAACAGTTGCGTGTGTGTGGTCTCCTGAAAGACAATGACGGCAGGCCCAAGAGAGGACAGGGGTACATCCAGGCCACAACGACTGGACAGGGCCCTCAGTTCTGGGGTGAAGTGCTTGAGATAGGCCCCTGAGGCACTGCTCAGGAACTGGAACATGTCATTGTGGAGGCGCTCTGCCCGTGTGCGATAGATTACTATATCAGACACCGCCAAAACCTGGTAAATACACAGGAAAATGTACAGTGTTATGCTGCTTTAAAGGAAAGAGACTAAATGACATGACATAAAGCACCTATATCACTGATTTACAACATTTTTTCTTGAAGATGCTCCTCCTAATCATGCTTAGTTTTCTGCTTTCACAACAAATGATGCATTCTGACTGAGGCCTGTTGTTTAATAATACCCGAGTTAGGGTCTTTATCCATTTTTCTGTTTAACAGGGACAAATCAACGTCGCTGTGGCATTTCCCAGAAATGCTGTGGCTCCACTTGCTCACTGACATCACTAAACCCCCCCATTACATGGATAAAAACTGATTGTATGCACCAGTGTTGTCACAATACTACGATTTCAAACTCTATACCAATACTAAGGATGGAGCTTGAGATGACCGAGGAGAAAAAAAACATTTGAAGAAATCAAAGTATGAACACCATAAAAATAACATCACAACTTATACAATGAAAATATAAATACATATAATAAAAGACATTAACAATGTGGAATAAGAAAATTTTTTCAAAGCTCTGTGAAATAAAATGTCTGTGTGTATATACACATATATATATATATATATATATATATATATATATATATATATATAAACACAGTCAAAGCCTCACTCTTTTGAGACCACCATGGGTTGGGAACCACTGGCTTTTATAATGAGGATCATACTTAACCGGGCTAAATAAGATTAACAGAATTCCTCATGGTAGAAAATAAAGTTTTTTAAAAAATCAGTGAATAATTAAGTCTCCTTCAGGATCTGCACAGTGATGCTGTGTGGAAATATAATATAATATCTGAAGCAAAGGGGATAAATATCTTGATGAAAACCATTAAATCTGCTTTAATCAATGTCATGACTCACAACGTTGCTTGAGGAAAAGGTTGTTATCCTGTTCTGTCTGATAAAAAAAGAGTTTGAAGGACGAGTTTAATGCAGTCTTTTTGTTTAGCAAGGTGTTGTTTTCATTCACAGATCATTAGCCAGACAGGTTCTGTTAGTCACTGATCAGAAGTTAAAGGAATAAATTCCAGCTTTAGGGGTTGTGTGACAGGAGGGGAAACGGGTTGTAAACCTTGAGCTGACTGATATGACCTGTACACTGATTAAGATTACCGAGTCATCGGGATGGTGTGTACTCTGTCACAGATCAGTTTTACCATGTGGCTGCAACAATGAGCCCATCTTTAAGCAATCTTTACTCTTCTACAAATTAACCAAACAAGCTGATCCTGACACATTATGTCCTTTCATTACAGGATCAGAAAGGTGTCAAGTTAGCTTGATGGGGTTAGTGTGGTATATTAAATGCATGTGATACATCCCTCATGATCTTAAGATATGCAGTTATTGTTTTGTAGTATGTATGTATTAGTGGAGGTTATTTATGCGTTTAAATCCCACCACTATTTCACCTATTACTACTACTTCCGTCTACCCATTTGTTAGAGGTCACATCCCAAAACTTTTATGTTTCAAAGATACATTTGTGTTATTATGGTTACATTGATCACATCTGTTACATTGTCATGATGCTGTTTCTTAACACACAACGCATTAACAAGAACAGCAGGTGGAAAACAACACACTCTATGCACACATAACTCGATAAATACAAACACACCTCAACTGCTTCTTATTATTTACTTTGGTTACAATAAGGCTGAATTCACAGAGAAAGTGTAAATATGAGTTCAGAATATATATCGAGGTTTAGCTTTTTCTACAAAGAAAAAAAAGTGTCTACTTCCTGTACCTCTGTGTTTCTGGATACCAATATGCCATTAAGAGTCTATGGTATCACAGGGGCCACAAAATATTTATTCCTAGCTTGTGATAAATTCGTGAATAAAATTGAACTGCTAATTATTTTTACTGCAGGCAAAACAGATGATAAAATTACTACTGTAACCAAACCACTAAATGTACCTTCAGCAGCAGCCGCATTCTCTGGTTTTGATTGGCTGCTGCTCCCAGTAGTCCTTCTGTATCCAGGGCGACCAGGCTGAGAGTGGGATTGTAAGCAGCCCACACTCCCACCGTGCAGGAGCTGGGAGACTTGGAGGTGTAGAATACACTTTCTCCATCAAACAGGATGTGGTTGAGCGTATGGGACTTGCCGTCGCCAGTGTTGCCAAAGATGGAGAGAACCTTGACACCTGCAACATCTGCACAACCAAGTCTGTCCACAAACTCGGCCTCATTGCGGACCTGTAATAAGAATGAAAATGATTTTAGGCAGGGATAAAATTATAAGAGATTAATTGCTTGACCACTTTAATGTGACACTTGCTCCTCTGATCACTTAATTAGATTTAACTTAAATATCCTGTAAAGTTTTTAATTATTATTATTTTAATTTTAACAGCATCCTTAAAGGTTATGTCTTCTTTTAGACTACCCAGTTAGCAGCTTCATTCATAAGCAACGTGTGATTAAATCCTTTCTTTTTTTTTGTACTATTAGTTCAATAAGCAACGTGAACATGTTAAAAAACAAAAACAAAAGAAACTACAAACAAAAAGAAAGAGGTCCCTCCCAGCGGATCAGCTGTGCTTAGTGACTCACTAGGGAATTTCCCGCTGGAAACCTTATAAAATACGCTATTTCTTTCAATGTTTATGTCATCTATTATGTCATTATTAATAGTGCGGATGAAAACTCCGTATAAAGCTTTTACGTGTAATATACAACGAACAGCTAAATTGCTTCAGTTTGCTTCGATAATTTTAATGACAAAACTGGTTTTAACTCGATGTTGTTAAATCTATTCAGCCTCACACATCTACACAACATAACTACTCATTTATGGCAACAAATTGTTGATGGCCTTCAGCACAGAAGTATTATCTTTAGCCTAGTAGCTAGCTGTTAGCTGCTTTTAGCTCAGCTGATGCTAGCTAACTTTACCTGCAGGTTTTCCTGTTCGTCCACGAGAAGAAAGCTCCGCGTGCCATCCGGATGCTTCTTCTGTATCACTGGACCTGTAGATATATTCTCCATTTCCTTCATGAGTATTTCTGACATCGTCCTTTAGTTACTTAGAACATATTTTTGACGGCAAGAAGCAAAACGAAACTTTAACATGACTACTGCCTGTCAATCACAACATCAGCGCGTGTACTGCTGACGCTGCGGGCGGAGCTAAACAGCTAGAAGGATCGTGACGTCAGACGTATTGTTTACGCGTTTAATCAGCTCATCAGCACCACCGTGTGGTTATAATAACGTATTACAGGCAACGGCGCCATTCATGGAACTTGTGCAATCAAAGAATATGAAAGCATAAAAGTAAAAATATGCAAATCCATTATTAGATTACACTCTATTTTTTAAAATAAATTATTAATAGTAATTAAAGTCCAATTGTATATCCTACAATGTTGAACTAATTATGCACATTCCTTAAAAATTATTTCTTTTATTTAAAGCATACACGTAAAAAACAATCAGTTTTGGTTTAGCTGTCAGAGAGTGTTTTATTGAAGCAGTTCTGCCATATTAGAGCTGCTGGCTAATGTTCATTAAATATTTGTTAGCACAGATCTATAAATATCACATGTCACTGAATGGCTTCAGAGCGGCGCCACTGCTGCTAACATGACATGGAGGCAGAAATTCCAGCATCACTTCTGAAACAGTCCATCCTGAGCTTTTTTTTCTTCTTTCCCCCCCTTTCCTCCCTCTCTAGCTCCCTCCCTCCTTTCCTTCCTCCCTTCAATGTATAATTAAAGCTGAGCCCAGTTCAAATACCCCACTGGAGACAAAACCTTGGGGTGCAGCCTGCACATGCATGAAAGTATTTTGTGTGCTAGATTCAGCAACAGGCAAGTAAACCAGCAAAGAAGGCATGTGACAAAGGATGGAGTGGTAAGAGGGAGACAAATGTCTAAAAGAATCAATTATAGGTCTCCACTCAAACCATCATCCCAGATTAATGAATAATTAAAGCTGGTCAGAGCAGGGCATGACATAAATATATGATTAAACATGGGTCTGTCACATGCCACAACTGATGATAAATATCATTTAAAATCCCCTTTAAAGTGCTGTTAACTTGTTATAAAACCTACGTACTCCTTAGTAAAGTTAAACTCTTTTAAACGTGGTTAATTAGTGTTTTCTGTGTGGGTTAAATGTCCATGTTGTAAGAATAGGCTACAACATTGTGAGGCTGCAATATTTGACTGTTGGACATATTTTTTGTGTCTTTCTTTTTTTGTGTAGTGATGGATGGTGGGTGGCAGGTGGGGGGGGTGACAGCTTTGCCCTTATAAGTCCAAGGCGGGTCTGTGGTCCACAGAAACCGCTATCCCCGCTGGTACTTGTAGTACACACTGCCCCCATGTGTTTCATGTTGACATGCGTAAAAAACTACACTTCCCCAAAACTGTCAGGGAGCGCTCGCGCCTCCCATTGGCTGCCCGCTCCAGCCGCAGCCCCAGAGAATGAATGAAATTGAAATAGCTGCTATTACATGTACAATACCGGGCTCTGCAGTGTTGCATTGTATCATACTATATCAAAATGGCCACAGCGGTACAGAATCCCCTGAAATCGTGAGTACAAGTCGTTTCATCAGCGCTTGACTCTTTGTATTTATTTAGCATTTGTGTATGCTGTCAGTGCAAATTCAGTGCCTTAAATTCTCAGCATGATCATCAACACGTCTCTACATGTAGTGCATACAGCAGACAGTGATCAATTGTCAGCGGATGCGAATCAGCACAAATGAAAAGTTACATTTAAAGCTGGAGGTTTTAGGGTTTGTCTGGAATGAGCAATGTTGTTGAGCGCTCCGATGCGATTCATAAAAAATCCTTTGCATGAGCCTACAGCGGCGTGTGTGTGTGCAAGGATATGGAGGAATGCTGGAGGAAGATCTGGGTGACCCGGTATGTCACTGTAGCCAGCCAAGACCACGGTCAAAGCCAGGCTGACCGGAGCTCAGATGGCTTTATATACCTGTCTTGTTGTGGAAAGAGAGTAAATGGAAGAGAAAAGCAGAGGTTTTCGGCTGCAGCGTTATACCTACCGGACCTCTAGCAGATGGATAAGCCGATCGGAGCTGGACACATACGCGCTTCATAATACTTGCACACAAATTGCATCACTACGCTTTACATCAACATGTACATTATGACACGTTTATTCACATCAAGAGATGTTAAAGCTGTGCGTATTTTACATGAAGTTTTCTCATAAATGATCCGCTGGATTCTGTTTTTTTTGGGGAGGAGGGTCTCTTTTTTTATTTCTGAGGCTGCTTTCAGCGGAATGCAGGGACGCTGGCTGCTGCTGGGCTCCTGGCCAGAAGGGTGGCTGTCTGTCAGCGGGTACTTACACTAATCCAGCCAAAATAACCCACAATAGCCCATATATAAACCCACCGTGATGCGCCTGAGCACACAAGCGCTCCAGCTTTTAACAGTTTTGAAACAAAGAAAAGTCTCGACCAGTGCGCAATGGCAGGGACGCACCTGAGCCCACATCTACTCTGTCTGTCTGTCTGTCTGTGGGTTTCTCTGAGGTACAGACACAGGCGACATTTCGTGCAATCCCATAAACGACTGGCCTGAACGTGACTGCTTTGAAGAGCACTTCAGAGGAGAGAGGAAGCCGGATTGCAATGGTGCTGATTGGGAGACTGCTCTGATTGGCTGTGATGGCATTTTAATGTTTTGGTTAAATGCTTCTGTATTCCAACAGAACACAACGCTTAATCACGTTAAAAAGGAAATGTTAGGCACATCTTTTCAGATATTATTCTATCAATGGGCAGATATAAATGTTTCATCATGATGGGGGAGAGGTGGGCATTGTGGATAGAAGACTATGTAGAACCTTTGAGAGGAGCGCTTTCTCCTCCTTTACCCCCCACTTTTTTGTTTTAAATATTTTTTTGCTACCATGCTCATCCAAGCAAAGCAAAAGTGTGGCCAGATTGCTCCCAGAGGCCCTCAGTAAAACCATGTCAGGGGATTAAATTGACTGATTTGCATGGAACATATAGCAGGACAGGGAGGAAGGTTGTGCTGTGAAAGTGAACAAGGAGTGGTGAAGAATTGCCAGGATCAGAGCCAGAGGCTAATGAACTACAACCAAATTGTAAATGGAGGTTTTATATTGATTTTTAACTGCCTAAAGTTAGACAGAGGAGTATGGAAAAGAGGCAAATCGCAAAGCAGCCAAATTATCAGCTGGTATCAGCTCTGCAGGGATGCTGGATGCTGTTAGCATCTGTCAAAATGTAAACCTGAATGTGTTTTATACAAGGCACTGGCAATCAAAAGTGATTTTAACATCTTGCTAACTGTATAAAGGACATCATCATACTGTATGTTCCAGTTACCACAATAAAACTGGCTTTTAAGCAAGTCTTCTTCATTAGCATGTATACAAACAAACTAGTTAATAAATGAGAAACTCTTCTGCCAAATGAGCCAAACAACCAGCAAAATTTCAAAGTCAGGCCTAATAGGGTGGCTGGCTGTGTGCCGGAAGCAGAAACAATGCCTGTTGTGTCCCCAAATGTCTTTAAAGCTTGCTGAATCTCAGCAATAATTTACAATTAAATCAGTGTATGTTAAATCTAATGGATGTCCAGCATCCAGCCAAGCGTGAGCAGGCCTTACAGCGTATGAGGCAGCATGATGGGCAGCTGACGTGCGTGGAAGTACAGTGGAGGCTTCATGCGTGTGCAGAGGCAAATCAGTGGAGCAGCCAGCTCCAATCCACTGTGTGTTTCCCTACAAGCCTGTTTATCTCACTGCTGGATTAGAGAATCATTTAATCTCTCTTTCTATCCTTTCCCTCTCCATCTCTCTGTCCTTACCCGGCCACCTCTCTATCTTCTTCATTTTTGCCTCTTTCCCTTCTTCATCCTGTTCTCAATCCATCGCTTGTTTCACCTTCGTCCCTCTTGTTCTGCCATTTCCTGTCTGCCTTGCTTTTTGTTTTCCCCCCTCTCGTCTTTTTGGCCTCAAACCATGGAAGCCCTCTCACCCCTCCGCTTCCAGTAAACTTCTCTCCATTGTAAATCAAGGTCATGTTACAATTTGATATTCAGCAGGAATGATGATGGGAACTTTCCATACATTTGATCAGATCCCTATTAAATGTTTTTAGATAGCTTCTTCTTAAGGGTCCCTTCGAAGGGATTTACAGTAGATTTGCACAATCTACTTGGAGAATATCTTTATATTCCACTGTTTCCAAGCTAGCGGTGCACATTGGAAAGCCTTAAATACAACACAATGCAGTAAATGTGCAGCCTGTAAATGTTAATATTTAATTAGAAAAAAGAATCTGGTTGCAGAATATGCAAATATACTGAGAACACTTGCAGTGAAATAGTGAAAAATCTATCACGTCGAGGACACAGGAGGCAGAATTAGCCAAAATCAAAGTGGATGTCACATGTTTTTTTCAGGGACATTACTTCTCTGCACTGGTTCGAGGAGAAGATGCAGATAAGCGTGTGCTGTGGTATCAGAGGCAGTTGTGGCAGGGCCTATATAATATTATTTCTGCCCTGCCTGACTGAGCCAAGCTAAATGAGCTCCATGTAATAACCGGCTCTGTGTGCAAACAGCCCCGCGTGACGGCTGGAGCCACAGCATCCATTTCTAGATCTTTCTTTCTTTAGTGTCTATGCAAGTACACACACAGACACAAATGCATGGACTGTGAAGTGAAGAGCACACACTCACACACTCACACTGTTGCTTTCACTCGTTACCACTCTTGCTTTAAGATTTTTTTTTTGTACTTGTACGGGAGCAAGCCTGGGGTCTGATGTTTTTAAGCATGTTACTTTTTCCAAGTTATTTCTTTCATCATCCTCTTATTTAGACTTTCTATCTTTTTTATTTGTCTTTTGTGAGAAGGCAGGATAGAAAGAGACTGAGAGCAGGAGAAAGAGGGAAGCATAGATAAGTATTTTTAGCTCTATGACCTATTTCTCCAGTGCTACCCAACTGACTGTCAGTCAGCTCCACAGCTTGGGGACCTTGCGTAAAATTTGTAGTTTTGTTTGGATGCAACTTCAAGTTCAAATAAGTGCTATCATCCCTTCTCTTTTCTTTCTCTTCTCTTCTCCTCACATTATTCCCTCTCTCTTGTCATTCCCTATTTATATTATTCCCATTGCATGTCTGCTGGGTTCCTATCAGGAGTTGTCAAGGGTGGAGTCAACATAAAAAAAAAACAATGACTGCTTCTCTCTGCAGTACATTTAATAAGGATGCAGACTTGGGTGGAGAGGTTGAGGCAGTGCACAAAAATACACACCATCGCAGCACTGCCACGCGTACACTCACATGTGCACACACAGATTCAGAGGTAGGGAATCCATCGCCATAATAAGAGGCCAAGTGCAGTGGTGATAAATCTCACCTGAAGGAGCTGTTCAGAGGCAGATTGCCTTACCCTGATGTACTGCCCTCAATACACACTGCAGCCAGCCATGGTCTGTGTACACCCACACAGTTAGACTAGCAATATAGGCACACACAAAACACAAACACACAGAATGCATACACAAATAAATAACAAATGCAAGCAAACAGGCTGCACATGCACAACACTCAGATAACCACACCCAGGTGGCAAAGGGGAAGACAGACACACACGAGGACAACACGCAAGTCTTCATTAAAACCTCACATAGCGGGCAACACAAAGCCCTGACAGACATGATGTGTTGTGTGGCTCTGCATATGTCTGCTCTCCACACCTTCCCTCTTCTGTCACATCCCTCATCATGCTCGAATCTGGAAACACACCCGCTTGAACACATGTGGACAGACCCGGTGTTGTGACAGCGATTTGAGGAAACTGACGTTTTCCAGCTGGTGTTATGGCAGACGTTGGATCTTGCGCAGATATACACACACACACACACACACACACTCTGTCTGTTTGTCTGTCACTGTCAACCAGAGTGTGTGGCCTCTTGGTGTTTTTCTGACTGACATGCACTGTCACAGACATATGCAAACACAAACTCACACAGGAGCGAGGCTGCAATAGTGAGCATGCCCTGATGTGTGTAATAACAGTCTACCTGTTTTATTGTAGCACTGTGTGTGTGTGTGTGTGTGTGTGTGTGTTAACATGTCTGTCCACGTATACGCACAAGATTGTGTCCTACCACTGCAGCCTGGAACATCAGAGGAAGAGTAAAATTGTCTGTGTGTTGCGCGACACACACACACACACGCACACACACAGACTAGAAGAAGCGAGAAAAAGGAGAAATCATTTGACTGAGAGAGGAGAGTGGTGAAGAAATTGAATTGGGGGTGGGGGAGGTAGGTGGAGGTGGAGGAGGGGTGACTTGGTAAGGGTGATATTGCATAGTTTAATCTGTTGAGTTCAGCCGTGGAAAGGCCGCGGTGGGGGGAAGGGAGGAACAGAACAGTAGGATTCCTGGTTCTCCTCTCTGCATTCACACATATAGCTCTGTAGGGGTCAACATGTGTGTATTTATATGCAAAACTGCACAGGTGAAGCACAGTGGACAAGACCAACCACTGGACTCGGTACACAGACTTAAGCATCTTCAGGGCCTCACAAGTAACCTATAAACATGCGTTCACACACAGTTACCAGCCACAGCGTTGCTAACAAATGCTCTCCACCCTCAGCACTAATAAAAACCATTTACATGCAAACAACTTCATTTCCCTCCAGTTTAATTACCTCATCCCTTCAGCTGGAAACCACTGAAGGGAATTTTTTTTGGACACTGAGATTTCTTGTAATTGAGGGCTCATTTTTTTTTGTAATTCCCTCCAACATCTCTTTGGTTTCTCCAAAGAAATGATTTCACCTCTAGGGGGAGCCCTCTGTATCCCTGTTGCTAATTGGTATGGTTAATTGTGCCACAGTCAGGCACTGCTGCCAGCAGCACATGTGTGTCCTGTGAGTGTGGGTGCAGTGGATTGAGACACAGTACTGAAGTGGACTGCCTCTGTTAGATGGGACTCAGGGGATCACCTAGAGATTCAGACAATTGCTTCCAGAGGGTGGGCCTTGAATGAAGTCTGGGCTTCCTTGGACTGCCTCGTATCTGCTGCCTGTCGGGTGCATAAGGGTGTTTATTTGTGCATGTGTTCCCAGTGATACCAGTTCCTTCGGTGTTTTCACGGAGGCCTCTCCCTCCCTGCTGTTTGCTTAGTGGAGGCTGAGGCAGACAGCTCAGTGTGGGCTTAGGATTCATGCACCCATACACACACAAACACAGTCTGCCTGCTCCAGGCTCTCATTCTCTTTCCATGTCTAATCTTGAGTTGGCATTTATACTTTAAGGTTCGAACGATCCTCTTTTACCACGTGTGTGTTTTATATCTGCATGTGAACTGCACACATCTTTGATAAGCCCATGCACTCCCTGAATCTGAGTATTTAAGACACACATTTATGCCTAAGTGCATACAGGTGTCCTTTGTGTTTTTGCGCCCTTGCACAGTGTAGAGCCACATAATTGTCATGTATGTCATGTCTGCCTGGACAGTTTTGGTAGTCAGCTCCAGTTTGTTGGAGCTGGCGCTTTGCCAGCTCACAGCTTAAGCTGCTGTATTTCCCTCTGTGCTTGTGAGTTTATCTGTATCCATAAGATAAAATCCAACATAGAACTTAAAAGGGACCATTTTAATCCATGTAAATGATTGGAAATAGGGGGGAAAAAAGAAGTTACTTTGCTGACTGAGAGATAAGTTGACTGTGTGTGTATGTGTAGAATCTGCTCTGCTTTCCCTCATTGACTGTGTGGTTTGATGATAGGCAGCTTGGTTTTTCAGTGCGTCTCCCTGTGGTCTGTGTTTTCAGCAAGTGCTCGGCCCGTAGGACTACAGTGACCGCAGGCCAGAGATTTGCAGCTGTGAGAGTTTTGATGTCTATATCCTCTGTGATAAACATCTGTGTCATTGCTAGCTAAGCTTCTTTTTTGGCGGTCCTAAAGACATGTAACATTTTGAAAGTGGCTCTTGCAGTGCACATGTTTTTGCTTCTGGTAGGCTACCCTAACATTCTCCTAGCTATAGCTTCACACAGAAAGCGACTCTTTCTCTCTGTGGTTTGGAAAGTGTCCTTTCTGCTGCACCTGCAGCTTCATCACGCATCAGCATGCTCCTTACTCTTCTAAGAACAACATTGTGGCTTTGCAATTGAGGTTAATTCTGCTTAGAAAGCTGGCCAGCCAAAATGAGAGATTGCATTTGTGGGAATCTATGCTGATTGTTCTCTCAGCTGTTGCCACCCACTCAATCTGATTTTTGAATCGAATCTAAAAGCTGGCAAACTCTCGTGGCTATTTGTTAAATTAGAGGTTTCATAAATGTGTCTGTGGCCCGTGTCCTCTGTGAGCCACACACGATATTACAGGTCGTACTGCTCTGTTACTGGAGAACTTAATACCCCCAATGCCCATTTCTCTCCCTGTCTACTTGCATTTTCTGCCTCTCTCTCTGTGGATGTCATTTTCTTCTGTCTCAGATTCTCTCTCTCCCTCCCTCCCCCCCCCCCCCCCTTTTCTCCCTCAAGCATCTCCCAACTTTTTTTTCTTCCTCAATGGACATCCACCTCACAGAGTCCACTCTTATCCTGCAAAGAGGCAAACAGTCATGCAGCTTTCCTATCAAAATATAATGAGATTGGAGGCACCCAAATTGAAAGACGCCATTTTCTACAGCTGTCAACTTATTATTGAAGGCAGATGGGGGTGGGGGGGGTACCTCTGAAGGCAGCAGAGGAGAAAGGGATGGAGGTGACTGTGGATTGAGAAAGAGAGAAGTGATTGAGGGAGAAGTATGCGGATGCTTTGGGGTGATCCGTTTTATATTTAGAATACTTTCACTTTTCATCCACTCCTGCTCTATCTGGTATTTCCATTTGGTCAGTAGTGTAGCCTTGAAGTTCCTGCCTTTTATCCACCAGGTTCCTCTTAATATTTCAGAACACAGCGTGTACGCTTTTCTGAGCCCATGTCTCTTGAGTGTATGTGACCGTTTGAGCATCTCTGTCTGCATGAGTGTTTATTCTCCTTCTTCATGACTATTCATATACAAACAGCAGGCACTCTATATTTGCCCCTGAAAAGTGTATTGCTCTCTTTTTTGATGAGCTGCTGCCAGCCCATTTATTACATTTCAGGCTTTATGGTGTCAAAATTCTAGAGACGAACATGGCGTGAAATACTCCAGTGGTCATGTGTGGTTGGCCAACTGTAAGCACTGGGCTGTAAAGAAACATATTCTTTCCAGAAAGGGGTTAGCTCCTCAATCTAAGTGACACGAGTGCAGTATATTTATGCCCCAGTCACATCATTTAAGTGTCACCAGCTTGCAGAACTGTTTTAGGAAGTTTTGATGATGCCACGTAAAAGCTGCCATACTTCACTATATTCACAGGATTTATTGGAGGATTGTCCTTATTTCCACTCTTGACTGCTGATTCTGCTTGACATTTTCACCATTTTTCTCAGTGTGAAAGAAGTCCCATCTTTTTAAAATCTAATTCAGTTTTTATCCAGCACTGATTGTAATTATATGCTGTTTGTACCTCTGTTGTGTGGCACATACTGCAATAATTAACTCCAGTTATGTTTTTAGGCTTGTAAGTTTACCCATTATCTGTTAATTAGTGGGTTTCTAAGATAATATTTACCATACTTTTGTGAATTTGGCAGAAACTCAGGCTTTAGGCTAAGAGAGAACTGATTAGATTTAAGAGAAGATGGCCTCATTCGGTTTTTAATATTTCGGGGTAAACTAAATTCTTTGTTTCCTAATTGAGACAAATCCCTTGGTATAGCCTGCTTTAGTTGTTCTTTGCACTAAAGATCATTTTCAACAAAAAATAATCTAGTCATCATCAAATCAGAGTGTCCCTAACATTTCACACATCATAATATTAATTTGTCACGTTTGTGACAATGTTTAACCCCAAGCAGAAGTTGTAACATTAACTTACTGCCTTCAACAGGAATAAACAGGTCTATATGCTATAAAAAAAGAGCTGCCCCTTTGTTCCAAACAACCCACTTGTGCTTATAAGACAATTATATTAAAGTCTGATGATGACTTAAATCTCAGAGCTTGGAGTAACATCACAACCAAGCTAAACATGCTTTAGCTGCAACTGACCTGACCTAGCTTCAAGCTACTAGCTTGAACAAGCTAACAACAGAGTGGTACAAACTTATTACAAACTCTACAACAACGACAATAAAAAAAAATTCTAGCGAAACAGAACAGTTTGAACTTTTTTTTGTAACCAGTTAGTTCAAAGAGACACTAATTAACAGAAGTACAAATAAACAGCTTATAAATGCTGCTATCACTAAGCGTTAAAATCCTGGGCGGCCATATTGGTTTTTTAAGTTGAAGCTGTTAAAGTTCCTCAGATAATTTGAGGTGGAAATTCAACAAAATGGGCTGCAAGGGTTCCTTGAGAATTTTCCTGCAGGAAACTTGACATTTTAGGGATCCAAATTTACCAAAAAGTTTAGCTTAGTTTCGTGTTTCAGGCAGGACAGAAGAAGTAGGCTAAGTGAGGTGACACTAAACAGGCATAGACTAATAACATAATCCATTACATGTTTAGAAAACAAAAGCAATATTTCTAAAAATTTGGACAAAAACTTAAAGGTGTTTTGTCTGGGGGACAAGATTTTATGGGAATTGCAGCTTATGCCAGGTTGCCAGCTAGTGTTGTTTCAGGATTTTCCACTGGCTGCAGAGGATATGCAACAGCTTTTGAAACCTCTTCTCACTCATTTTCCTTTTTTAATTCATTGTAAAACTTGCTGTTTTGTTATCAAGGTAGTTATATTTTTCTCTTGAAATATTTGCAGATAGATTTCTTCTTTCTTCCATAAATAGCCTACTGCATCATCTTCACTTGAAAGAAACTGGTCACATGACCCCCCCACGTCATCTCCGGTGATGCATAAATGTGAACAAAACTTCTACGTCAACAGGTCTGAAAAAAAACCCACATGAGAGGGTAAAACCTTTGTTGTTATTTGAGAGGTTTTGGGAAATGTAGGTGCTTCAGTTCTCACTTCTCTGTTGTGATATTTGGGTTTTGCACAATTCTAGGAGTAATGGAAATACAGCTGCAGGCCTGGTTTGGGTGGACTAGATTACTTTTATTTTAATCTATTTCTGCAAGTGTAGCAGCAAGTCCTGCTCTTACGTTTTTAAAAAAGTCATTCAAATTGGATCTAAATTTTTTATAGTTTCCAGGTATTGTGCTCTGCTGCCTGCATTATCAGATTCTCTGAACTAAACTGGCAAAGGTTGAAGCTGCTGGATCAAACAGTAACCAAGTTGCATTTGTAATAAGAGACTTTGTTTTCCGCATTGCCACAGTTTAGAGATAAATAAGCATTTTTCATGTGCTTTTTGAAGCATCACATCAGAGATTTATATGAAACATTGGAATAAATCACAAAAAAAAGAGTTGCTGCATTTAATGGGACATGAAAACACTTTTTAAAAAAAGAAAAAATCTGTTTGTCTAAAGCGTTGATCAACTGTTTCTGTCATAGAAAATAAAACATGACAGGAAAGGATGCTTACAACATGCTGAAAAAAGAATATCTAAAGATACATCGCTTACTCTTGTAGAGAAAATCGACTTGGTTTTGTTTCTTCTTTGAGCTTTTGTGTTTTGGTAGCCGGCAGCATCCCACCTTTTACATCCAGAACTCTGCCTATTTTTCCTGCACCTGGTCTCATGCTAAAAGTTAGCTTTAGATGTGCTTCACAGTTTTACAGAAGCTTGCATAGGTAAACATAAATCTCTATATCAGGGCAATGGCTGCTGCCTGCTGAAGCACTCCTGTACTATTCCAATGAGAAGCATGCAATGCTTTCTTGCAATACAAACGATTCAAAGTATTGCTACACAGTAAGAAATGAAGAAAAAAATCCAACAAATCACTCCTATCAGCTGCTGTGCACTATTTTTGCAAGGCTGCTTTTGGCTCCTGCATCCTAGCTCAATATACGTGTGTGCGTGTGTAGTTTTGTGTACAATGAAGGGGATGTTTCGGGAGGAAAAAAAGAAAAAGTTAAGCTGAGAAAAAGTATAACAGAATGAGAAGCTGTGGAGGAAACAGGGTGGGGTGAAGGAGTGACTCACCACACATCTGTTGATTTTTTTCCCCTTCTTCTTCCCCTGCAGGCAATCTGGAGGTGCAGTCATCAAGAACAGGTAGGGGGGGAATGAGTTCAGGGGTGGCGGGGGGAACACAAAGAGAGGAATATTACAATGAATGTTATTCAAACTTGCACTTGCCTTGGTGAGAAAATACAGTGTGTGTGTTGTTATTCAAGTAAAGGAATATGTGAAAAATTCTCTAACTATACAGCGTGTGCAGGTGAGCATGTGGTGTCTGTGCACAGCTGCCAGCTCTTCTGCTGTGACCAGGGTTAATAGGACTGAGCATCTTCACTGCACGTCTACACACATATACACAGACACAGTGTAGCTGCCCATCACAAGCCCTCTTGACCTACGCACAAGCAGCCATGTAAAATGCAGCATGACGCCTGCACACACACATAAAAACTATCTCTACAAGTATATTTAAAGCCCTCCCATCCCCATCAGACCCATCATCGTTTTGGTCTCTCTTCGATCCCTCTCCACTTCTCTTTGTTTGCTCCCAGTCTTGGTGAGGAGTTTTATAAGGAGGCCATTGAACACTGTCGCAGCTACAATGCCCGCCTGTGTGCAGAACGCTCCATGCGTCTCCCCTTCCTGGACTCCCAGACCGGCGTGGCTCAGAGCAACTGTTACATCTGGATGGAGAAGAACCACCGTGGACCAGGTCTGTGTGTGTATGCGTGTGTGTTTATCTGGGTGCTGTTACGTGGCTTGCTGATATGTACTCCAGAGTATTTTTCTCTGTTTGTATGTGTGTATAGCACACTTACCAGCTGTTAAGCTACAAAAAAATCTTCTCCCTGCTTGCCTCTTTCTTTCTGTCTTTCCTTTCCCCTCCTTTACAGCATCCCTTTTTCAGACCTCCTACCCTTCACACCTCCTCGTGTTTTTAACTTTTCCCAAAAGGCATTTCCTCAGTGCCTTTTTCCTCTCTGTAACACTAGTGTGTTTTGGCTGTGAATCAGACTCCCCTGTAGGCAACGATACGCCGCTGGCACCATCTACTCAAAAGAAAATGCACTCGTGTGTGTGTATGTGTGTTTGTGTGTGTGGTGCATTAACACTTTAGCTTGCAGGTTGTGTCTGGTAACCTGCAAACTATCTACTTTTAGTTTAACATGGATTATTTTTAGCTTTGCTGTCCAGCATCACAATGCATCAGGCCCTCCCCTTGACGTTTAAATGTTTGCTTGATTATCTTTTTATTTTATTTTTTACATTTGTTTTTTTGCCTAATTTAGATGCACCCACTCAGACAACAGACTAAACCTTTAAATAATTATTTATCTTTAAGATTAGACAGGTTTTTATTTGATCTTATCTCGACTTTAGTTACATTTTCTGAAACCAGCGTATTAAAAGTAGCTCTTTCACTGTGGAACTCTGTACAGGGCCGAATGAGACACCATTAACAATCCACATTTAGGTTTAAGCATGTTAACCGACAGACTGAAATAACAAGTTTTACACCTCTTTGTTTCAGGCCACGCTCCAGGTCAGTTGTACACATATCCTGCTCGGTGCTGGCGCAAAAAGAGACGGCTAAATATCTTGGAGGACCCTCGACTCGTACCGATTGAGTTCAAGATTGGTAAGCATATAGATGGAAAAATTCAAGGACATGTGAATGTGTGTTTGGTACGGTTGGGATTTCTCAAAGCTTCATGTTTAAATATCGTATACATAGTACGAAATGTTTAATTTGTTTCTGTAATCTGGAAAAACTCTGATGTGTAGCACACAGGAGCCATGGTATTATTTATGCTTATGGATTTAGCAGGTTTTTCTTGTAGTACAAATCATTCTTCTATCTTTAGGTCCGGACGACTGTTCCCATATTAGCAACATGGCATGTATTTAGTCTACGTGGACTGTTATTGTTTAACAAGTAGTGTACAAAACATGGAAGTCAGAAGAAATAAGCATAAAGCAGCAACTCAGGGTTGGGATCCACTTGCATGCACCTCCAGGGATCCTCCACCGTACAAAGAGCCCTGTTATTTCAAGGGGGTTAGTTGGATACATTTCTCTTTGGAGACATTTTAGGTTTCTCAGATGCAGTTAATAACATGGACACAGAAAATTTTAGGGCTGCAGTAGTGGAGTGTAAGTGTGAAAACACCTCTTAAGATGGATGTAAGAAGTTCTGAATTCATACACAATTTTTAATTTAGCTTTTCATTGCATGGTCCTCATAAAAGTCTGCTGTATTCTGATTGGACAGTGCAATCAGGCACTAACCTATTAAAATTCAAAATGTAAGAAATGTTTAATTAGATGCAAAATGATCCAGAGGGGTGGATAAGTCATTATATTTTAAAATATAAAAACTAATTTTAAGGTTTAAGTGGTGTAAAGCTTAAAATATTGAAAGATTAAGTTTATTTTTATGGGCATTTAAAGAAGCATCCCGAGTGGCACCCGCTTAATTTGGCATCATTATGCAACACGTGTAAAGTGATGCAACATCCTAGAAGCAAATGAAGCTAATTTCTCAATGTTTGGAGGCTGCTGGGCAACTAGAGGTCAAGAAATGCACATGATAAATGTTAGAGAGTCATAAAAGTGACTCAGCAATTCATATTTTGAGGTTGAAAACAGTACAAAGTGTTGTAAGTGTTGTAGATAAAGCTATCTCCTCAGATATTGTAAAAAACAAACACTTTTTATAGTCATTTGTTTTAAGTTAAACGTGTCACCTGGACTTTATCTCCCTTTTCAGCTGTATTCTTATCTTTTTGTGTCATATTAAGCTTGTTTTGTATGCATTGCTGTTTAATGGTTTAGACTTGTAAAAGGACTCTGATTGCTGTACGGACCTTAATGTTTTTTTCTTCATCAGAGAAAAATGGTTATTGTACAGTCTTCATAGTTATGACTATGCTAACATGGGTATTTGACTCATTTTCCTACGTTCTGCTCCGTTTGGTTTACATAAAGCTAAAATGTCTGCAGGGAAAAGTACAAACTCTCGCACAAGCTTTACAGAATGTGTGATACAAACATGCATTTTTCATTTCAGCCCTTTGCGCGCTGCAGAAGCCCAAGTTCTTGTTGCTTATGAAGCAGCCAAATATAGTTTCCTTGGGGCACCGTCAGCTCAGCTGTGCATGTCAACATGAGTTTGGGATCTCTGCTGTTTCCTGATTGTAATTGTCTCATTCTTCAGACTATGAAGCTTCTCTAAAGAAGGAGGGGGGGATCCCAGACGGGCCTGTGTTGGAGTCGTTGCTTGCTGGGGAAACCCTGGACAAGAAAGTTGAAACCAAGGAAGAAGAGCCAATGAGTGAATGTCAGGTGAGGGTTTGCTTTCTCACTCTCTCCCTGTCTGCTGCTTCGCTTTGTGGTTTGTCGTTTCCTTCTAATTGCCGGCTGTCAATCTCTTTTTATCTGTCTGTGTTACCCTCTGTGTTTGTGTTTCTTTGTCTGTGTCTATCTTTGTCTCTCTTGGAGTGTGTGTTTTGGCGGTGGCTGCAGGCACAGGCTCCTGCAGCCCCCACGGCTACCTCCTGGCACCCAGTGTGTGGGCATGTGCTTCTGATTGTGTGTGATTGCAAGGCAGCTTGTGGTTTTACAAGGATTTCCACTCATGAGTATTAATGTCCAACTTTGCAAACATTTTATTTTTATCTTGAAGCCCTAATAAATAGTCCTATCTGAGAAAGGGCCACATTATAAATATCTGATCTTCTTTTAAATCCTAATTTTGGATGAGCATGAGTTTACAGCATCAGTAAAAAAAAAAAAAACTAAACTGCAGGAGACTTCATGTCCTAGCAGGTAATATCTCCTACGACCATTTACCATTTAAACAACTCGGACTTCCTCTCTTTTTCTTCACTGCTGCGTGATTTCTGGGGATGTAAAATATTGGCATACCCCCCCACAGCACGCTTTAAATTGGGCGTATGAAGGGTGATTCCTCAGCTGGGCCGAGTTCTGTTGGATTTCACTGGATTAAATAAACTTGTTTACTGGTAAATTAAACATGTTCCTGATTACTACTCTTAAACTGTACATCAATGTGTCCAAAGCATATTCTTTCTAAGGTTGTGGTCTTGATTGTGATGTTTCCTATCACGTTCCAGTCTTGTCCTGATGGTACTTTTTGTCCATCTCCTGTAAACACGTATTTGTGCATCTCTTTCTGATGGTGGATGCATCATGCATGCACTCAAGCATCAGCGGCGGCCACTCTGGAGTTGCACCTGCTTACATTTGGCCTTGTTGGCAGTTGTTTGAAACACTCTGCAGTAGTAAATGATTTTTTCAGCCAACAAAACGACTGATCTTAAATTCTTTGGGGATCCCTTCACAGGCTCTTCTGCCTTCACGGATCTCACCATAGTGAGCTGCCTGAGCTTTTAATTTCCTCCGCCCAGGAGGTTACCTTCTATCTGTGTATCTGTTTGATTATATGCAACTATTAAAAAACTACTGGATGGATTTTTTAGAAATAGTCTTGTTCTAACTTAGATTCCATGAACCTTTGGGAGTGATCTGGATCACCATCTGGATCCAGGAACTTCAGAAGGATTCTGTATGATTTTCAGTATACTTAAGCATAACTCCACAGCAACGCCGGGGTGCTTGGACAAAAAATACAGAAGTTCCTGACAGGATATTTGAAATTTTCATCACTGCAAGAGAACAAATTACGATAAAAACATGCAACACACACCACAATATGGATTCATTTATAAAAAATGTAGGACTAGAACATGAGGAAATCCCAATGTGGGAAATGAGCGGCTTTACTGAGTGTTTATAGAAGATTTATTTTAGCTACCCTTCATTTCTTCACATTTTCCTCCCAAAGAGCCAAACTGTCTTTCAAAGCACAATCATGACAAGAAAACAAAGTTTGTTTTTCCAAAAAACAAGATGATTAAGGTAGTAAGTGGTTTTTGTATTACACCTGTTTCATTGCCCAGAGAAGACATGATGGCAGCTGATGAGGAGCTCAGTCATGTTAATGTGAACAGGTGGTCAGTGTGACTTTATATTGAGACTCGTCACAGTTTTAGCCTGTGTCAGACTTGATTAAAGTATCAGGTGTATTGATTAGTGATGGATGTTCCTTCATCAGACTTTTTTATTATTAAGACATCCCAGTCCAGAGCTGTTCTTTACTGGGATGACCCCACTGTTTGAGGTGATGGGAGAAAAGAAATAATAACTAAGCTCAGACACACACACACACATATGCACATACACACACACACACACACACACACACACACACATATGCACACACACATACATGCAGAGCTTCTTCAGAGACAGGCTGCTGCTGGATGTTTTGCAGGTCTTTGCAGTGCTGATTTTACAGTATAAACCAGCACTGCTCCCAGTAGATCAGAAACACAATTAAAAGGCACATATCATGCAAAATCCACTTTTTTTTAGCCCTTAAATTCATGTTTTGGTGCACTTCTAAGTGTTTAGGAATGCAGAAAATGTACATTCCCTCCTGATGCTGCACTTATATCTTTACATTCTTTGTGGTCATATTTTCTTTATTATGATTTTTTTTATCTGTTACATCACAGTATTTACTGTGGGTCTGCCAAATAAGGTTGTGGACTTTTTGGGTAACCAAATTTGTAAATCGAATATTTATCCGATAAATTTTTGTTATTTACATTTAAAGTAAACTTACCAATAAAATGTTTCTCTGCCGGGAGATTAGCGTATCGCTGCTATCAAGCTACAAACATGGTGGAACAGGGTAGAACTTTCTGTGACCTGGAGGGGGTGGTGCATGACATGCCTCGTTCACATAACGAGTCGCTCTGAAGACGCACCTCAGAACAGGGTTATAAGGTGTGTGTGGAGCGAAAATAAGCAGGAATTCAGACCAAAGCATTGCGGTTCTACTTTATACAGACAATAAATGAATGATTTACACGTTAAAAGGAAGAATTTAAAAGCATGATATATCTCCTTTAATATTATCCAGTACAATTTAATAATTTTCTTCATCTCATCATGTTTTTGATCATACTTATATTAAAAACTCGTGAGGAGTTCCCATTGTGTATGCATCACACTGGCTTCCTCCCACAGTCTGAAGACAGGCATGTTAGGCTGATTTGAGTCTAAATTCTCACTAGGAGTGAGTGTGAGTCTGAATGAATGTTAATTTCTCTGTGTTGATTCTGTGATGAGGCAGTAGGAACCGCTTCACCCCCCTCACAACCTTGCATTTCAATTGTCTGTTTTGGATTTTTAGAAGTAACAAGACAAATGATCCCCTTATAACAAGAAAATGGTGTTTAAAAAGATGCAAGGACAACAATTTTCAGCTTCTCTAACTTAAACCAACGTCTTTTAGAGGAATATTTCTAATTAATGGTTAGGCCACTAACAGTAACAGTGATATTTGAGTCATACACGCATTTACAAGGTACCTAACTCAAAGGATGATCATGTTGTGGATACACATAACAATTAACCTGCTTTAATTTAAAGTTTATGTTTGGACTATTTGTTAATAGCCTGCAGCTAAGACACATAATTTATTATCATGCATTTAACTGCATCTGTAAAAGAGATCAAACAAAGTTTCTTTGGCATAATATCACATCTTGCACCATCAAGGTGATTCCCAAAGAGCTCTTTGCCAAACACCTAGCATATCTCAGTATAGCATGTTTGTATGGTTTAAAAAAATGAAAAAAGTGGACAAAAGAAAAAGTCTCAGGCCTAAACACACACACACACACACCTACTGTGGTAGGTATTTGTATTTGAAAGTAATAAGAACAAGGGGAAGGAACTCCAGCAAAGGCCTGGCATGGTACCTGAGAGTCTTCAGTGATCCTTCCTCTCTCTGATCCTTCCTCATCAGAAACGCTTCCCATGGACAGGTGGCTGTCACACAGCCAGTCTTCAGGAAGGGAAGCATGGGGAGAAAAGGTTGAGATATGCCACATAACGTAAGAAATTAGCTACAAATCAGTGGGAACAGGTCTGAATGAATCCTCCCCAGAGCCTGGACTTCAACATTATTGAAGCAGGGATCATCCTGACAGAGAGCAGAACAAGAGGCAGGAAGTATCTAACGAGGAGCCTCGAAAAGTCCTTCAAGAAAGAAAAGATTAGAAAGCTTATTTAAAGGAGTTGAGGTTGCTTTGAAGAAGGTGGTCAGCACTTCTAAGCTGCCTGAAATCCTCCAAACTGTTTTTGCCTTATATTCTTCAGCTCCATTCACGTTTCTGCCCCTGTTTCCTGCTGACATACAGAAATGATGTGCGCCTCGAGTCATTTTTACAGTTCTGTACCTTAAATAAAAATGATCACGTTTTCATGTGGTGTTCTAATTTTGTCCTGGCTGTATTCAAACATCTTGAGGCTGCTGCTCTTGAACTCAAATGGGCGGCTAATCGATCTGCACTTGACTGAAGAGCACTCAGAGGCCGTTTGAGAGCAAAATGTTTTTTTGGGGTCTCTAAACTGGGGGCTTGCCCTGTCTCCACATCAGCAAAGCACTGCCCATCAAAGCTCAGTGTTCACATCTTATAAACCCCTCATTACCAGCTGTGTCTCCAGCCTTTCAGTCAAAAGTTTAGACACACTTTCCCATTGGATTTAATGAGAAAATAAATGATAATTTTATTTATCATGTTAGTCTGTATTTGTTTACAAGGGGGAATAATTAAGGTGTATTTTAACAACTACTTCTGCACAGATTTTTTTCACATTATAAACAAACAAGACTGAAGTAAAATGGGACATGAGGGACATTTTACCACATGACACATTTCAAGAAACCAAAATGCATCTAAAAATGTGAATAACATATATTTCACACAGCCTGGTCTCTCCTGTCCTCCGTTTACTCTTTTCTCTGCTTATTACTGTCTTATATCTGTACTCCCCTTCTCAGAGATAATTATTGTGAAATTACTGACACCTTTTGTTGTTTTTCTGAAGTAATTTTAGATTTGACTCAAAGATTTTGAAACATTTTCATTTAGCACACAAATAAAAAAAAAAAGATTTAATATATATCCCCATCTATTATTGTGAGACTGTAATTATATTGTTATTCATGTTAAATTGATCCTGTAGAAGCTTCTGGAATAACAAAACTGTAGTCACGACACTGAAAGGAATGATGCAAATCCGGTCAGGTGCCTGTCAGCCTGTAATCGTGCTGCTCTGGTTGTGAGAGTGAACGTGGTGCCAGTGGCAGATTAATAACAACGGAGTGGAGCAACTGGAGGAGTGACCAGTTATGTTAAACACTTTCTAAAAAGAGTGACTTCTGGTTTTGATTACTGGACTGAAAACATTCGGGGCTAAAGCTCTGAAAAAAAAACGTCGCTGCTCGTTACCATTGTTATCAATTACTTAGTAATCTAATATTATCAAGTTGCAGTCACATGTCTGTTATTTAAGATGAAGGCCGTGTCTTCCTCAGCTCAGGATAAAGGGGATTTGTCTTAAAAGGCACACTGGAGTGATTTTAACACAACATTCAGTTTATCTATCACAATGAGTGCTGCACACGGTGTGGACATTTAGGACACAGGAGAGTCTAATAAAAGAAGCTATCAAGTTCTGTTATGGGAAGCGGAAGATCCAGTGCTTTTAGTGCCTGACCCAACAAAGGATATATGTGCTGTGCAACTTGGCTTTATTTGTGTTTTTATGTGCGAGTCCCCTAACTTTATAAAACTTCTTTAAGTCTCCAGGTGTGCCTGTTTAGTGGAGGGAAATATTCAGACGCTTTCACGTGTAATTACAGAGAAACACTTGGCTGTGTTCACTGTAGATGATTTGACGCTCACAAAACTAGAACTAAGATGTTATTTTTATGTGTATTCACACAACACAAACTAAAAGCACATAAAGGACACAAGCAGATTAATCTGTCTCACAGTCTCTTTATCATGACATCTCTCATACAGAAGCTGCTTGTTGGAGACTTCCCTCATGAACTGGAGATGGATGAGATGGAAGAGGACGTCCCAAAGCGCAAGAACCGTACCAAAGCAAGGGTAGGACTAGCAAATCCTTTTCTTCTTCGGTCCGCTTCTGTTTTATAATCAGGAAGCCAGTGGAGCGATTGTTTGGCTTCCAACGAATGGATGCATTTCTTTATTTGACAGGGACATGCACAGTAGTCCATTCACCTCAAAAGGAAACATGTTTGGTGCTATACTTTTAGCAAAGCTGCTAATTTCCACCTACAGACGCAGGACAGGTCGTTGTTAAGACATGTTACTACTAAAATGGTAAATGGACTTACTTATATAGCACTTTTCCAGTCTTATTGACCGCTCAAAGCGCTTTACACTACATAGTCACATTCACCCATTCACA
>JBAMHV010000009.1:3968215-3978256 GCA_037177535.1 Pseudomugil gertrudae | reverse complement strand
ACCTCAGACACACACCTGGATTTATGACTACCTCACACACACACCTGGATTTATGACTACCTCTCACACACACACACACACACACACACACACACACACACACACACACACACACACTGCTCCAGAAAATGCAATCTTCTCTGCCGAAATGAAAAAGGAAGCTTAGACCTTTTGGATGGTGTGTGCATTTGCACAAGTGCTCATGCATTTGCAGGGCTGTGTGAGGGCGTTCCTACATGTGAGCGTGTATGCATTCCTGTGTGTGTATTTGTGTGTGTGCCATAATACATTTTCCCAATCTGCTGAGTGTCTTGGACGAGACTTCACTGCCCTCCACCCTTCAGAATATTGCCACATATGTAATAATATTAATATTGCTCTGTTAGATGAGAGCAACCGTGCATGCATAATTTATGCTATATTCTGTCTGTCTAGACGCTATAGTATGAACGCAGCATCCACAACACAAGCGTGAGCTGATACCCACTGAAACTTGTCACAGAAGCTATAAAAGTGTGTATAAAAGCTTGCTATCTCCCAACCCTTTACTATCAGTGTGATGAATGACAGATTATTCCAAGAGGAGATGAGATTTTCCTTCCTGATCTTTCTCTTGGTCCATCTTTTACCACTTTCTTCTTCTCTCCCTGCTCCCCCAGTTTTCTATTTTCTCTCTCTCTCTCCATAGTTTGCTTCATTCATCAGCTTTGGCTTCTCTCATAATCGTTTTGTTGTTTTGTTTTGTGTCTACCATCACTGAAATCAGCCACCATTACTTACCCTTCCTGAGTATTTCTGGATAGAAGCCGATATAGTGTTTACTCAGATTGAGCAGTGCCATTAAAATTCATGACTGCACCACATATACTGTTTCTTTCCCCCCAAACAGAAGAGAAGAAGAGGTTGGAGGTGTAGGAGGGAGGGAGAGTATAGGCTGGAGGTGTGCAGGTCTCTTTTGGCATTGATGTGACGTAGGGAGGGGTGGGAGGGGAGAAAAGAGTGAGTGGTTGCTTATGTTAGAGGTTGCAGTGTCCACCTGAAAATTGGTTTTGTGGGTACGTATAGAAAATTGGAAAGGCTGAGTGAGACAGAGAAAGAGGTAAATTGGAATAATAGTGAAATTGCAAATAGATTGCAAGGACACAAACTGAGAAAATCAGCAAGTGAGACTGAACAAATGAGCGAAATAAAAGAAAGTCAGAGAGAGTGAGAGTAGGAGAGGGAGGAGGAAGAGGGGGAGCACAGTTGTCATTAATTTGTCCCCCTCTGAAATCAGAACTGAGATTCAGAGGCCACTTTATCTGGATGGACAGACGGTCCTACAGCGTGGAGCAGCAGGGACGCTCTCAGAGTGTTTCTATATGTGTGTTTTAAAGAAAAACCGCACACACGCATGTGCAAGTCTTTGTGTGTGTGTGTCCCTGTGCCACTGAGATGTGTGAACATGCTGTATGGCCAATCATGCCCAATTTCAAGTGTGTATGTGCTCGTGTGTGTGGATAAGAGAGTGAGAGAGTGAGAGAGAGAGCGAGAGAGAGAGAGAGAGAGAGAGAGAGAGAGATGTAATTGAGCCCTTTGAAGGTCAGCATCCTCTGTACCTACTCACCATTGTTGGTTGTTGTGGATTTTTCCCCCCTTCTCTACTTTTTGGCCTCGTGTTGCAAAATGGCCTCCCCTTCCTCCCCCTGCTGTCTGCAGACAGACAAGTAAAGGACAAATTATAAAACATCTATGGGAACAATGTTGAGGAGCCAAAATGGCTGCTTCCCGTTTTGTTTATTGTCTGTCCATCTGTGCCTCGCTGTCTGTAGTCTCTCCACCCTACATTTTCAGCCTTTCCCTTTGAGTAACATGAAAGGTGATTTAAATTGCAGTAATATTCCAGCCGTTCTGTTTATTGCTCTGCCATATATAGCAGCATCACAGATGATTATATCAACTGGCACTAGCTGTCCAGTCTTTGTACCAGTCTTGCTACTAAAGCTCCTCAAACCATATGAATGTTGTGTTCAAGAACAAAGATGACTACATTTCTTGATCAAGATGTATTGCATTATATGTGCATTTAACTTGTTTAAACATGCACCTTGCATCTATTTGGTGCACAGAGCAGCACAGCAGTGCATAAAAGCACTCTTGTTAACATGGTTAGAAAAAAGGCTGTTCTTTCTGTATTTCTATAAGGTACAGCAGGGATGTTATGTGTTATGTTTAATACAAACATAATACAAAAGAAAGAATTTTTTTTTTAATTAAATATTTGTAAAAATTTACAGCATGTTCTACCATTTATAAATCTCCCTACAAAGCTGGAAATAAACCTGCTTGAGCCATTTCTATCACTTGATTATAAAGTTTTTTTTTATTATTAGTTTAGAAATAAAACACAAAGAAGTATTGTTCTTCTGTTTTTTTGCTAACTTTAAAAGGTTAAAGTGATATACCTTTTTGTAAAGTTTATTTGTGTTTTTACCTCCAGTAGACAGCTGTCAGAGTTCTCATTAGGAGAATCACCATGCAGAACCAGCAGCTGCTCAAAACAGAAGAAACGTCCATTTTAGCCATTTAAAACCCTAAAAAAAGATAAAAAAAAGAACAAAAAACAAAACCAAACATACAATATAAACCATAAAAAACATTTTTAGACACATTTTAGACAAAATTCTTGTTGTGTAATTGTTTGCTTTCTGGTGTCCATTAGGGGCCAGGGGACAAAAGCTAGTTTTTACCATAAGGTGATGCCAAACGTCTCCATTTATATCATATTAGTCAGGCTGGGCTCTTATGGGTTAATGTAACCAAACATTCCTGTTTTTTAAATAATGATTTTATTTTTTGTTTCAGTTGTTTCATTCATTATTATTTAATTGCGGCTTCATTGTGTAGTCTGTATTTGTGTTGCCAGTATTTTTCTTAATATTTATATTTTAATGAAGCACTGCAGGGATTAAAAAGCATAATTCGATGCAACCCTTACCCCTAGGCCTTTACTTCAGCCTCAGAAAGGTGTTTACAGTTTCTTGCATGCTGTAAAGCAACATACACAACATACTGGTTGAGAAAACCCAGTGGTAGATACCTCTTACACTAATATTATACCTAATAGATTTATAGTTTAGTAGTTTGTTAACCTCCTCTTCTTCGTCGCTGGTCAAATGAGGAAGAACGGGACACGCGAGGCATGCCGTTGCAAAGTTTAACCAACCACTAAAGGCCTGGCATGCACACTACTATGTTTCCAGTCCTCTTTGTGTTTTCAGTCTGCACGGAGGAGGTTTTTATTCCGCTGTTGTGTAAATGCTATTTTAAATAAAGTTATCATGTTCACAGGGCATAACCATGTGCTTTAACCTGTAACCAAATCAAGTTCATACATAAAGTAGTATATTAGTAAAGCAAGTGAGAGGAAAGTGGAGTCTTCTTCATCCTCTTCACAGAATGTATGTGTATTCTGTTAACACGTGTTAGTTGGAAGCCAGTGTGTCATTACTGCAGGACAACTGCTGTAAAGCAGTTTGTCTGAAAGCAACTATAAAGGGATTCCCTGTGCATTAAATGGCTTCTGTCTGTGATGAGATTGGATTCTTCTGAACTTTGTCTGAATTTTAAGTTTGAGTTTCTGATATAAAAAATCATAAATGTGTATAAAAGCATTTTATTGCTAAATTTACCCCCTTACCTCCTTACCCACCCTACTTCCACTGTCTGGCCGAACATTTCTACCATGCTTATTTGCTGTTGGATCAATGAAGGAGAACGCCTGAATGTGTCAAAGCCAAACCACGTTTGTTTTCTGCATCCAGAATACACACCTTTGTTATGTAACTCTGTGCTTATTCTGCATAATCCATCATTATCATATTAATTGTGAAAACAAACACTGATTGGTTTGATGAGCCTTTAATTGCCAACATTTAGACAATACATGTGTTCTGAACTTTTCACATACTCCGATATCCCTTCTGAGCTTTGGATTGGTTAATTGTTGCTGGTCCTGCATGGCACAGGAAAGGAAGGGAGAAGTGGCTGTTGCCTAGCAATCTGGTTGCCATAGATACCGCCAGGGCTCCCTCCTAAAGAGTACACTGTTATGTACATTGAAAAGAGAGGGAGAGGGAGAGTAGAGGAGCAGTGGAGGAGAGTTATGGAAAGAACAGAAATAGGGAGGGATGGAAGGAGGGTTGGGGGTGCAGAATGGAAGAAGTTGGAAGTGAAGAGAAGAGCAGAGGGGGGGCACAGAGGAGTTCATTAAAAATAAGATAAAAATATGGGAGGAGAGAGAGAAAACAGACAAAGAGAGAAGCAGAGCCAGAAGCAGAGAGTTAGAAAAAAGAAAGAATCTCTTCATGATTCATCATATAGATTCCCCCTGACAGTTGGAGTGGTGAAGGCAGGGTAATATTGGAGTCTGCTTCATTTGGTATTCTGTCTTAAGATGTGGTGCTGTGGCTTGCCGGCTGGTTGTTCTGCGGTCCCTCAGTTGTCTCGTCCATGTTTGTCTGCACCACCGCAACCCAACACCCCAAACCCATCCTCTCGCTTCACCCATCTCAGAGCAGGAACGGGACGGCACAAGAATCAGCACCACCGATACAAATTCATTAATTATTTTAATAATGAGGAAAAATTCTCAATGAGCACCTACATTAGAGGATCGATGCCAACTTTTACATATTTTGCTCTCAAGTATTGCAAATTCATGGGTTCCTTCTAGAAAAACCTCTAATCCTGCTGCACAAAGAACAACAAGACTAGGAATGAATGTGAGCCTGAAATAAAAATTCCTGTTGGTAGTTAGCAAGCAGCACTAGCCTCTCCACACACACACACAAGGATAATGTACCACCTACGGAAATTCAACTCACTATTCCTGTGCAGAAATGCCACAGAAATGAGAAGGCTGTTCAGTTTTTCAAACCAAATCCTCCCTTTTATGCATATTACTTTGTCCCAAGTGGTCATTTTTTGACATTTCCACATAACAGTGCAGGGCCGACACACAGCATCGTGGACCATGAGAGCCTGGGCACAATTCAAACAGGATTTCACAGTCACATTCCCAGACGGCTCTCTCTGTGGAACAAAATGGGATTAATAATTTGCATTTTAACTCTTTATCGACAGGGACACTGGCCCTCACTGCTGGCTAAGTGGTTCTTTCTAAGAGTGTGCATATGTTGAGTAGATGTGCACAAAGTGTTACACACAGCAGCATGAGCTGTGTGAGTTTGTCTGTGTCTGATTTCTTTACATGCATGATTTATGGGGGTGGTAGTGTGTCTGAGTGTGTGCATGTGAAAACTGCAGAGCCCAAAGGATTGTGCAAGAGTATTTGTGTGTGTGTGTGTGTGTGTTTCTTGGGTCAGTGTTATAACAATAAAGTCATATATCAAGTTTTATTATGCACCAAAACGGCCGCTGTCCTCTTTAGTTTGCAATGTCACACAGTTGCACACTCTGAAACACAGTCACTCGCACATGCATCCAGTCCCACAATGCACTGGGAGTTATGCAACCTGCTGACTGGACATGGGTGGAGGTAGTATTTTTGTGTCTGTGGGATGTGTATGTGTAAAAAGGGTAAAGGGTGGGGTAGGAGCAGAAATTGGGAAACAACAGAAGAAAAATATATAGCATAGCACTGGTGCAAGCGTTAGTGTGACAACAGATGGATTGCAGCAAGGAGTTCCAATTTCCTCTTTGAGGGTGAAGCATGAGGAAGAAAAAATGAGACAAAATATGGAAAAGGAGGCAAAGACAAAAATGAACCACAATGAAGCACAGACAAGAGATGGAATCAGAGGCAGAGAAAAGCAGCAGTAACAAGAAAGCATGAAAGTGCAAGGAGAAAGAGAGAGGAAGAGGATGGGAGAAAGTGAGCGGTGGAAGATGGAGACAGAGAGAGAGAGAGAGAGAGAGGAAGCCAGTGACTTTTCATCTGTGACTGACGGTTTCCATCCGACTGCATCTCTGCCTCCTTCTCTGCATAAAAATCCTGAAAATGTCTCCTTGAGCATTTGGGATTTTGCCCGTGTGAGTGTGCACGCATGTGCACTTACGTGCCATTTGCTGTATCCCTTTGTTTCATCTCATATTCCGAACAATATTTGTGACTGTAATTACGTATGAATGTGTGTGTGGATGTGCGGTGCTATTGAGGTTACAGGGACTATCATTCATCACATTAAAGAGAGCCGGTCGGGGGAGGGGGATGAACTGAAACTGGACGGCAAAAGTTATTGTGCAAAGACTTGGCTGTAAATCTTTGCATGTGTGTGCACACTTATACTGCACGTGTGTGGGTCTTTTTGCTTAAGTGTGTGTGTGTGCCCTCAATGTGTTTGTGTGCTACTCCTGAGAGGCTCTCCTCATTAAGCAACCAGGCGACAGGAGTGCAGAGTGTGTGTTTTCACACACCGCTGTGCCGAAACAACTGGAATCACCTTTTTTTTTGGCCCCCTTTCCTTCTTTCTCGTTTCTTCATCATTTTCTTCCTCCTCACATTTTTCCTTTTCTCCTTTATATTCGACTTTTTTCATCTTACTTTACATTTCTACCATTTACTTCATCCTCATTTCTTCTTCCCATCTGCATTGGAAAGCGTCCCTGAGTAATTGTAAAGAACAGATGCAATGAAAGGAAAATATAACCAAGTTTTGTGCTTCATGGCAACAATATCCATGGAAACTCAGAGGGCTTCTCTTTTTACCTGAACTGCTTAGGCATTTACAAAAACACATTTCTTCAGTCAGTTTAATAAATGTTACTGAAATGTTAAAGACAACAATAAATAATCAAACAAAAGGTGATTCAGAAGCCGCAGTTGGAAAAGTCAACAGGTAGGCTTACTTGTTTGTGAGTGTGGGGAGGCTGAGATAATTCCCCTTTGGATGAAAGCACTAAATTGATGAGGCTTCTACTTTGGTCGGCCAAAAAAGGGATTATCAGCCAGATTCAGGCTGTGGCAATTGTTCCATGTCAGAGTCTTGGAGGGAGAGGGGGAGAGAGAGAGGGGGGAAGGAGGAGGAAGAGCGAAGAGATATGGGAAGAAGGAAAGCTGCGATGGTTTGTGACCACAAGATTAGTCAGTCTTCAAGAAATCCAAAGAATCTAAAAGTCAAAGTTAAATGCACAAGTATAAGGGTTAAACGCAGGCAAGCTGTCAGGATTTTTATTATTTCGGCCATTTTCTTTGCTTTTTGTTTGTCTCACATCTATGTTCATGTTTTTCCCCCTTTGTTTAATGCAAGTTTTTAACCAGTTACTTCCTGTGCACAGAGATAGATCTAATATCCTGACTAACAGTTTTTTGTGTTTGAGAAACATGTACACACAACAGAAGATCTCTGGTCACTTTTGTTTTTATCTGCAGTGACTTGGTGAATAAGAGCACCTTTGTGTTGTTGAATGGTCAGCTTTGTGTCTAAAGGTCCCCAGATTAAACAAACAACCCAGAGGTATCTGAGGCTTCGTGCACATGAACACCAGTACTGAAAGAAGCAGAGATTTTTCTCCGTCTGCAGCAGCACACACGAACATTTTCCATGATTTGAAATTTCCTTTAACAGCTTTTTTTGGCTTATTTAAAAAAAAAGTAATGAGTAAAAAAAAAAAAATTTTAGGGATTAAATTTGCGATGAGGTGAGGATTTCTTGTTGCTACTCCAGTATTTGATAACAGCAAGTTTATGCTTTACTCCATTTTCTTTACAGCATTGTCACAAACAGGTCATCACACTCAAACAACCACATTAAAATAAAGAGTAAAAGCCAAAAATTCAAAGAGTTGAGATGATTTTCACATATTTCTGATTTAATCAGACTTTTGTTGCGTTTTAACATAAGCTATCTCTCTTTCAAGGACACTAACGCATCAACACGAATAAAGGTTTTAAGTTAGAAAATAGAAAATAATTAAATTATTCAAACCTAAGGGGTTCAGCCTTTCCTCCTACTTTTTCTTCCTTAGAGAAAAAGACTTAATTAATTAGTGTTTTTTCTAAAAAAAAAAGAAGAATATGCTGATCCATCCTTGAAAAAGTATCTGAAGTGTTTGTAATATGGAAAAAAAAGCAGTTTATTTGTTGCTAAAAGTGACACAAAAGACAACTTGAGCTGAAAAAGGAGTTGGGCATGTGGGAGCTCAAAGGGTAAAACAATAACAACATAACGATGAAGCAGCATGGAGGAGGAAAGACCAGAAAATGAGACTGGGGAGAGAGAAAGATTGATGGGGAAGGGTTGGTGTTGTGGGGAGGGGAGATGGGGTGAGGAGTGGTTGAGGATTCATCTCTTGTTGGATAAATCCCAGGAGGATCCCTCTCCAACACTTGAAAGCTGTGAAGTGTGCGGTTCTGCTCATACTCCTCCTGGTAATTGGAAGAGGAGCGGAGGGATAGGAGAGGATATAAGAAGATGGTCAGGTAAAGAAGGGATATAAGGAGGAGGGGGTGGGGTGGAGAGGTAGAAGATACTTAGATGATTAGGAGGAAGGATAAACAAGAGGGAGAATACCGGATGATTGCTGTCTTTCTTTAGTTTCCTCTATTTGCTGTATATTGCTTTTGTTTGTGCTCATTACCCCATTCCTCTTTATTTTCTCTCTCAATCACTATTCTCCTCTCTCTTCAATGGCGTGTCTGTGGTTACAAGGAGGCTTCTGAAACATGGCCACAGGCGTTTAATCATTGATGGATTTTTTTCCCTCCAAACAGGCGAGCCAGCGGGCAGCCCTGACTCACTCGCATACGTCAAGACCTGCTGATTCACTCTCAGGGGCCTTCAAGTACACACACAAAGAAATACAAATAAGGATATGTAGAGAGGGAGATAAAAAAAAAGCAGACTGAATGCATTAGTGTTAGTGCGTGCATATGTGTGTGCGTGCACCCATTCACCTGTGTGTTTGTCTACATTTCGTCACCAGGATTGTGAGGCCCAGTCCGCAGCTCTGAGCTAAAACAAAAGGTGTAAAAATAAAAGACATTTATTTGAACAACACAGGAACACAAATGAGTTTGCAGTGGCTTCAAGCCTGCTCGCCACAGCTTTATACAACCCCTAAGCTAATCTAAGTAAACATCTGCCTGTGCCTGTTGGGTTATTTATAAGTAAATTATACACCTTTGTACTGTTTTGTTTTATACCACTGCATTGGCTGGTCCATTGTACTGGAGGAACCTTCACAGTTAGGTGGAGTACAGTAAGTTAGCAAAGTTAGCTTGGTCTGCTACGTCCACTACCTTGGCTCAGACAGAAAACGACTACATCAGAGGTGCCCAGATCTGGTCCTTGAGATCTACCATTCTGCAAGTTTTAGCTGCATCCCTTCTCCAACACACCTGAATCAAATAACTGAATTTGCTCTTCTGCATGCCATCCAGCTCTGCAGAAGCCTGCTAACGAGATGTGTGGGACATATGTTGCATCTAGAAGTTGCAGGATAGCTGTCTCGACTCCAGCACTGCTGAACCACATAATAGCATGGGAGAATGTTTTACAAACTATTTGTAGACTTCTTGCCAAGATAATCCTTTGAATTTTCTTAACAAGAAAACACATAGAGCTGAGTTTTCAGATTATATTGATGTTTTATTGCAGCAGTTTTTAAATTATTTTAGCCATGTCCCCCAGTGTAACGTGTGTTTGGGACCCCCACCTTCACACCACGACTGAGACATATGAAATGGGTCATCCTGCAACCCTCCTCTGAATGTAAGACTAGAAAACTGTCAGGATTTTTATTATTACAGAGGATTTTAGGTGGATTTAGTTACCCGCTGTGACACGGCACCTACATGTCCAAAATCAGGTTCTCTTTTGGAGATAATGGCAGATTAAGATGAATATTATAAGATGTGTACAAACTTTATTTATGTGTTCATATGTAAACAAAAGTTACACTGCAAATGTATTGGATCTATCTCTGCATTAAAAAGTACAAATTTATTTGATAAATGTAAGATATATAGGGCCAGATTTACTAAAGGTTTGCGTGTAGTAAAACGCGTGCAAACTCGTTGCGCACGCTAAAAAAAGTACA
>JBAMHV010000009.1:3955654-3968115 GCA_037177535.1 Pseudomugil gertrudae | reverse complement strand
CGCCCCACACGCTAAATTCTAGGCTCCACGCGCAAATTAGTACGCGCAAATTGAGATCTTAGTAAATCTGGCCCATATTTTCTACAATTATCTGGTGACACCCTGAAATTATAGCAGCCTCCATGGGGTCTCTCAGTTTCAGAACCACTGTTTCAATGATTATTGTGATTTCTACTGAAAAGAGACTGTGCATAAAAAGGCATAAAAGGCATAAACGTTGCACATACTGATGTATACTTTTATATGTAGTTTGCTTGAATACTGTACTGTGAGTGGATGACACCCTGACCTCTATTTCAATCCTTATCCTAATTATTTATCATGTTGAAAAAGTGAAATGACACAAAGTGCTCAAAATATGTGTATAAATCACCCTCAGTGCTGTTTACACACACTGCCATGAGATCACGTTGAATTGCAGAAGAAAGTTTTGCAGATTTTTTCCTGCTCATTGGAAAATGAGTGAAGCTGCACAAAGAAACAGCAGGAAAATTTATGGTGCAGGCAAGTGTGGAAAGTTAAAGGAAGAAATGTGGGGTTTCTTTTTAATTGAGCTTTTTGGTTAAATGAATGCAAGTTAATAAGATTACACAGTTCAAACTAGATTCAATGTGATTTGTTTGGCAAAAATGCTCCAAAAAGGTTCCATGTAGACAGCTCGATCATGTGGAGGAGAAATCAGTGGTGTTATCTAAAATGCTACTGCATGCAGCTGCATGGTGGTGCAGTAGGTTAGCACTGTGGCCTGGCTGCAAGAAGGTTGCTGGTTCAAGCCTTAGGGGGAGTTGTGGGGAGGTCCAAGCAGTGACTGGTCTATGTGGAGTTTTTCTTGCAGTATTTGAAGAATACAAATGAAAACGGAAGAAATTACGTTATGAATGGTTTGACAATATTTTTTTCACTTTTATTTATTTACTTGTCTTTTTCACAATTGTTAGAGTTTATTGCTGGGCTTGAGAACAGATTCATAGACGTGATCTTTAAATTGTTTTCACTCTGAATAGATTGTCAGAAAGGGCTGGGAGATTTAGAAAGAGAGAAAAAAATTATTATTTTGGAAAACGTGATAATGATTCATCCATCCAGTTTCCATACTGATTCATCTAATTCATGGTTGCAGGTAGCTGGAGCCTATCCCAGCAACCAGCCTGGACAGGTCGCCAGATCAGAATGAACAATCCCTCTATGTTTTCAGTAAAATGGTCCAAAAAGAGTGGTCTGAAAAGTGATAATCTAAAATTAAGGAGAAAAGATTGGACATAAACTATCCGTTGAACTTTTTACTGCACAAAAAATGATAATGTGCTTTTTTATTACCAGTTAATCTGTGATCACTGGTTAGACAAGAGCAAAGTAACAGGAATAAAAGGTTGTTGAGGATGATTAGGATGCAAAATTAATGAAACTTAAATTTAAATGTTAATATGAAGGAGAGCATCACTGAATTTTTCACACATTCAATCAAATGTGTGTTTTTTGTGCATTTGTGCGTGTGCAGCCCTGCACCAGTGCACTATGCAGTTCTGCAGGAGCTCATAAAGGTTATTATTTTCCTCCCTTTCTCTGCTCGTCGTCTGTTTGCCTGTCCCTCATCCTCATTCAGGCTTTTTTTTATTTATTCATTTTGTCATTACATGTTTCAGAGATTAAATCCAGATAGTTTTCTATACACACCCAATCAGTTTTTCTCACTACTTACACATGCAGCCATCAAATTCCATCAAATCCACCCTCACCTCACTCTCAATCCCTTCCTGCAGAGCATGACTCCACCCTGAAATAGATAAACTAATGAGCTCTCTGTCACATCTACACATCGAGGCAACACAACTCTGTCAGTCCGTGTGCTTGTTTTTCTCCAGAATGACTGTTTTTCTATCTGAGTCTGAATGTGGATTTAGAAGTGTGTACGAGTGTATACCGCTCTATTGTTCAGTGCCTGGTGACTCATTGTGAAGGACCTGTCCATCGCATTACATCTTAGAGAAGAAAGCGTGCTTACAAAATAGTCTGCAGTGGTTATGTGGTTGCTTCCATTAAAGCGATTATGCAATCAACAGCAGTGAGACAGACAGAAGGCAGATAGACAGGGAGACCAGTCAGACAGAGAGACGGGGGGTAGATGTGCAGCATGTACAAACATACGCATTAATATGCCCACATACTGTATATACACAACACTCAAGCAGGCAGCAGGAACGTCTCTCTTGTTAATAGTTATTATGAAAAACGACTTCACATGGCGTGCTTGTCTTTCCCTGCTCAGCATAAGAGCAGGTCTGTCCCTAAAGCCTCCTGAATACTTTTCCCTTTATACATTTCTCCCTCTGCTTTTTGTCTTCCTTGACCTCTTCTCTCGACAATGTTTACGAGACCCCCGGGGCTCCCAGCCAGCATCCCTCTATGTGCCTCTGCATCTCCCTTTCATTTCTGGGTGAGCTGTGGTTTTGAGGGTTCCTAGCCTCTGTGCAGGCGCCTGCTTCTGATAGAAAAAATAAAAACAAATAGAAAAAACAGACCAACAGGGACTTACAGTGACATGTCTCTTTTTTTCCTCTTTGTTGTTCATCTCAGACCTTTATCTCTAATATCACTCTTTCAGTAATACTCTGATGATGGTGCTTCTCAGCCTACCTCAGTGATGGCTGCTCTGTTAGAGCTTTCCCCTTTTCAATCTGTCCTACTGCCGAGAGACTTATACAGCCTCTTAACCCCAGGACAACATTTCATGACACTAACTTATGAGTTTCCACTTTGCTCTTCATCCCTTTTTTCTCAAGAGGGCAGTAAAAGCTACAGTCCCATATTTCTTACCCACTTCTTCTGCTTGTTTCAGCCAAGAAAGCACCAGACGGCTCAGTCATCGCCAACGGCTACTGCGACTTTTGCCTCGGCGGCTCAAAGAAGACCGGCTGTCCTGAAGACCTTATCTCCTGTGCGGACTGTGGACGCTCAGGTAGGGCACCACTGAAGGGGATGATTAGCAGGAGGAAGGCTGTCCTCTGTTGATGCACCATTTTGACACATTTTGTTTACTGAACATGGAAATTGTTGGTTAGTAGTTGTAAGTTATAATGCTTGAAACCAGATGGACCATACCATTGTTTTCATGTTTGTTTTCTCTATTTCTTAAGCCCTTCCAGTACAAGTCATGTACAATGTTTCTAAAGTCATTGGTGACAATTTAATGTAATATTTCCGATCTCCTTAGATTGTTTCTGTCTTCTTTATAAGCATGATCTCTGATTCAATAATAATATTATATCTTAAAGGAGATTTTTTTTCCAACACATCTTTTAATAAACACCTGATTAAGAAATATTGTAATTAAATGCTATGTCACATTTCATGATTGATTTTTATATAAATGATCGTGATTGTTAATCAGTTGTAAAGTAAAATTAAATATACATGGCTGAGAAAAGTTTTTTTCAAGTAGATGAGCAGAGAGAGCACAATTAAATACTAAAAAATTAATTAGATGTAAATAGAAACAGCTAAAAAAAAAAGTACACCCTCTTTCAATTAAAAGGTTTTATGTACCAGGACGTCATGAAAGATAATTTGTTTTTTCCAGGTCTTACAATTCAGTTAAAACAGCGACAACAACAAAACATTTATTAAAAAAAGTAAACCAGCAGACAGAAGAGAAAAACTAATTATACCAGTACTTTTACAGAAATTAGGAGGATAGGTGGCAGCTGCAGGCTATGACTCAACTCAGGTGTTAACACAGCGCCAAGGAGGAAAGACATCAGATATTATCTCAGAGAGTCTGTCAATCTAGGAAGGGTTACTAAGTCATTTCCAAACAAAATGGAGTAAAACTAAAAGATAATTCAGAAACAGAAAGTATACAGGACAGCTGACAAGAGGACATGTCCCTGCTAGTTTAACCCAAAGTCTGACTGTACTGTGCTTACAGTGCTCAGAGAATCTGCAAGGAGCTAATGTCAGAGTTCATGACTTAGAACAAGTCTGAAAAAGTTTGGCTGGTTTGGAAAAGTTGGTGAAAGAAAACCTTTCTGTAAAAACAGACAATGCCAAACAAGCAACAACTATAGCATGACAGATTCATAATGCACAGCTCTGTGTTTGGTGAAAAGCAAACATATCTTGTTTGTATTTTTTATACTTAACCTTAGTTTTGCAAAGATGATTATCCAAGCACGGTCTGGCCAATAAGAACGTCGTAACACAAACACAAAATGTGATAGGGGGTTGCACAGGACAACACATTACACAACACCCAACTACATTAAAATACATTAAAACGATATTAAGACAAAGAACATTCAACAGGTCAAAGCCTCTGGTACAGCTCCTGCATGACCCCATGTCTCCCATGAACATGTTACAACCCAGGAAAGGAGGAAACAACACAAGCTAAAGATGTGCAGATGTAAAGCAGAGTCAAAGGAAGTTTACTGTCACTGTTTGAGTCTGCTTCCACCTGAGGCTCATACCAGCAAGCTCTTTTACTGCCAGGCCACAGTGCTAACCACTACGCCACCATGCTGTCCATAACCTAAAGCTCATTCATATATTATATTTCAGCTATTAAGCATGGTGGTGGAGGGGTGATGGTGTGGGCGGGTTTCACCATAAACTCCTCTGTGTTTGAAAGTATTCAATCAAGTCAAATTTGAGGCTTTCTGTGAACCCAGAAAAATGACTTATTATTAGTGAAGTAATGACTTCAATGACTATATTTGAGTCATTTTTAGATCTTAAAATGACTTTCCACACATTTAAAGAGGGTGTACTTTACATATGATTACATAACTGGACCTACCCTCCAGTTTAGAGATGGGTTATGCCTGTGGGAAACAAGATTATTTTACTCTGCAGTTCTTATCAACAACACAGTCATGTCAGATAAATTTAATGGCATTAAATTTTATTAAATGAAAAAATGTCTGTTTTTTTTGTCACACCTTTAATCTTTCTGATCAGCCAGATGTGATTATAAACTTTGCGTATTTCCGCTTATGGACCCCATTGTATGATTTTAGCTTACATGGATGTTTTTCTGCGTGATAGTGTGTGTTTTATTTGTAAACACCGGAGGATATATCTTCTGTTTGACTAGCTTTGCATAATGTTTTAATCTGTTCCCTCATTACTAGCTTAACTTTGTCTTGGGATGTGTTTGTACATTCTGGCTGCATGTAAAAGCAGAGATTGTAGTGTAAATTATGCACATGACTGCATGTACTGTATGTACACATACTGCACATATTTTCTTTATCTGTTTCTTTTCATTTGCAAAATAAAAAAGGAAACACAAAAGAAAAAAAGATTGATGTGATTTGTAGTGAACGGGCTAATGCAAAACGCTGGTATGGTCCTTTTCTTTATAACCGCTAATAAAGAAGACAAATGAGAGTCAGGAGGTGAGCTTGACTTCATTCTTTTATTATCAGGATCATGTAATAACATGTACCAGGAAAAACTAAAGTACATGTAGAAAAAGATGGAAAGGTTATTTGTCATGGAAGGGAAGTGCTGTGGAAAAAAGATGTTTGATTTTATTATTCAAACTGCAAAATGCAAAACAGGTTTGACTGAGATGGTAGTCAGTTTGGATAGTTTCCCTTACAAAACATGCTTGTGATTGATGAGAATTGAGAATTGTGTAATAAAGAGACTTCATTTCTTTTAAATCCCATGTTATTTTTATTTATTAATATAACTAAATGACCAAAAACGTGCTGGAAAATGTATTTAAACCATCAACACTGAATTTATTTTCACTTCTGTGACAGTAAAAACAGAAAAAGAAGCTGGATGATGAATAATTATCCTGAAACTACAAACACTGATAGTGCAAAACGTGTGGCTATGTGCTGGTGTATGTGTTATATTTGTGTATATATGTGTGTGTGTGTGTGTGTGTGTGTGTGTGTGCACCCAGGCCACCCGTCCTGTCTGCAGTTCACAGTGAATATGACGGCTGCGGTGAGGACTTATCGTTGGCAGTGCATCGAGTGCAAGTCCTGCAGCCTGTGTGGCACCTCTGAGAACGACGTAGGAGCTCTTTTCATACTACATGTTACCTCCAAACACAAGTGGCTGCACACACACACACACACATACACATATGTAATCTGTACATACATTCATAAACATGTACTTGGACAAGCCTGGGGATTTTAGCTTAGGCTAATGAATAGTGCAGGTGTAGGTGGTATTCAAACACCGATGCATTCAAATGCATGGCAGAAGGGGGATGTTTAATTACTCAGCCGTTCTGAAGCCCACTGATTCATTTCACATGTAGACACGAATAAACTGGTGTGTTCATGCATACAGTGTTGCAGTTGCTGTGTGCTCAGCTTTGATTTAAAATCTGTTCCTGTGTAACGACATCTGTTGTTCTTTCCTGCTGCAGGACCAGCTGTTGTTCTGTGACGATTGTGACAGAGGCTACCACATGTACTGTCTGAGCCCTCCCATGTCAGAACCACCAGAGGGTAAGCGAAACAACAGAGCTGTTGTTTTTGTCTTGGACTTTTTAAGTAGAGAACAATGTAACAAAGTAAAGCATCACATTTGAATCTGAATACAACAGGATGACTGGGCCTTGTTGCCATGGCTGGGACTGCAAATAGAAGCAGAGATATGTATTTAATCAAACTATCATTAGCCATATTAGGTGGCTGCCTCAGGATGTTTGATGGCGTTGTCATGGAAATAAGGAGTAGATAAATGCTGTTTCCATGGAAAAAGTGTCACTTGCCTGAAGAAACTGTAGCAATGCAAAGTTGAGAGTAAAAATGCTGTTTTTAATTAGCAATAGTCATTTGCAACCTCTTGTTTGTTTTCAACTATTCATAGATTCTGATCTACTTATATATATATATATATATATAAAATATGTTTTTTCAGAAATCTCTAGCCTTTTCCCAAAACTAACTGCTTGTGAAATCTCCTGCATCCACAGACCACTGGCACAGCGTGTGCTCAGCACAGAGCTTTAATTTGCAGCGTTACTTAACGCTGTGTGTGTGTGAAATAGGGGATTAATCCACAAGGCTTTACAATAACCGTGATGAACTTCTGATCTGTGTGTTTTACAGGGAGCTGGAGCTGTCATCTGTGTCTGAGACAACTAAAGGAGAAGGCCTCAGCCTACATCACCCTCACTTAATCTGTGGAGCTCATCCTCTCAGCCCTTCATCCTCTCCCGAATCACTTCTTTGCCCCCCACCCCCCACACTCCCTCTGTGCTTCAGCACCCCCACCTCTCCCATTGATCTGATCTGCTCGCCACCACTTTCTCTACAATCTGTCCCTGTGACCTTTGAGCACACAGAGCACCCTCGGCGCTGCAGTCACTCTTGAACTCGTCTCCAGTGGCGAGCCAACCTCCGTCCTCTTTTGTCTCTCAGATTCCCTGTTGTGCTTGACCTGAACCTGAGCTCGAACCCTAGATTCCCCCTTTCCTCTTCTCTGCTCAGTCTCGGTAGAAGAATTCATCAGCTGGCAATGAGTTTGCTAGTAAGACACTCTTCAGCCCACCAAGGGCACTTCTGAGGCGTACTACTCCACAGGAACCCTCATAAGGGCCCTCGGATGAGCCCTAATGATCTTCAGCTGCAACTCAGTCAAGTAGAGAATGAGAATTAATAAGATGGCTAGGTGTTAGGCAGAGGACGAAGTGGTGAAGAGGCTGGATAACCACGGAGCAGTGTGTGTCAGTGTTCGCCAACTGTGAAATGTATACACGACCAAAATTTCTTTCACTCCCTTTGTCCTTCGTTGTGTATGGCGGAGCTGAGATGCTGAACTCTGCTCTGGCATTTGTCCGCAGGTCCGCCCACCCTGTGAAGCGTCAAAGCGGGAGTTAATTGTACAGAATAAAGACTGCTTTTCAAACTACACACTCAAAAGAACTCCCCTGGGTGAAAAGCAAGGAGCATCCATTCAGGAACCAGTCAGACCATCTCCGACCACCTTTCCCGCTCTACATGCATGGGGTTTTCACAACTTAATGCCACAATTTTTGGGAATGTTATCAAAGGCTTTAATGCATGGATGTGGTCTTCTGATTAGAGGGTAGAAGGATTTTTCTATAATGAGTTATCTCGGATCAAACAAGCATCTGGAAAAATGAAAAAATAGGCTCAGAAAACCTGACGAGTAATTCACCCCGTTCTCCAATCAAACAAAGACAATGAAGCCAATGCAAGACTGAAACACTCCTGGTGCTTGGTGTGTATTATGTATGTGCTCAGAATGTAGGATTGATGTGTGGACAATGCAAATCTTTGCAGAGGCCTAAAAACATATTTTGTATGATTCTTTTGATTTCATTCAGTTAATTTGCATGTTGTTATCTCAATTGTTTTTCAAGAAATACTTTCGATTGAAACTGTAAAGAAAGCACACTTAATTCGCAATAATGTGTTTATGATATGAACTCTCTGGCCAACCTGTGTGTGTGTTTGTGTGGATTTATTTAAGTCGTACAGCAACTGTAGCCAGCTCCATGCTAGACGGGATCTGTGAGAAGAGCGGAAACATGATGTGAATGTAAGGAAAGTCAGCATTTATCCACACGCTTTGCTTCTGGTGAGTTAGCTGGTTTCCCCCATTCGTGCTGAGTTTAGCAAACTGTAGCGTCATATATGATCAGCTGAAAGGAGACGTGCAAAAGTTTGATCAGAATTTTTGTGACTGAATAGAAAAGCAAATTCCTCAAATCCTTCATGCAAGATTACTTTTATACGGTCGCCTTTTAAAACAATGCAATATGAAATTTGGCACACAGCACAGTAATCACATTTAAAAGAACCCTCAATGGCAAAATTCTGTCTTTTTTTTGGGGGGGGGGGTGTAAAAAATTCTATTTCAGTTACATTATTCAGCCATGTTTGATGCACTGTTACTTTGAGCTCTGTCAGCTTCAATGAGGTTTAGGTCGGTAGGTTGAAGGGACCATGACGAATCAAGCGTGCACCTCCATGGTGTGGGATTTGTGTCATATTGTCTTGTGACAGAAGTCATCATCTTTTCTCTAGCTCCTCTGGTATTTAACTGGATATTTGTTATATAATTTGTTGCATACTGAGACCTGCAGCTTTGGTTTTACCCAGGATGCCCGTAAAGTGGCATGTCTTTATGTGTCGGGTTTCTTGAGCTAGTAAGATAGAGTCTGGATGCATTGCCATAACATGTGAAACTGTAGACAAAGTTTTGGGCAATGAAATGCTTTGTGATAGCTGGCCATGACGTTTTCCTGATTTTAACTAACTACTGTTAAATTTTACTTGCAGACTTTGAAAGGGTTAGGGTTGTTTAGAGAGACAAGTGATTGCTGCTTGTTGGTTCTGTCACTATTTGCAGTTAAAGAAATTTTTGGCTCAAACAAGCAATGAACTTAAATACCCAAAACTTTGCAAATAAATGTTGTCCTCATGCTCTTAATCATTTTTAACAGTCATCAAACTCTTAAGCAATACTTAACAGCTGGCCATTGAAGCCACTAAAGCAGGTACTTCCTGTGTGAGTACTTACACAACTGACCAAAATCCTGCTCAGATATTGCCACTGCAGTACCATTAGCGATTCCATCTCCCATAATCTCAGGCTCACACGACAACGCATAAAAGCATTTTGTCTGTATGGGCTGTATGAATTCAAGTTTACATCACGAGTTTAATTTGTGTCCTGCAAAGTATGAGGCCACCTGTTTGATGAAAGCAAAAAGCAGGTACGAGATGTTTTGCATCTGGACATCAGAGGACAGAAAAAGCTTGAGGCAGACTTATATCGGGCTTAATATGCCAGCCAACATGTATGTTTGGGAGCTTGCATGACAATGTTTCTTTATTTCGTAAGTATTTTTCTATTCGTGTCCTCAGCCAGTTTGACTGAGCTTCTCAAGTCCACTTCAGTGGACACGCCAGATAGATGGAGTCAGAGGTGCATTTGATTTTTCTCATTTATAAGAGCAGAAATTGCTTTCTTTCTTCAGTCTTTTAGTTTGGGGATAGCAGTTGTAAATATGAGACTGAAGGAAACAAATCTGCATTTTACATTGATTTTTAAGTTCTTACGTACAAATTAAAACATTGATTTAGGGGCTTATGCTTGAATGAAAGTCTCATTTAATGCTGCATCGTGTCCCTAAATGGAAACTTGTTTGTGAGGATCTATCTTAACTGTAGTTGTGTTTGTCATCTGATACAGAAGGATATTCGGTGCAATTACTGTGCTCGCCCCTAACCCAATGTATCTCAATTGTTTCATGAATGGTCCTTAAAATGTTCCTGATTTTATATTTCGATATGGCCAGTAATGGTTTTCTAATTAACAATAAGAAAAGATCTTTAACTTATTTTCATTTCCTGTTTGTTCCCACATTTGTTTTCATATTTTTTTATTTATTTATTTATTCACTTAGGTGCAGTTTGCACAGTGTGGCTGCATTTGCTCCTGAAATGTGTATGCCTTTGTGTGTAATCATATGTGTGTGTATGTATGAGAGTATAAGCACTGGGTCAGAGGGAAGCAAAGTGAACCAAATTAGAGAACGATTACTGTTGTGCCAGTTGAATGGCACAGCACTGTAGAGGACTGTAATGCTGACTACAGTAAAAGTGTACTTGAGTGTACAGAACTCACACATGGCACTGGGATTTTATTTTATGGTGTGTTAAATCTGTGGTTCTTTTGCTGAAAACAAAACACTAAAAAATGGTTTATTTCCTTTAACCAATCAGAGCTAACACCTAGACTTGAAGTGTGCTTGGGTAGGAATGTTTTGTGATGATTCTTAGAGTGAAAATAATTAAAATATTTGTGTCTTAAATGGTGGGTGAAGAAGATGTCAGCGGTGACTTTAAAACCTTTGTTTTGAAAGCTTACTAGCATTGGATGGGAGAAGCATGGTGGAGTCACACTGACTGTGATTGTACTCTTTGGGGAAGCCATGTTGGGGCTTTGCAGGGGTGTGGCATGCTTAAAAAATGCAGCCTTCCCTTTGTGCAAATGAACAGGTAAAGGTGAGAGTGATGATATGGGGAATGGGTAAACTAAGTCACACCAGGAAGCTACTGGCCTCATGTTTACTCCATTACCCCCCGCCCCTCTACACACACAAACAAACTGCAAACACACACACACTCCTGTCTGAACTTAGGCTGAGTGGGTGGTCCACGAGAGGGTCAAGGGTCGAGACTTTGGGCCAATGTTGGCCTCAACTGTAAATTGCTGTTCTGTGATTTTGCTTGCACTTTTTTTTTTTTTCAAAAATATGAAACTAATTGTAAGTGTGTGTGTGCGTGTGTGAGAGAGAGTATTTTTTTTTTTATTTTTGATCTTGACATTTTTTCAATGTGATTGTTGTTAACAGCACTGGATAAAGATGAGTTTTTAATTTGTATTTTTTACCTCAAGAGGAGGATGAAATCTTCCAAGACATTTTTTACCCCCCTTTCCTTCTGCTCTCCCTTTTCTTTCTCTCTGCCTCTGTCTGGTACCTGGGAATGCTTTGAAATGTGGACTGCGACCGCATTGCCGCCATCACTGCTGTCAGTCATTCGCTGTGAATTCATTCGGCTTTCTCAATTTACCCCATTTTTCTCTCCTCCCTTGACTCATTTTTTTCCATTAAAAGATGAGATTGAAAAACAAGTCCTACCTTTGTGTTGTCATTGTGTGTGTTTATGTTTGTGGAGTATTTACTCTCGCTCTTGCGGTTAAAATTTCTGAATATTTGTGCGTTTTTGGACAACGTTCTGTCTCTGTCTAGTCTGCTGCTTATCTGTATTGTTGCCAACTAGGGCAGCTTAAATGATTTTCCTTTTTTTTTGGCTTTTTTTCAGGGGGAGTGCACACACACTAAACTTCCTGGCTGGGAGCTGAAGCCAAACCTAACCTCTTTTCATCTTTTTTTTTTTAACCTATTTTCACTGTTAAATTTGAAGTCTAAATTAAGCACTTTTCAGATAAAATATAATAAAAAGACGTTTTTACTTTACCTCTGAAAATGCTAAACTTGGCTGTGAATGAAGAAATGATTAAGGAGCATATCGTTTGGCCAAGCTGGCTTGCAAAACTTAGAATGAGGTGGACAAAGAAGCCCCATTGTCCACAGCTGTTTTCAAGCAGCACTGCAGAAGCAAATGCACTTTGCTATTCAGGGCAGGTACAGTTTTTATTTGGGATATATTCCTGGAGATGAGACATTCATCATAGCTGGTGTGTTGGCCAAACCAGGCTGTGCAGCCGCAGCAGGGTGAAGTCAAGCCCATCAACAGTTCCTTTTTTTTCTTTCCTTGCTTCCTTCAGGAGACATAACACAAAATTCTAGTGCATAGGCGGTTCCTGGGGGTTGAATATAGGTATTTTTGGGGTTGGGGGGGGGGGGGAAAAGGGGGGGGGGGGGGGGAGGGGAGGGGGGGAGGGGGGGGGGGGGGGGGGGGGGGGGGGGGGGGGGGGGGGGGGGGGGG
>JBAMHV010000009.1:3918252-3940242 GCA_037177535.1 Pseudomugil gertrudae | reverse complement strand
GAGTATTGTTTATTCACGCTACAACTCTTACTAACAGAGCATCTTTATTAAACGACATCTTACTTACCTGTGCTTGTATCCGTCCTCCCTTGGTTTCATCCTGACGGGGGGGGAGTATTGCGTTATGTCAGATTTCTCCGTACCTAACGATCTTTTTTTATTTTTAAACGTCCACTTTTCATTGAAGAATGAAATTCTAATTTTTTCCCATATATTTTTCTACTTTTTTAAAAATGACAAAATATAAAGTGCACCAAACATTGAACAGGCACCACAAAGGCTAATCAAGTCTGCAAATCACCTCTGAGGTGGCAGGAGTTACATTCCTGATATATATATATCCTGAATGTGACATTAGTCACTCTTTGACATCAGTCACATTCATGTCCTTTTTTTATTTTTATTTTTATATTTTTCCTACCTGTAGCTGTCAGGAGTCTGCATTTTGTGTTGATCCTGGTGTCTTGCTGTCCTTTTGCTTCCTGTGTGTCCGGAGTGGTCTCCACCTACTGAGTTTGGGTTATTTAAGTTGTTTTTCTGCTCTGACAGGTTCCTCTGTCTCAGCTGATGTCCAGCAGCGCGGCAGTGAATCAACCCTGGTTTTATTTAGCCTTATTCACTAATATCTCATTTATTTTCTCACATTTGTTCTTCTATGTGCATCCCTCTTTCTCTGTTTGTTTTGTGGGGTTCTCCTTTCATTTCCCATATTTTCACAGGGTCATCAGTTTTTATTCCTTGTACCCTAAATGGCTTTCACAGCAGAATGAGAAATTTTGTAAATCTCTATCAAATATTATTAACAGCATTTATTCCCAACTCTGGTAGACTGGCACACTTTCACTAAAGGGTAGTGTAACCCATGTAACACTAAGAATGTTGTTTTATCGTAAAACTCTTAATTTAGTTTAACAAAACATGTAAGACAGTGTTAAATGCTAACATGTGACTCATTTAGTTTAAAATAGTTGCAAAGTTTTGGTGGCAGAACTCAGGAATGTATTATGGCATCAATGTTATTTACAACATTAAGACTACATTCATTAAAGGTTTGTAAACTTTAAGTTATAAATTTTACACCATGTTAAATTATTACAATGATCATTTCGTTAACAATTTCAGTTGCCAAGACAGAAATCACACACACTCCTCTGCTCTAGAGCAAGGCGTCCTCTTCTTCCTCCCTACCTTCCCTCTTTTTCAGGTAGAGGGGTCCCTGATATGTCCTGCTCCTGATGGGACATTTGCGGCTGGATAGGGACAAGTGGAAGGTCGTGTGTCCGTCGCCTCTTTTGGTCTGGATGTGAAAGTCGTCTTCATATTTGGATTCATAACTGGATTTTTGCTGTTTGGAATTGATGGTTTCCTGATGCGTTGCAATGTTCTGAACCTGTCACTAGACAAGCTGCCATACTTTTGAGATAGTGGTCTCACACAAACGCCACAAGAGCTAAACCATCAACTAGATGCAATTCTTGCCCAATTTGACAAGCTGGTTGCAGTTCCTGAGCTTCTATGTGAGGTGGACAACTTGGACAAGCTGACCCCCAATGTGGCTGTTTAGGGTTAGAATTGACTGTTTATTGTCAAATGTGAAAATCAAATATTTTATGGAAACAATTTTTATCACACGGAAACATTTCAGTTTTTTTGTCAAGAAATACTTCTATTCTGAAATACACAGGTAGGCCTATACCTACGTGGGAGAATGTGTCACCTGCCAGCCAACAGTACTGGTGCAACATCAGCAATATTACGATGTCCTACAAGCTTCCTAGTTATAAAGTCTCTCTGTAAAGTTTCTGTGCTGCATACAGTTTTCTGATATATAACATTTTCACCACAAAACCCTTCACATAAATTTCATTGGTTTACATTAAAACTTATGTTTATAGGATTACTACTTTTTATTGGTTATATCAGTTTATCTGTAATCAGCTGATCTTTGTGAATGATCCGATATATATATATATATATATATATATATTTTTTTATTCTGATTGCACTTTTCCATATGCAGCTACTGCTGTCACAACTGAATTTGTTACTGGGTTTCTTCTTTCATCTCTCTGTCTCTCTGTGTGTGTCTGCCATTTTGGAGAAAAAAAAAGCATGAAGAGATAATTGTGATGTTTTATTATAAGCCCAATTTTCCAAACTGTACTTTTTTTTCATCGTTTTAATATGACGAATGAGGATTTTGGGTAACAATTTTCTAGTATGAGCAGTTTTTCTTAATGTAATAGTTATTTCAAGATATTGAAAGATTTCATTATCATACATTAAAGTTCTCTTTCAACAAATATTTTCATCCTTCATACACAACATTAAACTAAAGAGGTTCAAACAGTCGCTTTCTTGATTTGGAGACATTGTTTTTCTGATTAATTTAAATTACTATTACAATAACATCTGTACACTTAGTTCATAACAATTAACAAAAAGTCATTTTCTCTTAGTTTCACTGATACTATACATGATCTAAGATGTTAGTGTAAAGCATAGCTGTAGTGCAGATTTTACATACTTAAATCTATAAGTTGCCCAGAGAACTAAACCTCTTCATGTGAGAATTAAAAAGCGGGAGAAATATTTGTTATGAAGATAATCATCTTTAATGTTTAACAAAAGAAAAGAACACGTGTAATTTCCAAAGGTTTGGATCCTCATAAACACATCTTTTACTTTCAATTTCCCTCAAAATAATGGATTAAATATCAAGATGCAGCAGCAATAATGCAGCTCTTGCTAATAAACTGGTGTTCATAACTAAGTCAGTGCCGGCTGAGCTGCAGCAGTCAGATGTTCAGCCATACTGCACCATGGGGTGATCACTCCAGGGAGGCAGGCTGGAGAGTTTCTGTTCTGTTTCTGCCTCTATGGGCCAGCCCCAGGCCTTAAAGAATCCAGTAAGGTCCATCCCCACAGACTGGGAGAAAGTCTCTGCATACAGGTTCATCTTTCCTTCATTGTTATTGGGGAAACTGCTCATATTGTGATATGCAGCAAACACCTTCTTGAAGGCATCCCAGCCAAACTTGTCCTGGAGCTATGTGGGTAGAAGACGAAGGTAAATATGAATATCTTGGATTATTAATATGAAAAGGTAATTTTCTCTACAAAAATGTAACAGTCTCACCTGCATGTAAGTCTCCAGGGCCACCCACATGTCCCAGCCGCTGAGTTGCCTGCCTCCATTCACGTAGTCTTTTGCACGGCAGTTTCTATTCTCTAGAGTCATGTTAGGATGAGCCTGCATTGAGCATAAGGAAAATATCTGAAGTGCTGTAATCATAATATAAAGATATACATAATCACATTTTGTATTGGAAAATAGCACAAATATATTCTTTTAACCACTACCTGTGCCCTGTCGATACCTAGCACCTCCTCGTGCACGTACACAGACCACAGGTTGCATGTACACTCCGTGGTGTGTGATGGGAACTCCCAGCATCCTCTCTGTTGGTTGTGTCCCAGCTCGTGGATCGGGCCCCATATGCCATGACTCTTAGCATGCTCTACACTGACCAGCTCAGCTGCAGAGGATTTGTGCACCATGACAGGATAGCCTGCATGCATCCAACCTGAGCAGAGAAGTATATTGAAGCACCCAGCAGCATATCACTGATTCAGATTCCACAGCTATAAAATTATAGTGAAGAAGGTTTCGTGTTATTGCTGCTAATCAAATGCAGATTTGATGGCACATTCTGGTGTTTGCTAACACAATGCCAAGGAGGAAAGACACCAGAAACAATCTTAAACAATAATTTAACATTCACCACTGTCCATAGACATGGTAATTAAGCCCATTTCCAAATCATTTGGAGTCCACTATTTAACAATGAGACAGATTATTCATAAGATGAAAACATTAAAAATGGCTGCCAATTAATGTGAAAGGAAATTCAGTGATGCAAAGTTAGAAACTGGAACAGCACTAGGAGCTAGAGCGGCTTCTCAGATTGTAGGCGTAATGGTCAGTAAATGCTTAAAATGTAGACTACAATTGGAAAAAAACTAAAAGTTAGGCTTGTTTGAAGTAGTAGACAAGGCAGCATGAGTTAGGTTTGCACATTTGAATCATAACAAACCCAAAAGGCTACTGAAATGATGGCTCAAGGTGGATATATTTAGCTATAATGCCCCCCCAAAAGATCAAATGCAGCAATATGAAAACAATTAGAAAAACTGGTTTAATTCTTTTTTTATTGAGGACTTTTAATTTTATATGCTGGTTTTTTAACATGTAAAAATAGAAACAATTACTGTCGATGTGCAGAAAAATAGCTGGCTCAGCCTCGAATAACCTCCAAGATCTGCAACCAGACCAGTTCCATCAGATCCAGACCGCCCATTTCATGACCAGCTCAGATTGCTTCTTTCCCAACAAAGATACGTGTTGCCAAGATGTAGGACTAAGACTAAAAGTTTCATTTATTCCTGCAGCAATTAGGTTGTTCATTTTTTGTGACATATGTCTGTTTTTATTTTACCATTTTGTTGCTACTGGACATGAAAATAATCGCTCTTAGGAGATAAAAGAGATTCTTGATATGACGCAGTCGTCAAGCACGGAGGTGGAGGGCTGATGAGTCGGGCTTGAATTGCAGCCATGGACCTGGACGCCTTACAGTCTGAGTCAACCACAAACTCCTCTGAATCCCAAAATATTCCAGGGTGAAATGTTAAACTATCCGTCTGACGGTTGAGCTTTCACCCATATACCCACCCATCCTCCACAAGGAAGTGAAACTAATTATCCCAACTGTGATCTTTTGTGATTTTACTCTAATAGCCAGCTTTGTTTTTCACATGTATCTACACCTCACCGTGAAAGCCAAACACACCCACCATGAGAAATCTGCACGTCTGCTACGAAGCGTTCTTTGCGAGGAAATTTGTGTGGTATGGCAGCGAGGTCAGCGATTCCCTTCATGATGGCATTCCAGTGAGCCGCCAGCTCATCGGGGCGGTCCAGGTCCCACACCGCCTCTGATGGCACAGTGAGGATGATGTTGTCAAACTCCAACTCTGCCCAGGGTGAAGGAGCTCTGCGGAGGCTGGACCACTCAGCTGGTGTCGTCATACCTTTTGTAAAGAATAAGTGCAAGTGTTACAAAACTGAAAGATGAGTTCATACACAGATAGTAAGAGTCCACCACATTTACCGTGTTTATAGTAGGGCGCAGGGGAAGCTATCTGCACTATGACCTCCAGTCCTTCCACCTGTGTTTTGGGAGGGGCCACCAGATAGAGGAGTCCTCCCCACAGGTTCCACACCTGCACCATCTCTGCGGTAACAGGAAATCGCTCATGAACACGTGGAGGTCTCTTTAGCTCAGACGCATTCAGATGATCCGTTTGACAGCCGATTTGAATCTGTGGATAAAAAGGCAGAATATTTTTATAATCACGTTTGTCTCAAATGGAAAGCAGCTCAAATGATGCCACGAGTGGGTGCAACATTTTCAGAAAGAAAAGAGAAAAAACTAGAGTACCTGCCATCCCTTATCGACCATCTCTGCAGGGATGGCCAAGTAAGTCTTCATACCAGGAGAGAGAAAGAGACCTGTACTGATCCACTCCTCCCCTCCTGACACACAAACACACACATTAGCACTAAAAACTTGAACTAAAGCATACACTCATGCATGGATATATGTCTGACCTTCTGTGTTGACATGAATCTTGATTCTTTTGTTGTAGACAACTGGTAATAGTGGGTTGTTCCTAATGAGGTAGGGCAGGAGGGCATCTGGGTCTGGACAAACCTTAAATACCTCGGCCCCCACATTAAGAAGAAGGTGGTCTTTGGGACTCTGGACAGGACAGCTATCACTCACCTTGACAACAAGGAGAAAATGAATGTGTAAAGCACTCTTTGTGCATGTTTGCATATTACAACGCTGTGGTTCAAAGTAAAAAATGCCCACTTCATTTACAATGAACAAAGTGTAATAGCTCATCACTGAACATTGCTTTAGAACAAACTCTAAAATTGGTCAGATGGTTTTGTGTTCTTCTACCACAATGTTTTACTGCGCTGTCAACTCACCTGTGGCAGCCCTGACCTCTTCAGGATGTCTGTGAGTGTGGACACCACCTGGTTGTAGAAGCAGCTGTCATAAGCCTTCATGTTTAAGTAGGTGGCGCAGTCATTGCCCAGCTTTTTAAGGCATTCCTCTTCGTGCTTGTCGAGTTGTTCACCAGCAGTTACATGCCGAGCAAAGCGGTGTAGAAGGTGGCGGAAGTGGTAGGTATCTTTGATGGCCTGGCTGGGAACAGGGGCTTTGTATATACCTCCACAAATTGTGGCGCCCAACAGGCTCAGACCCATTTTGTTGAGGATCTTGTTAGCTGGAAGGCAAAAAACTGGATTTAATCTGCTGTGTTCAAAAGGCTACATTAGGTCTCATTCTTAAATAGGCTGATTATAAATATGATACCAGTCATTTAGATATGAAGCCAGAGCCTAAATGGAGTTTATTAGCATGCCTTATATAGTATGCAGGTCTCTCATACATATACCCTGCAGCATAACATACACTAATGCTCCATCGGTACATCACTCGAGTCTTTTCTTTTCTCTGGAATCTGACTTGTAGTTCTTCGTTTGACCTCTAAGTGTCCTCAGCTGATATTGACAATAACTTGCCTCCTTGTGAAGCTGCTGTAGCACCCTCTTTAACTGGCACATTTATAATTTTCATTCTCCTTTGTAAAGTACATTTTCTGATCTCATCTCCAATCAGCTTTCATCTACTTTCATTTTAGCATTTTAGACAAGCATTCAGATACATGAAAGCTCATCTAGAAGTTATTGGTGCATATTTAGACAGTGCACCAGAACTGTCCAACACTATTTGACACAGATTGGTTCCACTGGCTCAGCATGAAAAAACCTGAGTCACATTGTTTGCCTGTGCACCTTAGTTTGAGGTGGCTACTTCTTTAGGGTCGTGTGGTGCTAATGCATTGTTGCAGGACACTTTTTTATGGTAACTGGCAGCTTCCGCTCTGATTTAGCCCGTAAACCAGTACCTGCTTTACTGTGCGGATCTTTGTAGCTTAAATATGTTTTCAAAAAGCATGAAACAAGTTCCATTTTAGCCAGTGCACTTAAGTTTGATCTTTTTAACAGGAAAAAAAATCCAGCTGAAGCTGAAGAGATTAAATTTGTCAGTGCAAATTCATAAAAAGTGTTTTGATGCTCTATGTTTTAAACAATCCCAAAAGACTGTAATGAAGTTCCAGGAATGCTGAGAAAATGTTATTGATCCCTGCTGTTAATTCTAATCCCTGTTTCACTTGACTACATGCATGTGGTAACTCAACATGTCTATTATCATTATTATGGCAGCATATGTGAGCAAACACCATCATACCTGAGAAATTAGTTAATGGGTTTTCCCCGGGGTGCGTCTGTGCCCAGTACCAGGCGTGCCCACCAATCAGCAAGCCTCCACCTTCTGCTACAAAGTTCTGGATTTCCTCTACGTTGTCGCCGCTGTACGCCGAACCCACAAACACACTCAGGTCTTCCCTGAAACCCGTCTTCTCACATTCCAGGCCCGACATGCTGAGAGCGCTGAGTGCATGATCAAAGACAACACCAACAACCCCCCTGCGGCCTTCGTCCAACCAGTGAAGAGCATTTTTCCAAAATGGAGCCATTGCCTGCAATAAAAAGAGCAATTTTACAACATGCAGATATTCCTAAATGTAATACGAGACTAAATAAGTACTAAAAGCACTCCTATTTACTGTCTTCATTTGCTTGACTCTACCTCACTTCCTAAAAGTCCTTCATGTGTAACCACAATGACCCGGCCCCGGCCATAGTAAGCCCCGGCTAGGAAAGCCCGTCCGTCAGCTGTGGTCCCGACGGGGAAGGCTAGTGGGCCGTGGACCAGAACCTCAGAAGCTACCAACCCTTGATTGACATTAAACTCTGAAATCCCCTGAAGTAAGAACTCCAAGTCGTCCTCGAAATCTTTACCAATTCTGTCATTTGAGAGAAGAAGAAGACAAATGGCAGGAAAAATGACTGTAGATTTCATCAGTGTTGAAGCTAAATCGTAACTAAATGACAATTAATGCTGATTTTATTTTAAAACTGAGATTGTTTACTACACAAATTTATTTTTGTATGTTTAATGAAAAACTGGCATTATTTCCATCATTGTAGTTGCCATAGTTACAATTTGAATGAAGCTTCATGTCGTTTTAAAAACTTTAATTGTAAAATTACGCCAAATATAAATTCACAAAACAGCTTTAGAAAAATGTCTAAACTGAACATATATTCAGTTCTATTTTCATATCGCCGGATCACAGCAGTCATCTCCAGGTACTTTTACAGATAAAGTCCCATCTAACTCTGGGAAATTAATTAAAACCGATATTTATAACCAATAATCAGTGTAACCTTACTCATGTTAATTATTTAAACGATTTATTTTAAATATTCTTTTTCTAAAGAATAATCACATGAACAAACTGTGCACCTCTTTTCAATAAAATAAAATCAATATCTGCTTCTTATGATATTTGCAACTTTTTTAAATTAAGCTGTAAGGATTAAAAATAAAGAAATACTACTATTATAATACTGAATAATTGTATTAAAAAAGGTAACATGGGTAGTTAATTATGATGCTGATGTGAGGTCACATCGCCCACCCTGCATCCAAGTAAATCAAACTAACCAGAATTCATATTAGTCCATATTATTACAACTCTTATATCAACAATTAATAGTAGAAAGGAAACATTTTATTTTGCCATCTGCTTTGACTGGCACAAGCACCAAACCTCATTTGGAAAAAGAGCTTTCACTGTAGAACTGGAAGCTTTCTAAACTGGTTGTATAACAAAAGCAGAGTGCAAACTCACACTGTAGCCATCCAGGATGATGGGATCTGTGGGTAGACAGGAAGGTTCTCCACTTCACCCATATGCTCCGAGAAGTAGATGCCTGCAACACCAGACACCTTGTTCCCTTCAAAATTATGCAGCGTGTTCTCCTTCGGGTGCTCTGCTGCCCAGCTCCATGCCTGTCCTGCAATCAGCACACCTCCTCCTGCTTTCAGAAAAGCCACTAGATCTCGTGGGTCAGAGCCCACGCTGTAGGCATCTGTCACATAAACACCAACTCCAAGTTTGTTACTAAAGCCCCCCACCACTTCTGTCTGGAAGCTGGATCTGCTGAGGTTTTCAGCAACCCCTCTGACGTTATTATGCACGTCTACAGAGCAGTTGTCTGATCCGTCACCTCTCAGCCAGGTCAGAGCATTCTCTACCAAAGCAGGAAAGGCAGTCAGGTACCCCTCATGACCCAGAGCAACAATTCTCCCACAGCCGTACATAGAGGCGGCCATCAGAACCTGCCCGCGGCTGTTCATTGCTAAAGGAAAGGCATGGTCTCCGATCAGCACCAGGTCGCTGGGAACACAGGGACCACAGAAGTCCAGTTCTCTCAAGCCTCTCATTATTGACATGTAGGCCCCCTCGTGACGGTTTTGGACTGGCTGGTCAGACATGATGATAGATGTAACGGTGAGGAGCACGGAGAATGGTCACCAAAAATACTGAAAAATCAATCAGTGCAGTCTGTCCTGCAGAGGAAGAGAGAGAGATGTACTGATGCCTAATATGATGAAAAAGTTTTAACATTACGCTGATCTGCAAGTGGGGAAAAATACAATAAAATAGTCACACATCGGCTTTCTTCATGTAGTAAGAATGTAGCTCAACATTAACAAAGTATAATAATGAATACAGATTCAAACAGATTAAATAAATAACCTAAAAAAGTCTAGAATAATAGAAAATACATTTATCCATTAAACATTACAAAACATCAACTTAAACAAATTAATATGTACTTTTAAGTTGTCTTACTGGTTGTATGTGACTGCAGACAGTTCTCCAGACAAGCGACTTGCAAAAGGACACCACCAGTCAGAGCAGAGGAATGAAATTAAATCAGGGTGGGGAAAGGAGGGAGTATCTGTGGGAAGAGGATAATGGCAGGACAACCCTGTGACAGCTTGAATAGAAAATAACACCAGTATGGCAACATACTTAGTGAGTGAGATCCAATTACACATGCAAATTATCATGCAGGTACACCCCTGCTAAGACTGTGGAAAAACCTGCTTATCATGTTGTCACCAAGTCAATATTTACTGATGTCTAAAGAGTAGAAACAGGTTTTGTTTGCTGTCTGGAGACAATATCTCAACCAGGTTTTACTACAGATTGAATTAAATCAGGTCCAGAATTATTGGCATCATTATAACATAGACAAGAGCTGAAATAAATAAAACAGCTATGATGTTTACTTCTGCATATTGTACACAGAAGCTGTTCTTTAACACATTTTATCCAAAAGTGGCCGACTGTCAGCCACATATCCTACATTGCAAAACAAGCACAGTGGAAGCATGATGCCCACTAAGTTACCAACCCTATACAAACACTTTTATAACTTTAAGCTAAGCCACAATAAATCTCCATCATCAGGATAGAAGCCCTTAGAGACAACTTTGTTGTGATAATGGGCTATATAAATAAAATTGAATTGAATAGATGCCACAGCTTATTTAAAATCGTTGACCCTGGAAACAAACCATAGAGAGCAAGATTGAGCAAATGACTATAATGGTCTGACCAAAATTTCACCATGAGCTCAAACAATGCCAGATTATAACATTGCCTAGCATTAAGTTAAATTGATTTTTTTTATCTTCTAATTATTCGGATTATTCTATAACTATGAACCATAATGTATGCTCAAATATGTCATGTCCTTTAAAAAGTACGATGACACCAGTTCCGTTCAGACGATAAACCAGTAAAAACTTTCACAAACATTTGAACGCAGGTTAAAATCGTTGTCTGAACCACCCCGCATGCTTCTTGAATAAACCAGTAAGCTGTAACATACACTTACAGAGCTCAAACTGTAGTTTACTCCTTATGTTCCTTATTACTATAAGACACAAGTCATCTAAGGTTGAGTTTTTCCGCATTACGTCTGACAGAAACGTTGACTCCCACACTGTCAAAGACACGGAAGAAATTATGCCTTGTTAGAGTTAAAAATAATTTTATTAATGGAAAATACTTAGACCGTATAACCTACACGACTCAGGAAACAGCATTAAAGAACAGAAACAGATTAAAACATAGCTACATGAACACGTACAGCTGTTTAGTACAGCTCATTGCGGAACCAAGCGGAGGTCATGTTTCTTGCGGAACATATTTTCGGGTGAACCCCGCGTACATTGCAAAATAAGATCCCCCTGTAGAGTTTCAGCAAACAACCAATTCAGTTTAAATTTGCCGATAAAAGACGAGAATTATCCGTGGTACCAAGTCCTGTTACGAACAAACTTAGGTTATTTTTAATTTCTCTGGCTGCTTAACTTACCTCGCCTGACAACACAATTTAATATAGTTAGTTAGTAGTTATAGTTAATATAGTTCTTAAACGGAGCTGAAAACTGCTGCTGGAATGTCGTGTACGCTGTCCAGCCCTTCTGGAGCCCAGATTTCTCTGGAGGATGGACGAGCTGTGATTTTAGGCCGAAGTCCGGACACCAGAGTGGCCGACAAGAAATGCTCGAGGCACCAGGGTGAGGCAGAGTGTTGCTGATTTATGTGTTGTAAAGTGGTAATGTCACATATCTGGTAATACACTAAAACGTCCCAACAGGAATCAGGCTTTCTAAATAACTTACAAAAATGTACACTCAATCGTTTATTTAATTTAATGATTTCACGAAAAATGCTTAAAAAACACTTACTGAATAAGTCATCTTACCTTAACATCTTTTCATGTATTCGTTTGTTCATTTTCCATACAGCTTAATCCAATTTAGGGTCGTGAGGAAGCTGAAGTAGATCCAAGTAATTAGCAAGCAGGGGCGTCTCTAGGACTGAAAGTTAGTGGGGGCTCAGCCCTCGGAAGATTACATAAAAATATTGCTGCTAGCCATTTAAAAGTCAGACTTTTGCCTTCTTTTTTATTGCAAAAGCATCATTCTAATAATAATAAGAAGAATAATGATTCTAAATTTTACTATAGACTCACCTCTCAAAGTAAATCCTACAAAAAGTTTTCTGGATGCCAAATTATTTTCCTGCCAGACTGTTCCTACCTCAGCGGTATATGTCTCTGTCCTGTCACCCTCCATAGAGGACAGCCGGTGCAACCATGTCTTTAATAACATGGAAAACCAGCTGGTGAACACACTTAATGAACTTTGTTTTTAGATCTGATACAGTGATGGTGGAACAACGCATCATAACAGAACAGGATGAGGGAGGGTTTCTCTCTCACAATCACTGCTTGGTGGAATGATGATTTATTCTCCTTTTAGAAAATTTTAAGTGTTCCTGTGCAGCTGTAGGTAAACGATATCGCGATGAACCTAAATGATGTAGCTGCTGCGATTTGTTGTGTCACACTTTGTTGCGTGTAGGCTACCAGAGGACAGAAAACATAAAGGATGAGCAGCTCAAGGGTCCCTAGCTGTGTTCAAGGGCAGCTTGGAAATAACATCCGCTGTTAGCAAGCGAGAGCACAGGTCCACAGTCCATCATTATTAACACCATAAAATGTTTTCATTGAGCCTCAACCTTATTTTAAAACAATTGAACTGGAGAATTTAGAAAGGTAAGAAGTGTTAAATAAGACCTGTATGGTTTCAACGGTATGTTAGAGACAAATCCCACAGCTACAGTTCTCTGTAAATACTGATATAAGGGGAACTTTTCAGTCCTTTCAACCGTTTGTTTTTTATTGTTAGAATGACTATTATTTATTTAAATGCAGTGCTGATGTATGATTATTGTCTACTCTGGTTACGTCTGTTCAGAAGTCAAGGCTGTGCCGCCATGTTCCTCTCACACAGAAGAGTCCTGCTCCTGGCCGATAATTCAAACAAGCCTTTCTCTAATATTAAACATGATAACATGCAGAGACCGAGGGCTTGTCACACTTTCTCTCTCGTACAATCTGTGATGGATAGATAGTTTGCAACCTTATAATCCTTCTCAGACTATGGGAGCACAACAAGATCATTATGGATGTCTTTTCTCCCATAATATGTAAAACCGTAGAGATAAAAAAGGATGTGTGTGTGTGTGCGTATGTGTGTGTACACATTTTGATTTTTCTTGTCTTTTGCAGTCAAGGTGGTGGCTTGTTATGCAGACCAGGATGTGGTTGTTACTCAGGTAAATAAACATACTTATAAGCCCAGCTCAGTGTGAAGCTACTATGACACCCTATCCAGGCTACACTCTAAACAATAACTATAAATTCAGTTATGTAACATCAAACAACTGATGCCAACACACATTTGTCATTACTTGTAAAGCCAGACTAGTTATCTTGTAGCTCATAAAAGTCCACTCATGGTGTATTTTCGTCCACAGCTTGGTCCCAATCCCAGTTTCCTGGATGACATGAAGCTGGACCGTGGCCAGTCTGGTAAACTCGCCCACGGAGGTACTCTCTACCTGGTGGAGCAGAACCACCCGTTTACCCTCAGCTTCTCTCTGAGCTCCAACGGAACAACTTCAAGCTCGGTTGGGACGAGGCTGAAAGCAACCGATAAGACAAAAGCAGGAAAAAACGGGAAAGAAAAGGAAGCTCAAGCGAGTCCGACACCCAAACGCAGTATAAAAGATTTCTTTGCCGTCTCTCCAGCGAAGGTAACTGGAAACAATGTGTTTAACATTACATCATGTTCATCACATGAGGTGTGGATTTTATTTTTCCTGTTCAGTCCAAACGGCCTCTGAGCCCAGAGAGGCACAACCCTGCGTGGAAACGACAAAGAAGAGACGAAGAGGCTTTAGATGGAGGCATGAAAGGGGGAGAGGAGGATGAGGAGGAGAGACTGGCAGAGGAAAACCTAAAGCATCTGCAGGAGTTTGCAGAAAAGTCAAAGACAGAGGAGAGTAAAGGAAGCCAATCTTCTCCCTCTTCATCATCAGCAAAGGCGTGTGTGAAGAGCAGCTGGCAGCAGATTGGCAACCTGCTGCTTTACACAGCTGCAGGTGTCAAAGCAAGCGAGAAGGTGGGACCACTTTAAACATGTGATGGTAACGTGGTAGTTCTGTTCTCTGGCTCATTTCATTACGCTTAGACATATTTAGTCCTCTTAAAAATGCTATTTAATTTTATTTTAATTTACTTTATTTCCCAAAATACATTCCAGTATTGTGTTTATGTTTATTCGCTGCTTCCAGATTGCTGGGTTTGACATTGATGGCTGTATTATCACCACCAAATCTGGCAAAGTCTTCCCTACAGCACCGGATGACTGGAAGTAAGCTTGCTCAGCTCATCTTTTCCTCATAACTATTACCAGCTTAACCAGTTTACACCGTTTTCCCCTGTTTTAGCAACAGACTTGACATCTCTGCTCTCAGAAGGAACAACATGATTTGTTTTAATTGTCTTTGTGTTTAATTGACAGGATCTTGTATCCTGAGATTCAGCCCAGGCTGGCCAGCTTACTCAAAAAAGGATACAAGGTGGGGAAGTGCATGATGGCTGCAGTTGTTAACTGTTAAGACAGGAGACAGGCCAAAATAATCATAAATTAACCTTCTCGCTTACTGCATGGGGAATATGAAACCCTACCTTCGGAGCGGCGTTATCGAGCAATAAATACAAAATTAATCGATTCACATGATCTTTTATTGCGATGTCTGTTTCTCTGCTAAACAAACGTGCCTAACACTGGGTATACTGGAGAGTTTTTTGTTTCTGTGCATTTATCTAAAACGGGAACAAGGTTTTATCTGCTTTAATTGTGATTTTACTTTTAACATTACTAGTGTAATTACTGTGCACGATTATTTGTCCTGGGCTAAAGGAGTGCAATATAGTTATTGTACGGTATCTTCTTTGTGTAAGGAAAAGCGCGATTGAGCTGACTGTTGTCTGGTTGGGTGATGAGTGCATGTAATCTGCAGCACTGTGAACCCAAGACAAATTTCCCTCTGGGACAATAAAGATGAATTGAATAGAATAAGGGGCGATGTTAATACTTGTGTGGTGTTTGCAGATCGGGTCGGCGTAGCTGATACAGAAGCGATGTATGTTTATATTGAGCGTTGGGTTGTGTAGGTAGTTTAGTTTCTGGATCTGCAGACAGCAGTAGGACTGATATGCAACTGGTTGAAACCCACCTCTATACCTTCCTTATTAATCTGTTCTTTATTCTGGTGGTCATTTTGGCTGTTTTGTAATTACAGTAGTAGCATGATTTTTTTTTCCTCAACATTTCTGAGTATATTGTCTAAATTTTTTATAACATAATTTTACTCTCACATATTTTATCTTGTATAGGTGTTATTTCCATGTAGTGTGAAATCATTTCCTAATCAATCAGCATTATTTTTTCCCTCCCCTAAAAATCTAAAGAAAACGGTTGAATCTTTATAAGTTTTTGCAGCTCTGTTGCTGTTCAAATAATTTATATTTATAAAAAAACACAGAAATAATATAAATATACAATGATGTTATTGTAGTTTTGCTTTTGTACTTGTGGAAATTTCATATATTAGCTTAATCACTCTGATATTATTCATTATATTGCTAATTATCAAGGAAAAAAGTGGGTTAAAATCTCTATGTTCAGGGTATGTCTGTGCATTCCTCTGTTAGTTCTGTTCAGAAGATCCTGTCTGTTTACTTATTTCATACCAACCAGATACTCCCTGGATGACCCAAAGGACATCTTAACTAGTAAAGATTAAGGTTATTTAGGTGCAACATAAGTTGCGTATTTCATTATGTTGACCTGTTGACTTATACTTTGTTCAGTAAACTTTGCAAACCTCCAAACCAGACTCCTCATCCTTGATAGACTTTTTGCCTCTACATACTTTTTAGTTTACAAAGCTCATCCGAGGGTACTTAAGGCAAGCAGGATACAAGGGTTAATAATCGTCAATATTTTCTAGATTAAAAACTGATAAATGTAATAGTTTGACTCTCTCTGGAGGTTCTGTACTGAGTCTTGTAGCCTCCTCTTTCAGGTGGTGTTTTTCACCAACCAGATGGGGATCGTTAAAGGCAAACTGAGACCGGAAGTGTTCCAGTCTAAAGTGGAGGACATTCTGGCCACTCTGCAGCTACCAGTGCAGGTTGGTTGTGTTGTATCGTAGGATCACTCTGATCTGGGTGTAAAGCAGCACTTCGATCCCCTCATTGTCTATGTTTCAGGTGTTTGTAGCAACTGGTCCCGGTGTTTACAGGAAACCAGTGATGGGAATGTGGAATCACCTGTGTGAGAAGGTGTGTGGAGATTCATGGTCACACAAAGCCATGTCATGTGATAGCTACACCTCAAGATGAATGATTATATACTGTGGAGAGTCGTAGAAACTGCTTTTGTCATCATTTCTTACTTACTCTCTCTTGTTTCCTGCTCAGGCTAATGATTTTGTGACTGTTGATAAGACACAGAGTATTTATGTAGGAGGTAAGTGATCTTTAGTTTGGGTCTTTGCCTGTGGTTGTGTGATATGATGCACATCTACCTGGGTTTACATGTTTTTTTGTTTTTGGTATGTGCATATGTGAAGGAAATTATTATGTGGTGTCAATTCAAACTTTATTTATAGAGCACATATGCAACACAAAGTGCTTTACATAATAAAAACAGTTTGAGTTACAACAAAACTAAGTTATTAAATCGAGAACACACACCACACAATATCCTTCCCACAATTATGCCAGAAATAACCTTAAAGTTTAGATGTTGTTCACTTAACCTTTAAAATAAACTGCAAATAATCCTTAATGAGTCATAAACTCAAGTGCATAAGCAGCTCCACCTTCTGTGCTCAGATGCTGCAGGAAGGCCAGAAAACTGGGCTCCTGGTAAGAAGAAGAAGGACTTCTCCTGCAGTGACCGACTGGTAAAAGCTGTTTTATCTGCTAGCAAGTTGTCATTGTTGAATTAAATGAAACCCAAAGCTGGTTTTGTGTGACACTGCAGTTTGCTCTGAACATCGGGCTGCAGTTCTACACACCAGAGGAGTACTTTTTGGGTTGGAAGAGCGCCCCCTACAGCTTGCCTCAATTCGATCCTGTGAGTAAAGAGCTGTCCCCATCCTGGTCCATGTTTGAGATGTGTCCCTCCTCCAGCATGAATGTGCTTTTACAAGATTTCAGTTCCAGGCTCCTTATATTGGCCACATCACCAAAGACTTAATCTACACCACAAGTAGAGAGCTTGAGTGTGTGGGTTCATGACCTCTGAAAAAGATGTAAAAAAGAAGAATTAGCTACACCACACAGTCAGCATAAATGTCACAATAGAGCTGCAAACATCTCGTGCTAATTATAAATCTGAGCATACAAAGTCCACAAATGGTTAAAGTCCTTAGCAACCAGTTCCACTTGTTTAAGAGCAGATTAAAAGGTTTTAGTACTTATCAGTAATCAGTTTTTTTATTGCAGGACAGGTGTAAAAACATTTTTATTATATATGAAATATTCTCCTGAATTTAATATTAAAAATCTAAAAAACATCAGAACAGGAAAAAACATATCGGTTGATGCTGTTATTGAAAATTAAGTGTTGAACAAAATCAATATATCGGATATTGATAAGAAAGCCAATATCGAATATTCCAAGTTAGAATACATTGCAGGTGTGTGTGTGTGTGTGTGTGTGTGTACATGTGCATGATGCTAGTGTGTGTTTTATTGTTGTTACCAGAGGAAGCTTGACTCCACTGCCAGGCTGTACGACCCTCCGTCTGCCTCTCTTACCTGCAGAGAGACTGAAGTCATTGTTGCCGTGGGTTACCCAGCATGTAAGGGAAGCGCAGTGTCACCTTTAAGCTCTTGCTTTCCATCATCAGTCGTCTGATGTTGACATCATTTCTTTATTCCTCCCCAGCTGGTAAATCCACCTTCTTTCACACCCACATTATTCCAAAAGGCTACGTCTATGTAAACAGGGTGAGTGAATCACCTCCATCTTCTAATTAAACAACCCTGTAAACGTTTTTTCTTGGAATATTTTGACGTTGGACCTGTTGTTCCTGCATCAGGACACGCTCGGCTCTTGGCAGGCCTGTGTGTCGGCGTGTGAGCGCGCTCTGAGGGAGGGCCAAAGCGTTGCTGTGGATAACACCAACCCTGACCTAGAGTCTCGAAAACGGTAGATATAATTGTTGCCGTGTTTAGTGTGACAGTGTCACTAACTGTTTTATTGTCCTAATGTACTCACCCACTGGATACACCTTTATGTACAAAGGCTTGGTAAAGATGAGTCATATTACAAGCAGACACATGAACGTATTTGCAAGCAGGGTGGAGATGTCCTGTGTGTTTGATTTAAACTGTCATTTAAGTCACTTTTTGGCTCAGTTTGGAAGATTATTTCATATGCATATATTAGACAGTAGTAAAAGTCATTTCAAGAGCTGAAGCCATCCAGGGACTCAAAAAAATGTATTACTTAAAGCCCATCGGGTGCATTTCCTGTACCATAGTCATTAAGGGCTGTTGTTGGTGTTGCATTTACAATACTCATTTTAACAAAGATCACTAAATAAATTTGATGGGAAAAATCTAAATAAATGTGCATTTATAGTTGGAAGTGTGTAAAACTACATTTCAGTGTGTATATTTTCAGATATGTGGACGTGGCCAAGGCAGCAGGGGTATGTTGTCGCTGTTTCCAGTTCTCTGCCTCTCTGGAACAAGCCAAGCACAACAACAGAGTATGACCCAACTCTCCACACAGCTCTTTGTATGCATGACTCGGTTTTATCCTGATGACTGTTTTCTGATTTTCTGTTTTGTTCCTGTCAGTACCGCGAGATGCTTCCATCCAGCAGTAAACATGCAAAGGTGAACGACATGGTTTTCCACAGCTACAAGTAAGTGGAACTGGAATAATACAAGTGATTCCTGTTAATGGACGACCCTGTTTGTTCTGATTCCTACTGAATTAACTGCTGTGTCTCTGTGAACAGGAAACACTTTGTGGCTCCCAGTCTGTCTGAAGGATTCTCCCAGATCCTCCAGATCCACTTTGTTCCAGACTTCAAAGACAGCCAGTCTGAAACTCTGTACAGACAGTTCTCTGAAGGCTGATTGAACAGATTAAACACCTTTTACTTTTCTGTAAAGACAGCAACTTGAATTGTGGGCTGGCTGGTGCAGTTTCTAATGTCTGACTGGAATGAGACACTATGATAGCGGGGAAGTTAATTAGGCTTAAAGCTGAGAATCAGGTCATTTATTCTGGCTGTAGGAAAGAGTTCAGTGGTTTATATAAAAAAACAAATGCAGTCTGATTAAGTGCTGTATACACACTGAGCATATAGAAAAATGAGTAATATTGCTTGGTTTTATTTTGGGAACCTACTGTTGTTTTATTGCAGCTCATTCAGAATCACAACACAAAAATGGACAATAAAGCTTTAAAATCTGTTATTGCTGTTCATGACTCACAACAAAAATCTGGGTCTTTCCATGGAATGGGTGCCATTTCCACATTGCAGGAAATGGATGATTCAGTCCTGCTATTGATACTCAAGTGTTTTACACATAAAATAAGGAACAGGACTGAAGGTAACAGGAGTTTTTAGCAGAGTTTGCAAAAACATGAAATATAACCTCATGGCATTCTTGCTAAAAGCATGAGACCAAGCACAATGTGGAGATTTACCATGTATATGTTCAAAGTGAACAACTGATGCATGATTTAACAGGACAGTTTGCTGAGATTGATCTCTTTGATTATAGTTAAACTATGACCATATATACAGAAAAATGAACGAGAGAGCTTAGATTTAGTCTCATCAGAAGATTCAGCTTCTTGTGATGTGACTAGTGGATGTTCCACATGAATCAGGGTAACAGGACTGAGTGAAAACTCAGGGACACGACTAAAATGTGCATTTTTATTTTAAAAATACTGATTGGTTTTTAAATAAATACTTGTAAAGAATAGATGAAATATTGAAATACTCAGGAATTACAAAAACTCAAATAGATTTAGGATTTATTAATCATATTTTATTCCACAGTATGATGTTGCAGAGTGAGGGACAGGTGAAATATGCAGTGTTTAAGGTTTTCATAGTAGGTTTTATTCATTTTCCAAGCACATAGCTAAAATATGGGATCTGATCATTGTGCAGGACAGTTAGCTAAGTTAGAAAACTTAATTAATAAAATGCCCTGAATGAAGACGGACAGGCGCGTGAGAGATCATCACAGCTTCAGTAAGAGAGGAGAAAGTGTAGTTTCATAGTCAGATAAATTGGTAGTAAGATCAGCGAGTCTCCAAAATGGAAATGGAAAAGTCATAATCCCTGCATTGGGATCAGACCAAATCCTTCACTTTGCTCTAGATGTCCGGCAGGAACTGGATGTCTTTACCCAGCCACTCCTTCAGCCATGGCATTATCTCGAAGAGGTTGATGTGAAAGTCTCGAGCACCTGGAGGAGGACTGCTGCTGCTGTATGGCCCACGAGCAGACAGCTCACATGTATCTGTGATGCCCCAGCTCACGACTCCCACCTGAGGAGGAAAGGAGGAGACTATTCAGAGTCAAGAGTACAAAGATCTCTGCGGTGAAAAGGAGGGAAACAGACCTGGAAGTAGCGCTTTCTTTTCTGCAGAAACAAGGGTCCACCAGAGTCTCCTATAAACACACACACACATTACTGCTGAAGGAATCGTGCATATGTCTGCTGACATGTTCAGTACATGTGCAGACCTTTGCATGTGATGGCATCCTGGTATCCCTCAGTGCCCCCGGTGCAGAGGAATCTCTCTGTTACAAACTCCTCCAAAGTCACGTCCGTGGGCTGCTTCAGTAATGTCCTGGCTTTCTCCACACAGGCAGTCCTCTGCAGATATAACACACTGTAACACTTTGTGTACCTGAGGCATCATCGATGACAGATATGAGCCTCACCTGAGTCTGTGTGTGAATATGTGTTTGTTTACGTTCCTCCTTCTTGTGGGTGAAAAAGGCAGGAGTCTTCTCATATGCTAGGAGTTCCTTTCCTGTTCACATGCATTGATTTAACTCGGCAAACGTTCAAGACATACTGACGTTTACCAAGAATAAGTGACAAATAAATTATTCTCTCATTAAAAGTCTCATACTGTGGTCCTCGCAAGTAGAGTTGATTCTCCTCATGGCTCGTGAGGCTGGTATGGTGCATGGTAGACAGATGGGTCTGTTGGACAATGTGAACACACCAGATAAATGAGGCAGGAAACTAGAAAGAAACACACCTGCTACTTGCACTTTTATGGCTAAACTTGTTCCAAACATGGCTTTTTAGCTGGATGTGACCCAGGCTGGCACCCAGCTGTGTGGTTCTTGAACTGGCTTTAGACCTGATTCTTTGTAATGAACCAGAAAAATAGATTCCTGTCTAAGAGAGAGGAGGCGGATAGAAGGGGAAGGACTTTATTTTGACGAGCACATCAGGGCCTTTTAGAAGACGGGGAGTAGTCATATAGACCAGGAACGCAGAGAGCTGGAAGCCAGCTTTAAAAAACAAATGTGCCAGGAAACATTTACAAATAAATTAGTTGATGTTAAAGGGGACATTTCAGAAAAAAATCCACTTTTAAGCCTTTAAATACATGTTTTTGTGCACTTTTAGGTGTTTAGGAATGCAGACAATGTAAATTTATTCCTCCCTGATGCTGCGCATATGTCTTTATAATCTTTGTGGTCATATTTGTCAGTCTGTTTAATTTTCTCTATTAGGTTTTTTTTAATCTATTACGTCACAGTATCTGCTGTGGGTCTGTAAAATAAGGTCGTGGACTTCCAGGTTATCAAATTGGTGAATTGGATACTCACCAATAAAATGTTTCTCTGCCGGGAGATTAGCATAACGATGCTATCAAGCTACAAACATGGCAGAACAGGGTTATAAGGTGTGTGTGGAGCGAT
>JBAMHV010000009.1:3903662-3918152 GCA_037177535.1 Pseudomugil gertrudae | reverse complement strand
CTCAGAACAGGGTTATAAGGTGTGTGTGGAGCGATACACACATCAGAACAGGGTTATAAGGTGTGTGTGGAGCGAGAATAAGCAGGAATTTAGACCAAAGCATTGCGGTTCTACTTTGGGCATTTATTTACCTAATTTGCTTTGTTTAGTTCTGTGTCCAGTTGCTTGTTTTAAAGTTTGATTAAAATATTAAAAATAAATATTTCTATCAATAAATAAGAAATTCATTACCAACAAATTAATTACTCAAAGGTGCTTTAAAAAACTAAAATGGACAGTGAAACTAGATAAAGAGCCATTTGGGAGTCGAAAGAACTGATCCTTCTAAGGGAATGGGTCCAAAGAGCCGAATTTTTAGGAGCTGAACTTCTTCCCATCACTTTTTAAAAGCCTTTCCTTTGTTACGGCTTACCTGGTTGTCCAGGACAGTGGGATGCTGCTGTTTGTCCAAAGCAGAGCCACATCATAGTCATAGAATTCAGACACATTTCTTTGACTTAGCTCCCTGATGCTGTAATTTGAGTGTATCATCACTTTGCCAACATCAACTCCTCCTCCACCTAGGAGCCAAAACAGAACTTACAGAAAAGAGACGATGGATGGATATAAAAAATAAATTAAACACTGGTTTCAGGCAAACTCGTACACAGAACCCAGCTCTAGAATCAGATTATTTCTTTATTACAATGTTTACAACCCAACATTGCACTAACCGTGTACTATAGTCAGCTTTTCTGGGACTCTGTTGTTAGTGAAGCAGTGAGCAGCGGTTAAAACCCAGTTCTGACTTAAAATGGATCCTGAGCAGTACTTTTTGGGTCCCCATTCAGGCTGTAGAAAAAGACTAAATTAATGAGTGACAACTTTAAATTCCCATGATGCTTTTAGAGGGTTCACAAAGCTCTTACTGATTCCAGAGTCACATGCCAGGGCTTGGTGTAGGCTTTTACTGAACCCTGCAGTTTCTTGGAGATATCTTCCTGAGCTATCCCACACATCGTCACACTCTGATCACCTGTTTTAACATCCAAACAGGTGAACTGGAAAAAATGTTGATTTAGTGGCGTTTGGTTGAGTGGATGCTGCTACTCACTAATGATGCTGTTGAACACATCTCCCAGGGTCTGGAAATCTTTTAGGATGAAGAGATGCTGCTCATCTGTTTTCTTTGAGGCCAACAAGTTCAGCTCCTGTTTCTTTACTTCCTCTCCAATGCCAAATACATAGACATCTGGAAAAAGCACACAGCGCAGTTGAAAGACGTTTTAAAACTATCATTTGAGTAAATATTCTGATTCATTCTTATCACGACACCTAGCATTTTCTCGTTTGTGTGATCGTGGGGTGTGCTGTCGTAGTCGAGTAAATGCCGGATCTGGGCCAGAGCAAACTCCGGTTTCTTGCCTGTGTTGGAGTGACCTGCAGTGACAAAGAATAGGAGGAAATTATTGTGATTTAAAGGCAAGACTATAGGCAATGAGAAGCAAAGCAAGTTTATTTGTTTTTAGCACATTTTACGTACAATACAATCCAATATGCTTTGCATGAAAGATCAAAATCATCACAATAAGGAACAGAAGAAGCATTAAAAGCACACAATAGATTATAAAAACAAACAAAATCATATTAAGACAATTGAATTAATATGCAAAACGTAAAATCATATAAAATAATTAAAACAAAAGAAAACATCAGTCTTGTTAAAAGCTTATTTTATGAAGAACAGAAATGTTTCTAATCTGGATGTAAAAGTGTCTGCATGTGGTGAGAGTTTAATCTGTACTAGCAGTTTGTTCCACATGTTTGCAGCATAGCTAAACGCTGCTGACCCTCTCCTCTCCCAAATCTCAGTTTTATCCTTATTTAATGGTAAAAAAAAATGTTTATTTGCTCTGACACAGTCCGTCGGTCAATTGGTGACAGAGACACATAAGGTTGTGTATCGTCAACATAACTGTGATAATTAATATTAAAATTCTGTAATATTTGACCATAACAAAGCAAAAAGAAAAGTGCAGCCACTTAAAACAAAGTGATTAGTGCAGGTGTTTGTATTTACCATCCGTTTCTATGATGATGATGTTCTGAGTCTCATTAAAACCGTTCCTTGCGCTGTTTTGCTTTAATAAGCCAATCCTCTCATAGACATTGTTCAGTGCAGAGTACAGGTTAGTCCCTGTTTTACGCCCATGACCTGCAGAGGAAAAAAACACATATTTGACACACTACATAATCATAAAGTGCAAATTCTAATGTCTTATTGTTCAGTTTCCATATCAAGTCATTTCATGAAGCAGAGAAACACAACACAAGTCCTACTGTGGTAGTCGAACTCCATAAGGAGGTCTATGACATCATCGGTGTCACCACTGACATCTGTTTGTAGGATGTCTACAATGACTTTAACCTCACTGGCGAATGACAACACGTGGAAATTCAGCTGCACGTCGTAGCTGTCCAGCTGCACAGACATGAAGAGGATGGCATAAAATAAGAAGCCAAAGTGAAGAAACGGTTTATATTTCTGGTTTTGTGTCGACCTTTCTGATCAGAGCAACAGTGGCAGTCCTGGACACCTCAAAGTCCTTCTTTTTAATACTTCCTGATGTATCCAGTAAAATGTAGATGTTCATTTTACTGACTTCAGCCACACGGAAGGCTCGGCCAAAAGAAGAAACCTCTCCTTTATACACACACAAAGCAGACTTATTCCTCTTGCAGATCATTTATGAGCATTTATAAATAATCTTAAATGCCCCGCCCCGTTCTGCAGGCTACCCACTTATCTTTTTGGAGTCTGGAGAGAATACATCCATCACTCCTGCCAGTGATCCTGCCAAAGCTGCAGCCACAAATCTCGGGGAGTCAAATGTATTCTGACCTGAGATAAAGCACAAAAAGGAATAAATCACCTTTTATGCATCTGCAGGTTATGAAGACAGTTATAATATTAAGGGAAACTTTTGAATTGAGACACCTTGGCACCGTGGTGTTGAGCCACTCCACTCCCTGTTCTCCAGGCAAACTCTTTCAGCCGACCCAAGTAGCTTCAGGCTAGTCTGACACCGATAAGTCACCTTCTCTCCTCGGTGAAACCGACCAGCTGACCTCTCGGACCCCGGTGGGGTTCCAGGGTCATCACAGTCATCAGCTGCACAAAAAGAAACAGATATGTTCATTATTGCACTTTAGATTAATTGGGAACAGCCTCCCACCCCCCATGACAACGGGTCTTCTCTTTTTCATTCTCTGTCGTAGATGGCTATCGTTACCTTACCGTGATTATCACAGATTGGAGTGTCTCCTGTCCAGTCTCCTGAAAGAGTGCAGATTCTGTGTGCTGATCCGTGCAGGGTGAACCCTTCCTGGCAGGAGAAGCTCTGTGTCGTGTTGACATGGAACCACTGGTTTCTGGGCCAAAAGTTGCCGTTATCCAGCTGCAGCTGAGCTGGACACAACACATCTGAGCACAGTAGAGAGAAGGTTGTTTAAAAGAGGATGAAACAGCAGAGATAAGGATGAGAAGATTTTTGCAAATAAATAAAAACATCCAGTACCTTTGCATGTTGCTTTGAATGCAGGTCTGCCATTCGAGGTCATGGTTGACCACTCTCCATCAGCTCCGCAGACCCTGTTGCGGACAGGGTATGGGTACTGCGCTGGGCCACAGTGATATGTCAGCACACTGCCCTGCAACCCTTCCTGGAGAGGAAATACAGTTCTATTCACTTTAATCAGTAATTAACAGGAGGCTTTCCAGTTAAGGGCTGCTGAAGCAGGGTGTTGTAAGATGGATGTCTAATCTGGCCTGCTGGAAGAATTTGGCTTTTATGAGAATTTAAGTCGACATTTACACATTTTTAATAAAAGTAACTGACTGCACATCCTGTTTAATCCATCCATCCATTATCTACCGCTTATTCCCTGAATGGGGTCACGGGGAGGCTGGAGCCAAGCCCAGTGGACATTGGGTCGCCGGTCCATCACAGGGCCAACACACATAAACAAACAACACACTCACTCCTATGGGTAATTTAGAGTGTTCAATCAGCCTATAGTATTTAAATATAAAACATTTACAAGGCAAGATTAATTTTTTAGGTGTCAAGGTACCAACACACACCTAAAAATGTTTGTACAGCTAAATCATTTCTAAATCTTTACAGATTATTCTAATCATAATGTTAAATAGATTACGTTTCACTTCCAGGCAGCTGTGATTCAGTGTTGCAGTCACTGGGATATGTAGGTTGTTTGAAAAGGATAAACTGTGGCAAACTATTGTTAACATTGCACTTTATCAGGTGTTTTACGATATGCAATGTAGAAGGATAATTAATTAAATTTAAAACATCTTAAACGTCTTTTCAGTAAAACTCGGTTTCATAGATTTTTATGCTGCTATTTTACTGGTCTTGAGATCAAATCCTGCTAAATGTGACCCATGGTCTTGTGATTTTAGGAAGCTATCCATCACAAACCGATCACTGTCAACACTGTTTAGAAATATTCAAGTTTTTCATTTCCAACTTAATAAATCAGAAACTCAGAAATGAAATAGTCCATTTATATTTAACCTCTTCATTACCACCAGATGGTGATAGAGTGTAGTAATGGGTCATCGGCGACCCGGTGGGAATTGAGAGGTTATTATCAGATGTTCCACTTTTTGTGCAAAATTTGATGCTTGAACCAAACGTGCTCAACATGTGACGTTCACCTGTGAATAGCTGACGTGTCCGTTTTTAATGCTTTCTGTGGTCGAGCAGTTGAGAGGCTGTTGATCTTCATATACTTCATCCTCATAGTCATAGCTGTCGTCCTGCAGAAGCACTGGAGTTCAAAGGATATGTGTGCACACGGTGAGCAAACTGCTCTGTATACACATGCAGCTGTTTTGCATAAAACCATATAAATTGACCTACATCAAGCTCCCTAAACACTGAAAAGCTTACCCCTTTGGATGTAGATGGAGAATAATATCCACAGTGTAGACTTTGCACGCATTTTTGTCTCTATGTGACAGAAATCCCAAAGTGTCTGAATCGACCTGCATCCAGCTGTTTTATGTGCTGAATGAAAACCCTCCAACACAGCACAAACAAGCGAGAGAGAGATTAAGCAATATAGGAACAGAACACAGATTTATGCTCACATATTCTTTTTTTTTTGCTACTACCTCTTTCCTTTAATTCAGGATTCTGTGAAGTCATGTTTCTTGAGGTGCAGGCTTAAAGTATAAGTGGTTTCCGCATCCCCAATTTAACAACCAAGTTTACAATTTTGGATCTTAAAACAAGTTTTTGTACTTCTTACTGGTATTCTGGCATTCTCTCACATGTAGCTATAGACAATCCACTATATATCTAACAATCTAACCCTAACCAACCTGGAATCAGTAGTAAATGACTGGTGTCTCTGTGCCAGTGGTTTGAACTTGTGTGTGTGTGTGTGTGTGTTATTGTGTTTATTTAGTTTGAGCAACTTCTCATCCAGGATTGAACATGCAAGTGTGTGTTTCAAATAAACTGTTCAGGGTTTAAAAGATCATTATGGGGATCATAGAGATTTAACCCAGACCCCTCACCCTCCCTCTCTCTCTGCCCACCTTACCCGGAGGCTCAGTCCACTCAGCTGACTTGGCTTTGCTCGGCACTGAGAAACTTTATAAAACCCTTTTGTAACTAGTCACACAACCAAAAAACAAGAGTTGAGGCTGCTCATGCTGAGCAAATGGCCAGAAATCAGCGAGACATGGACGTTTTGATAACCAGAATCTAAAAATCCTTCACTGTGAATGTATTTTTGTTTAAGTTGCTCATTTTCATGTGGATTATGTTGATGGATTCCCAACTAAGAGCTGTGCTGTGCGGGAGGATTGAATGCTGCGTGTGTCTGCAACAGTGAAGGTTCACAGCCTGTGCAAAATAAAAGATGATAAAGCTTTTAAACACCTTCACAGACAAACTGCTTTCTTCAGATGTTTTTGTTAAAACACTGGGCCCTTTGAGAAGAGGATCAGAGTCCCACTTCTTTCCCTGAGAGACTAAAAATGTCTGACCTCAGCCAAGTTACGATCTACTCTGACTCGTCAGACATTTATAAGGTGAGTGAGAAAAATCAAAACTTTGTAAATCTTCTCAGAAACTATTTTTTAAAAGCTGACTAAAGATAACTGGGTAGATTTACCTTGTTTGTGACTGTGGCTTTTAAAGACCCACTTGGGTAATTACAGTGGGGCCAAATCCTTGTCTTTAAACTGCTATGTGGATGTTGGGCCATGAAATATGATATAAAAATATGATATAAAAAGACCTAAGCACTTTGAACCAATCCCAGTTTAAGTTAACTTTGTTTAGTTCATTTAAAACTGTGATCACCAACTCCAGTCTTTGAGGTCAGCCATCCATAGTTTCTCTGCTGCAAAACACCTGACTTAGATCTACGGCTCATTAACTATCAGGGTAACAAGTTGCTGGAGAACCTTGGTGTGTTGTACCCAAGGAAGCATTAAAACCTGCAGGATGGTCTTGAGGACCAGAATTGGTGACTGTAGATTTACAATAATTTGCTTTGTCAGGCTTCTGCTGAGACCTGCATGTCATAAGTCTAACATGAAATATATATTTCAGGCTTTTAACGTTGTTGTCTTGCAAAGCACAGCCTGGCTTCTGACCATTCAGATTTCCTTTTGGAGGATATCAGATTTGCCTGCAGGAAAAACTAAAGCAGTACTTTCACATACGAAATGCAAAGGAAGCTAATGAAGAGCTCAGTACTGAAAAGTTTAGTGATTATTCAGCAGTAGGGTTTCCCTGCTGCAACACATCTGTTCAAATCCATGTTTCATTAACAGGTTTGTGCAGATCTTTGCAACAATGCAGGTGGAGATCGATTTATTTTAAATCTGGTGTGTTGCAGCAGGTAAATGTCTAAAACCTGCTGCATGGCCCTCCAGGACCAGAGTAGGTGACCCCCACCCCCGCAGCCTTTCAGAAAGACATCATTTGTTCCCATCTTTTTAGTGTAATAACGTGGTTGGACTGGCATTGTGTACTGTTTTTGTACCAACAGGGTGAGTTTAAAATAACTTTATGTAAAAATCTTGGTTTATTTTAGGATTAAATACACCGTGTCCTAAAAAATCCCAGGAAACTGGACAGGTAGAGAACAAAAGAAGTACCAGGTCTAAAAACAGGACAACAGTGTCTGAAAGCGATGTCCTTAGTCCTTATGAAGTTATTTGAATGAGAGATGCATCCATTTATTGCTCGAAGCCTCATTAGAAATGTTCTCCATGGAAGAGTTGCTGTCAGGAAACAGTAAAAAAAGGATGATGTCATGTGACACAGCATTATATTGAAACAAATCTGCTTTATTTATATTGCTTCTTTTAAAGTTAAATGTAGCTCAAAGTGCTTTAGACATCAAAAACAAAATGAGGGAGAATGCATCAGGTGTTAAAATTAAGACAATTTGTAACTAATCATAAAAACAAGAAGTCATGTTACAACAAAATGGCCAAAAGTATCCTAATAATAAAACTGCAACAAAACAAGAAGTCAAATTCAAAACAAGTATAGAAAAATAAAAATGTATCAGTGGATCAGCTACAGATTCTCAGAAAGGTATAAGTCTGAAATCTGTCAGTCTGAGTCTGAAAACTGAAGGCTCTACATGTACCAACCAGTTTTACAGCATCACTCTGGGACATTACAGCGAAGCCACCCTGTTTAATGTGTCAAACAGGAGCTAAAGACAAAGACTGCTTCCTCACAGTGAAACCAGAAACAAAGACAAAGACACTAGCATCATATGATCAGATAATAAGATCAGACGCTCAGGTTTATGGAGCCAAAAGAAACCTGACGTGCTACTCACAGAGACTAAAAAAATGACAATAAAGCTGATCAGGCTGAGGTAAACAATAAAGAGGATCATCTAAGCTCATTAGTATAGTTTAAACTCTGTGCCTTACATGGATTACTGTATTTTCATCCATGTTTGCACATGTTTCACATTGTACCAGTGCACAACAAAAGGAAGGCTGTGTACAATAATGTATTTATGGGGTGCATCTTATGTGTGTGACAAGAGAAAAGACAAAGTCAGTGACAACATTCATGCATTTCTTTTAATACATAGTGGACAAAAAATACATATTGACAGCATTTTGGAAATTTTTCAATATTTTGTTCACATCATTGAATTATTTGGCTTCAAATGAAATATTCTAAAGTAAAATAGTTGTATTTGTATTTAGTGTACTGTTGTCATAGCGACGGCAAGCTATGCCACGCCAAGAAAAGGGTCTGAGTTACTTTTTATTAGAAAAGGAAAGAAACAGGCTTTTCCTTTGAGATGTTTCAGCCTACTGAGAAAATTTACTGTACAGTTCCAGAAAATGAAAGTTATTTTCATTTCCCGTTTCTCCTTTTTTCTCTCTGTGTGTGTGTGTGTGTGTGTGGGTGTGTGGGTGTGTGTTCTGCTTTCTGCAGAATGTGTTTTGTAACCCGGCCTTTGACCTGGAAGGGGAGCGGGAGGAGAGGGTGGAGGGATTCAGGACGTCTTCTTCCACCCCTGAACCAATCAAACCTCCAGCAGCTAGTAAGTCAGCCAATCAGCTTCCTGCTTTCAGGGACTGAACTCAGGATATTCTTGCATTTTATATATAAATAACACAAATCTTTTAAATAAATGCAATATATTGACAATGTAAACATTATTAACGATGCTTTTATGTGCTGTTTGAGTGAATATTTATCCCTTGAATGCTTTAAAGAATATATTCATCTGTAGGTTCAGGGTTGTTATTATGTTTCTCAGTTTAGAGTTGTAAAATAGAAATCTGGATTAAAATCTGGATTAGTGGAGTGGGAGGGTGTAAATCTTTAGTAGCTGTCAGTTCTAATTTCCATCATCTTTGGGGCAGAAATAGGTCTGAATCTCAGCTGCTTCCATTCTGAATAAATACACACAAAAACAGCCACCCTTACTAAAAATTAGTATACTTGAGGTACATGTTTTAAAGTATACTTAAGTATAGAAAAGCATATCTTCAAGTGTACCTTTATGTACCAAGTACTAATAGAAGTATATTGGTTGTTAACTTACAAGTATACTTCTTGGGACTAAATTGGCCCACTTGTAATGCTTGTAAAGTTTATTTTTGATAAGTACTTAAAATGTACACAAAAAAGTACACTTAAATAACACTTGAGTATACTTATTTTTTGGTAAGGGCAGACTTTCCCTCTGACACGTGAAACAGGATCCATTTCTAATATGATTCAGGTTTTGTCACAACTTGGAATTCTCACCTAAGTCTCAGATTGGATGTGATTTAATGCTGTTAATTATAAAAGGCACGATGAAAGTAGCATCTATATTTTGTTCTTGTTGAGGCGTAGGTTGTGGTCTTTTAGGATTGTGTGTGATACGTTTCCGGGGTCCAGGCTGGGGTGTGGTGGTGGTCTCTGCTGCTGTTCTACTGCTGTTAGCGGCTATTGGACTCGTGCTGGCCCTCATCCTCACACGTGAGTTCTTGCTCTGCCACCACGGTGAAAAAGAAATATTTCAACTCGTGATGAAATTTGCAAACAGCTGTATTAAGAGGTCCTGTGTGCAACCAGAGAAAAGGGTTTAAAGGACTTTATCTGTTCCTCCTGCAGATATAAACAGCCATGCAGTGGAGGATGAGTTGATCCCCATGGCGACTCCAAACCTGCAGAGTGCAGGAAATGATGAATCCCATGTTTCACCCACAGTAACTGCTGACAGAGGCCAAATGAACATCACTGCAGCACCACAGCCTGCCCAGATCCCCCTGTCTGAAACACGTGAGTGCTTATTTTATTTTCCTATTCCATTACAAATCATTTTTTATACTTCATTTTTATTCTATACAATATTCATTTTGTTCTTGTTTTATTTTTTATTTATTATATGTATTTTATTCCCTCTCATTGAAATTAAATAAACTTTAAAAATATGATATTATTTGACATATTATTCTATCCTATTTTTTTATTTTATTTAAATAAAGGAGTAATTTTCCGATTTAATTGGAAAATAAAATGTACCTATTATAATATTCCCTTTCCCAGAATGTGGTGGTGTATTGACCGACTCCAAAGGCAGTTTCAGCTCTCCAAACCACCCGGGCTCCTACCCCCCCAACTCGCTGTGTGTGTGGGTGATCCGGGTCCCGCCCCCTTACTTGGTCCAGATTCATGTGTCCTCCCTGACATTAGAGGGACCATCTCGATGTCTGTTTGACTGGCTGGAAGTCCAGGAGCAGATTGAGCAGAGCTCGGTGGTTACAAGGTTGGTCCTGTCCAACAGGTGTCACAACAAAATCTGTGTCCCATCAGAATCCGTGACCACAGGGCGCGCTAGTCTACATTTTGCAGCATAATATATGTTTTACAAGACGATCGAGGGCTTGAAAACACTTAGATGAGATGAGAAAACATTTGTTAGCCCCTCAGGAGGGAAATTGTCATGCGAGTTCATTATAATAAAGGTACAGTAAAGTCACACGTTCTGGTTGTGATCAGAAATGGTGACTTTTGTTGTTAACAGAGGCTCATGTGTGTCAGAAGAAACGTGACATGAGTGATGAACTCAGACATCAAATCAGGTTTTTTTAAATTGTCCTTATTAGTTTTATTTAAGTGTTTTCAAGATCTTGCTCATCTTTTAAGACGTATTTGTAGATAAATGTATGCCAGTGGCCCCTGAGGTCACATATTCTGATGGGTCACAGATTCTGTTGTAACACCTTTCATTGTCAGGCTCCTCGTTAAGAGTTAGTGTGACATTACTTCACACAGTAGATGGTGCCAGAGCTCTGATTTTACATGCTGTGGCCTTCTTGGAAATCTCTCATGGGAATACTTTGACCTCTATGCTCACTTAGTCTTGGAAAATTCTGGGGAAAAAAATTATAAGCTCCTCCCTACAAATTGTTTAAAGTATTTAAAGATGAAGTGCTTTATGTTGTGGCAAAAAAAAGCTGTAGGCTAATATGTAGTGGAATAAAAACAAATGTTTGCTTTCCTGCAGGTTCTGTGGAAATGTTGCACCACCCACAGTCAACACAAACAGCAGCACAGTGTGGGTCACCTTCCGCTCTGATGGCAGCATAGCAGGCAACGGCTTTACTGTGCAGTACTCAGCCATCTTACCCGGACACAGTCAGTATTTTACAGTGCATGTATGCTTATACGATGCCCCTTGGCATCTTCATGCACGCATTTGGTCCATGTTTCCTCAGAAAGCTGCTCCAGAGAAGAGTTCATGTGTGACGATGGGCGCTGTCTGCTGCCTGTGTCTGTCTGCGATGGGCATCCAAACTGCCACGACCATACAGACGAGGCAAACTGCAGCCAAAAACACACCGGTGGGAGCGCAAGAACAGGAGTTTATCTCAATCCTAAGACATGAAGACACGAATAAGCTTGTGAACTTTGTTGCTTCACAGAATGTGGTGGCCAGAAGTTTGGGTCGTATGGTTATCTAGAAAGTCCAAATCACCCCTGGCCTTACCCTCACCAACAGGTCATAATGCAAAGAGAAAAAACACACACTAAACCCATCATAGTATGATAAAAGCTCTTCCTTTTCATGTTTCTAGTTGTGCATATGGTCTATATCTGTTGACGAGGGTCACATCATCTCGCTGAGCTTCAAAAACTTCAGCCTGGAAACTCAGGACGTGTGTGAGTTTGACTATGTGGAGGTGTATGACAGCGCTGGCACCAGAGCTGGAAGGGTCTTAGGGAGGTAAGACACCCTTTCTCCAACATCACCACGCACCATCTTTTCACCCAGCTGAACAATCTGGTTTGCCGAGAGATCAGGATCTGCAGCTTTTGTTTGCTGCACACCAGGTTTTGTGGTACCACCCTCCCACCGGACCTGACCTCCTCTGGCCCCTACATGACAGTGGTGTTTGTGGCTGATGAGGGTGTGGCTGACAGCGGCTTCAATGCAACGTATCAAGCTGTATCAATAATGGACAGTAAGTTACTGTTTTCCATGTTTATGACAAAAATGACGTGTAAAGTTCATCTGCATATTTGTAGAATTACAGTTTATACTGCTAAGAAGACAGCTGGGGGGTGGGGTGAGGGTTAGTTGTTGAATATGACTCTTCATTGATAGAAGTAACCCAGATTAGAGCGTATTTGCTGTGTTGAGATTCGGTGCTGCAAAAAGGAAACAGAGTTCTCTGTTTAAGGAACGTGTGGCCCCAACCACTTTACCTGCAGTACTGGGGAGTGTCTTCAGCACCAGTGGCTGTGCGATGGCTGGAGCGACTGCCCAGATGGAGCTGATGAACTGGACTGTGGAAACTCCACATACCCTCCCTTCAGTGAGTTATCTCTGACCTGGATCAGAGCACACTGAGAACTTAATGCTTTAATGTGAGCGTCAGCAGCATGAAAACAATCACTTAGCTTAGAATAAGTCAATTAAAATGTTTCGTAGATAAATTATGGTTGGGATGTTTTGATTTAAAGAATAAAACATTCTCTCATTAAACCAGCTTCACCATGCGAGTTAATAGAGGTGGAGATGTGCCAGGGCCTCAGCTATAACCACACCTCATTCCCCAACATCTGGCTGTCCATAGCCGACCAGAGAGAAGCTGCAACGCTCCTGCGACAATATCGGGTAAAAGTTACCTTTATAACTTCTACATAAAGAGACCAAACATGATAAAACTCAGGCAGCTGTAGTTTATGCACCCTCCTTTTCCTTGGTTTTGTCCCCCAGGTGCTGATGGAGCTGGCGTGCTTCGAGCCGCTGCAGAGGCTGGTGTGTGGGATGTTTCTTCCTCAGTGCAGCCCTGACGGTGGCGTCCTCCAGCCCTGCCGCTCCGTCTGCTCCTCGGCCGAGCAGCAATGCAGCCAAGCCCTGGACCTCTTCTCCTTCAGCTGGCCGTTCAACTGCCACCTCCTGCCCGACTCACAGGACCCCGTGGAGTGTTCACAGCCTTGAAGCTTCGATTGCAACGATGTACAAAGTTAATGTTATGTTCATGGACGAGGACATCGATCCAGCCTTACAACCAGAAAATAGCAGCTTTGTGACATGTTCGAGGACTAAAGGTCTGCACTTGCTACATCTGGAAACAAGAATACATTTTGCTATTTGAGTGTAATTTATGCAACTTGAAACTAGATGTGTTGAAGCTGTAAAGTTTGTGTTGATTTGACAGTAAAATGTACGTTTACAGCCTCAGGTAGAAGTCAAATGATACGTTTTGCTCTTTTTGTTGCTTTGATGTCAACAGCTTCAAATGATGAGAGTAAGTTTAAGGTAAAATAAACTTTATTGCATTGATCTTTCACACATTTACAATGTGCTTCTCTGACTTCAGTGTTTACAGATTTGATCTGTAGAGAAAAAAACCACGAGTAACAGAATGAATGGCAACCAGCTGGAAAACATGGTGTGTGCTTTACTGACTTCACAGAAACTCTGAAGTTATATTTCCGTTTTCAAGCTAATCATTAAAAGATGTCTTCTAGTAGGATACGTTTATTTATAATCTAAGTAGTGAAGTATTTTAAAATAAAGCCTTCTCACTTCTTCACCCTGAAACCAGTTGATCAGACATTGAAGGTGTTTTTTACAGTCATGTGAATGCAGCAGGCTCGTCTTTAAACCCACAACCTTTTCAGAGTGGATTCTTACATCCGAGGCGAAGCCTGCGCGTAAAGGAGCAGGGAAAGACCTGCTTTCTACAGAGAGTGAATAAATAATACTGTTTTCATTGGTTCCTGACATGGTTTTGTTAAACAAAGCTGGAACACAGTCATGCTTCCTTCACCGTAAGGCTTACAAAGTCCGTGTCCGAGCCACTATAGAGGTACAACCAGTTTCAGGGTGTGGTCCAGGGCAACCGCAGTCAGGCCCCACACTCGATGCTTCCCGTTACGAAACACTGGCAGCGTGTAGCCATACTTGTCACCAGTGCGAAAGTGGGTGTAGCCACGGTTTCGTGGGTTGCACAGGTGTGACACGGACAAGGTGAAGATTTCCTCCACCTGGAGAAACAAAAATAAAAGCGCGCGCACACACACACACACACACACGTGTATTTCATCACTTTTCTGCCAAAAGTCTGCTTTGATTAAAAACAGAGTCAGTCCTCTGGTGAATCAGACTCTTATAAAAATCTGATTTGAAAATAGTATTTAGCAATAAAATGTAAGATTTCCTAAAAACCTTTTTTCTCTTTTTCATAATTTTATTGCATTCTTTCAACAGTACCTTTCAGGGGTTTAATGTGTGTTCATTAAGTCACCTAAGTGTTTAGATTAAAGAAAAAAAAACGAGCAAACTAGAAGAGATAAATCATAACTGCACAAGAAACAATTTGAAACTATCTTTGGCATATATAATCAGCTCAACACATCTGCACAGGACCGTATAAGCATCCGTATGAATAGAGTATTGCAAATGATATATATATAT
>JBAMHV010000009.1:3888904-3903562 GCA_037177535.1 Pseudomugil gertrudae | reverse complement strand
GATCATTTAATGAACAGAAAGGTCAGGTTTTAGCAAGACAAAAGTTTAATTCAATTAAATTTTATTTATATAGCGCCTCTTCATGACAGTGTCATCTTTAGTTTAGTACCCACTAATTGATCAGTAACTGATCACAGGTGAAGCTGTAATCTAGGATTGGGTGCATCATATGACAAGGCAACAAAACTTTTGTCTTGATAAAACCTAACCTTTCTGTTTTCATTAAAGGATCAATCTTTCTTCAGTGAAGCAAATTTATTTTAGTATATTGAGCATATATTGAGGGAGGGTTTTAGCTCTCATATGAGACATTTCTAAAACCAATGGATTAAGTTAGAGTCAAGCTTTTGTTTCTATAAAATAGATAAGCAACAAGACTTTTGTCAGGGACTGTATTTATATGAACAACACTTGTTTTCTCTCTTACCTCCCCGTTGCCATGCACTTCTGTCTTTCTATCTTTTCAGATTGCATTCCTAAATCTAAATCTGGACCTATAGATCATCCCTTATTAAATTTAGGCTGACTGCTGACTGTACCTCTTCAGGGTTTGGTCTGAAAGTCAACTCTTCCAGCGGACCGAGGTTAGCCAGCACAGGAGCAATCATCATTCCTGACTGGAAAGATACACACCATGAGAAAAATACATCAATATATAAAAAAAACCTCATTTATAATGAGGACAGATTTCAACAAATAATTCTCACAAACAGAAAAAATGTTTTCATCAATACAAATAAACATTTTGTGTTAAAATATTTTGTGTTTTGCAATTTAGGCTCAAAACAATTTAAGAAAAATCACTTTTGGTGATCAGTGATTCTTTATAATCAGGAAATAATCAATTAGAAAAAAAACTTAAACATTATTTTTTAATTAGTAGCAACATTTGGTAAAGATGACAGCAGGTCTAAAGGAGGAAAACCTCTGCTATGAAACTAACTCACCATATCCCTCAGAGGCTTCATGATGCCCCAAACCCTGTCCGCTCCCACATTAACACCCAGCTCCTCCCAGGCTTCCCGCAGTGCTGTGGCCACCACATCTTTATCCGATGGATCACTCTTTCCACCCGCAAAGCTGAAAGAAACAGGATGACACATGCAGTCCTCTGATGAGCAACTCTAAACACACTGGAGCAACTTTCAAGCCGCACACTGACCTGACATCTCCCTTGTGTCTGCCCTTCAGTGTGCTGGAGCGCAGGGTGAAAAGAAAAGATGGCTCCCCTTCCACAGAGCAGAGACAGATCAGGATCGATGCCCATCGGCCCTGGTTCTTTCCTCGTGTCTGACTTGCTCCTTTTCTCACCTTGTCCATCTCATAAAGGTTTCGGTTGGGGCCCAGGGTCTGTCGACACTTGTTTTCATTTTCAGGAGATAGACAGTCCCTCCAGGTGTTTGCCACACTACGGGCAGCCGGATAAACGGCTCTGGTTTGGTGAAAAGAGAGGCTGAAGGGCAGTGATTCATTTAAAATCCATGGCTTGTGTGTTGACAAACTGAAAGGACCAACAGAGTGCTGTCTGAGATGTAGATGGCTTTGTAGAGAGTTGCATTGAGTCTTACTGATGCAGTTAAGTGCATTATGGCTGAAGTTTAACGGACCTTTCCAGCGCTGAAGGGGAGTGCTGTTGTTTAAACAGTCCCAGAAAGCATTGACGAGACAAGACACTTGTTTGGTTTTTGCAGAGACCTGAGGATGATGATGGTGGTTTAAAATTGCGCTGAGGTTTTCAGAGGAGTCATCTCTTAGCTCAGACTCATCACAATCCCTGCTGATAGAAGTCCTCTGTGCGACACAGCTTGATAATGATGACCCATCCACACTTGAGCTTTTACCACACATTTGTTCAAACCGCTTGTCTTTTACACGTCTTTTTGCCTGCCATCCTGATCCAGTGTGTTCAGAGAAAGCAGACAGGTGTGATTCTCTCAGCAGCAGGAACTGCCTTATAGGACAAGCCCAAACTGGGATTTGTAGACCCCTAAACATCCTAGTAAATAAAAACAAACATCCTAAGAGAGACTAAACAACATCTGGGTCATTGAAGCTCATCAGCTTTATACATAAACACATAACCTACAGAAAAGAACTGTAGTTAATACAAAAGAGTAGCTACCCAGTAGGTCAAAACAAATATCACAGAAAAAAAAATCATCTTATGATAAAATTTCTACTAACTTTAACTCCTTAGACTCGTTTGGCTGAAGTTTGTAGCTAAAGTCACATTTTCGACTAGAAGAAACGTTACGTATCTATCTCTACTTTCTAAATACAAACAACCCATTAATTTGCTGATAAGCTAATAATTACAGCTAATTTGGTAGCTGTCAGTCTTCTCCAAACAAACTCGAAGTAAGCGAACTAACCGGCTAACTAGCATAGAAGCTAACAAACAGCTAGCATGCCAATGTCTTCTGTAAACCAAAGCATATATTTTAATTTGGTTAGTGAAAAGTATTTCAAGTTTATCTCATGAAGCCACAAATATGACCACTTTATAGAGGTAAAAAAAATGACACAAGTGGAATAAACCCACCTTAAGATCAGGTGCGGCTACTCTTTTGTCAGCTAGCCAGCTGCTCCCAGTCAATATGAGCCACAGAGGCTTCACGAGCGTCAGTATTGCCCTCACTGCGTCATCAGGACGTCAAACTTCATTTACATTTCTAACATTTAGCTTCCTTTTAAAGCAAATACCTCAAAGGTGCAGTAAGACTAAATATTCACATTATTTAGTGTTGAGGTCACTGGGAAAAAAACCCAGCTGTTTCCTATCTACACAGAAAAACCTGTATTTCTTGTTAAAACTGTCTGTGCAGTTTTTATCTGAAGTAGATATAAAGTTTGTATCGCTGTCTTTGTTTTGTTAGATAAGTAAACGATTACCAGGCTCTATTTTCTCAACATTATAACATTCTCTCTTATGTGTGTGCGTATGCAAGTTGTTAATTTGCTTTAAAAATCTTTACTTTAGTTATTTGGCAACTGAGAAACACCTCTGACGTAATGTGACAAAAACTCCTTACCACACCTGTTCAGCCAGCCCCACCCTGAACCAGAGGTACTTTAGTATTTGAGCTGCATTTGATTGGTCAGAGCTGCCATTTTAAGCCTTTCAAGCTTTGAGCGTCTCAGCTTGATTCATTTTGACTTTACGGCCTTCATACAGTGAACTTGTGGACATCCGTGTATTTTCTTTGGATCAAGCTTCATCCTTCCCAGCAGCACCACATGGCTTCAGCTTGGCCTGAAGAAGACAGCTTTGCCTGCTCTGTATGTCTGGAAGCCCTGAGAGACCCTGCCACTCTCCCATGCGGTCACTCCTACTGCTTGGTTTGTATCCAAAACCACTGGGACAAAGGTCAGAGCAAAGGTCAGTACACCTGTCCCCAATGTAGGCAGGTCTTCAACCCTCGACCCTCACTGGCCAAGAACACAATGCTTGCTGATGCTATGGAGAAGCTGAGGACCAACAGCTTCAAGCAAAGCTCCTTCACAGCGGCCTCCTCAGCCCCGCCATCAATTCCCATCTATTTGGAGGTCCTTCCAGCTATAGGGCCGAGAAAGGGCAGCGTGTACCCACAGCTTCCCTCTGTGGAACCCGGATTATGCCCTCAACACAGCCGACCCCTGGATCTGTTTTGCCATGAGGACAAGGATTGTGTGTGTGAGATTTGCTGCCAACATGGACATAAGGGACACCGTGTGCTCAGACTACAAGAAGAGCGAAGCGAGAGACAGGTATGAATCTGGAAAGGCATATTTCTTTTGTTCATTTTCTTTTAATGTCTTGTGTGTTTTTGTTTTTATGTGTAAAAATGATAAGAAGGGGAATCAAATGCCTTTTGTCACAGTTGGAACATTTTTTTCCAGACTGACCTAACTTGAAATGCTTGTAAAACAACATGATTTCCACCTGAAATTATTTGACTCCGTTCCCTTATTCTAAGGCCTCATTGTTCTCCAGTGGTCTGTTTCTTTACTAAGCCGTGGTATGTGTTTGTAGAAAGAGCTTGTTCAGATGCAGGCAGAAGTTCAGAGAAGAATCCAGGAGACTGAGAGGAAGGTGAACGAGCTCCCACATGCTGCTCGCCAGCACAAGGTTTGGTAAAAACATGATTTTTTTTTTTTTAAAGTCCTCTCTCTGCTATATAATAACAGCCTTATCCTGTCCTTGTGTACACACAGGCCTTGGTGCAGGCTCTGCAGAAGGAGAGCTCAGATTTATTCTCTGACATGGCCAAGAACTTGACTCTAACAGGCACTCAAGTTGGTGAGCTCATTTGCTCTCATGAGGCTACATTAGGCAGCAGCGTGGAGGGACAAATTCAGCAACTGCAGCAGGAAGTGGTTCAACTTGGCTGGAAAAGTGAAGAGCTGAGCCGGCAGGCTACCATGCAGGACGATATCTGCTTCTTAAAGGTAAATGGAGAGAAGCGGGATGTTGCTACATGCTGATTTTTGTTTGAGAGCAAAAAGAGGTATGTTCTTTTTATTAGAGAACTTATTGACACTTTTATTTTTCCCTGAAGAATTTCCTCCTCATGGAGCCGTTGGATCAGATCGGTGTGACAGGAGAGTCTATGCTGAGTCAAGATGAAGCTGTTGTAGCCTCCATCCGTTTCGTTGTGAAAGAACTACAAACGTCTACACAGGACCTCTGCAAAGACGCTGTGGCCAAGATTGCCACGTTAGGTTAGACCTTCTCTAGTCATCTTGTTTTTCCTCTTCTTATGTGTGAAAGTCTAAATATTCTTCTCTTTGCAGTGAATTTTGATGCAGTGGCTCCAACACCCAATGGTATGGCAGCGGGTGCAACACCTGCCTATGATCCTGATCATACAGAAGCACAAAGCACAGGTTGGATAACTTCATCCAGGAACACCAGCACAGACTTATCACTGAAAAACATCTGTTTTTTTTATTCAGACTTTTTATTCTGGTGTGATTCTCATAACTTTATTCCCTGGTTTTTATAGTGCGCCAGTCCATAACAGACCCTCCGCCTTTGCCGCCACCACGACTCCAAAGCAAGTTTAAAAGATAATACTTACATGGCCTAAAAACTGCACCAGTTAAAGGTTACAGCTTATTTTACCCAACTTGCCGTTGTCTTCTTTCCAGCTGCTGAGCCGTCACGACCTGGAGGTTCTGTAAGTTATCAAGGTAAGACTGGAGGTGCTCTCAGCTGTTTGAAGAGCAGGCTTTAGTAATTGCAGATGCCATGGAGCTGAAATATCCTGTGGGTCACATGTTTGTTTTTTTTTTTTCTACCTCATGTTTTTGGTATGAAGCCTCAGCCCCACTTCCACCATTCATTCCTCCTCCTCTTCCTCCTCGAAATCAAGGTGAATACAAATATGTAACAATGTTTTTGTGCATACAACATGGAGACATGTAGAAACTGAAAGTGGGCTGTAGATGCTTCCTCCCTGCAGAGGCAGCAACGGACCTTTTTTTTTTTTGGACTAGTGGTTCTCTAACTAGGGGTCAGCAACCCCATGGGGGTCGTAAGGCAGTTGTAAAAAATATATTGCCTATATTTCTTGGCTTTGGGGTTTTATCAGGATTGTAAAAATTAAAGCAGACACCAATGCTTTGGACTAGAATATTTAATGTAAGTGCAGAGCTTTTTATTTTTATAGGTGCAGTTATCTAATCATGGTTTGTTTTGTGCTGTTAGCATCTGGAACAACATCACCTGGACTTGTGAACCCAGAGCCCAAAACTAGAGAAGAGATGTTAAAATGTGAGTTTGCGATCCCTCGTAGCATTAACCAGAATGTAAAATAAACCACATGACTGAAACCAGTGTGAAGTCTTTCTAAAGTGCATCTTATTTTCCTTTCAGTTCGCTTTGAGCCCACCATGGACCCCAACACTGTGTACCGTCACGTGCACTTGTCAGATGATGGTTGTAAAGCTACAATGCGGGCTGAGAACCTGAACCTGCCAGACCATCCTGAACGTTTCCTCTTCTGGAGACAGGTTCTCTGTAAAGAGCCCCTGGCAGGAAGTCCTTACTACTGGGAGGTGGAGTGGACTGGCCACAAGGTGAATCTGTGAGGGGAGGGACACACACACACACACACACACACCAAATTAGTGTTTCATCCAAAAGTATTTAAGCAGAAAAACTTAAGGGAAACTTAAACTTTAAGGGAAATTTTGCCTTCCCTTCCACATCACGGGTGATTGACGAGTCTGGAATGACACACAGTATGTGTGTAATGCTATTGTGGAACAATTTCAAACTGAGTCATTTGAGACTCTTAATACCTGAAATCAGACACTTGCATGTGTTTGCATGCAACACATGATCTGAATCATAGCAGAGATGATGCATTTTCACTGCTGTTCATACAGTATGTAGAACCCTGAGGACTCTCGGCTCTGACCTGCAGCATGGTTTGCTTTTTTTCTAACCCCCTTTATTTTACATCCTCTCCCAAAATGCAGATCACCATCGGCGTTGTCTACAAGGAGATGGAGCGTAAGGGTGCGGACAATATGAGCCGTCTGGGTCACAATGCTCTGTCCTGGAGCCTGTACTGGTCTGGAACTGGCTTCTCCTTCTGGCACAACAACCAGGAGAAGCTTCTGGGCTCACCTAAGGCTAAAAAGATCGGTGTCTATCTGGATCAGCAAGCAGGGATTTTGAACTTTTACCGCATTGCAAAAAACCAGGCCATTGTTATTCATCAGCACCAGACGCAGTTCAACGGGCCGCTGTATCCAGGATTCAGGCTATCCGGAGCTGTAGGGGCTTCGGTGACTGTTTGCAAGCTGGACTGAGCGGACGTTAAATCACATGCTGCTGGTAGTTCATGTAACCTGCTTGTCTGGCTGGAAGAATGTGACATTTTTATTAGATCAATTAATGTTTTACTTACTGTTATTAGATATGCAGTGCAAAATGTTTGTACACCAAAGGCATTCATGTCATGTAAACCTTTATAAATTAAAGTTATATTAAACAAATTGCTCCTTAAGTCATGAGGCACTTCTGTTTGGGGGTAGTTTTTATTTGTTTAATGCATTACACAAACATCAGCAGTCATGTTTTTCAGTGAGATAAAGCAGATGGAGTCTGGTAAAGTCAAAAGTGCACACTTCCAAGGAAAAACTAGGAAATTAAAAAAATATATATTTGGAAGCTCCAGTGAAGCAGGATTGACTTTACTGTAAAATCTAACAAGTTGGCTTTACTGAAGAGGGGAACAAAATCACATTTGGTGCCTTTTTTATAACCTTTGAAAGTGACTGAACTCATTCATCTGTAAATGAGATCATGCAAGAAACTTGTAATAATCGGAGGTGATGCCATAGTATCTGGTTTTAATTTGGATTTTATTTGTTAAGCTGCTCTATAAATCTAAATTTATTTACCATTCTGCTTAATCCACATCAGGGTGGAGTTAGCCCCGAGCCTATCTCAGCATAATGAGCAGCAGACGTAGGTACACCCTGGGCAGGTTGCTAGTCCATCACGCTGACTGCGTGGATGGGTGTTTACTAAATGTTACACCACAGACTTCTTGTATGATGGCTTTTAAACAGATACAATGACCATGATACGCAGTTTTATGGAACCATGACAAGGGAATGGAAATTATATCTTTTTTGACTTCTTTCTGAAATAATTGGGGGACTGCAGGGTGGTGTGTGGGTTAGCAGTGCAACCTCACAACATGAAGGTTGCTGGTTTGAGCCTCAGCTGGGGGGAGGTTGGAACTGTGACCTTTCTGTATAGACTTTTCATGTCCTTCCCATGCATGAGGATGTGCATGAGAACTCTCCAGGGGTCTCATTTATAAAGCTTGCTTATGCAAAAAAGCGGGCCTGAAAATGGTGTAAGTATTTAAATAAGCAACGTTTAGGATTCATAAAAATAAATGTGACGTAGAAAAGTGTGTACCGCTGCACCAACTATGGACCTTGCATAGTAACATTTTGGAGAGGGAAAACCGGCGGCACAACGGATAAGATAATACATTTAAGCCACATTAAACCATGTTGGTTATCATTTACTTTGAGACTTACTCAGACTTTGTATCGTCGTAATCAAAAACACAAAAGGTATGTAATACGTATGTAAGCATCAGAGCTCAGTATGTTCATACTAAATAAAATGTACCCATGTATGGTGTTTTTTGACTACATTAATCTGATTACTGTGTAAGCATATAGAAGTTGCTGTGACACGCTTAATGCTTTACAGCGGATGAGCTTCCGCTACTTGCGGACTGACGGCAGGATCAGGATGGGAGATCCAATGAAGGGTCATGGGTAGCTGAAGTCTAGCCCAGCAAAGAACACCCTGGACAGGTCGCCGGTTCATCACAATGTCAACACAGAGTCGAACAACCAGTCACACACACATTCACTCCTGGACAAGTTAAACCGCTTTTCTATTGGTACCCACTCGACTCGACTCTACTGGTTTTTTCATTACAAGTCAAGATCCTCTAATGTGGGAGGGGTCTCCCCGCACAATGCGTCCAGAAAGTTTGTGATGTTACCTGTTAGCAACACCACCAACAAAACAGGCTCTGCAAAACACCACAGAAGAAGACAGAGTCGACGATGGAAGACCTCAAGGTAACTTTTTACCTGGTGCTCGGATTATGGTCATTCATGGGAAATGGACTCATGCATACTCTGAACACATTTTGGCCTTTAAAACCACCGTCTGGAGCCGCTGTGTAGTGTCACTCACATCAGGCCAATCAATGGACACCAGCCTGTGGACGCCGTGTTACCCGCACAACTCGACCAAAGTAACTGATGGAAATGCTCTGTGTCTGTGTGGAGTCGTGTAAGATCGAGTAGAGTAGGTACTGGTGGAACAGCGCCATTAGAGTGACCAATGAACCTAACATGCATGTGGGAGTAAGCCGGGGAATCCTGCATATCTTGAATTTGATGTTTTAAATAAAAGTCTACGCTGCACAACACTAATACTAATGCTCTGTCTAATCATTTTTACTCATTAGGGTTAGGGTTACCTATTTAGATGAGGTCTTCCTTGCATGCTTCCCACTTTACCTTATTTATTCAATTCTTCTCTGAAAGTACTTTTGTTCACAAACATGCAGCTTGCAGCTTGTAACCAGTATAATGCTGATGCTGATCTTTGATCCCCATATTGAAGGGATGACCTGGATGATTAAATCTCCCTGTAGCTATTCATAACATCACCAGAACTCCCACAAGGTTTGGAGTGAACCTTCCCAGTTGTCAAAGCTCTTTATGCCACCAACCTTTTCTGTGGATTAACATTAATAGTTATCAGTTAAGCCATGATCAACAATCCTTATTTCAATGATGGATTTTACCTAAAACTCTTACTTCTAGCTTGTTAGATTCACACAAGAAATGATCAAATCTTTCTTTTCTTATTTCAAACATCCAAAAATGGGTGTCGTCCTTTGTGTTAGCTGGTAATCCAACCCTATTCATACAGTAGAAGGGCAATGAAACTCTCATTTTACCCGTGGTGGCAGCAGCTCGTTGTGTTCTGCCCTGATTAGAAATGTCATTTTTAGCAAATCATTCACAATATTCACTCGTGCCATGTTTCCTTTTAGCATGGCCACTGATTTCAATGAGCTTTCTGCACTACCAGTACTACACACGGAGCTAAAACATTGTGAAATCTTAACAGAATACTTTATTAACAATCTTTATTTGAAAATCTTGACATAATCATGATGTGAACTTGAACATCACCCATCATCGAGGAGCTTCAGCCTATAATTGTAGAGCATCTGTTCAACCAGTTTAACCTCAGAGCAGACTTAAATACTGCATTTCCAGCTCACTAAACACATTTTTTCAGCGTTCCTCAGAAATACCACATGTCCACATAACATGGAGGCAAGTCGATGTCTTTGTGTGCTGATGGGAATGCTGAAGGACAGATAATACCTGACCTATATAGGTAACACAAAAACACTGAGGGTGTGTATATCTGTTAACCTTGCATGTAATAAAGAAATGATTGAAGGTATGGAGAAATAGGGAGAAACAGGGAGGAGCTTTGTCAAAGCAAGAAGAAAAGAATAACTGGTATATATAAATGTATATGTATAGAGAGGGCAGGAACACTTGACCCTGCAGCGGCCTGAGTCTTTTCAGAAGATATCACCATGAGAGGTTAGATTTGGAAGTGGATGATTGGTGTGGATTTTAGAAATTTTACTGATAAAAATAAGAATCACTGATTTGATCCTTTCTGAGTTTATTGATAAAGAAGTTTTGTTTCCTTCTTGCAGCATTTCTATTGTTGGGCCTGTTGGAAGCAGCCCACTGTCAGGGTTTTGATTACGAGTGGGGTGGACCTGGGGGAAAGGGTGAAAAAGGACATGTCGGTTCAAACACAGATGGTGAGAAACAAGTCATTTTAGGTGTTTAATTGCTTTTGCAGCCCATTAATGAGTGTGTGTGCATGCAATCAGTGTGTCTGACAGACCAGGCGTCATGTGGCTGCTGTCTGATGCAGCAGCAAATCCACAGGATGAAGACTTTTTTTAACAGGAGCTTGAAAAGGAGCTGGTGAAAACAAGAAACATCCTCAACAGCGTCCGAGGTGAGATATCTGCTGAGATATCTACTCAAACTTAAAAATAAGGAATCAAGCGCTTCTCCATACTTGCACAGTCACTGTTTCCCATAGCAACAGCTAATTTGGCATCCACTTTGCAACCTGTCTCTTCTTTGAGCTCTCTCCAGTAATGTCCTCTCTTTGCTGAAGCTGTTTATATAAAATAGCCGTTGTATTGACATCCAGTTGGTGGCATGTGCAGTGGTGCATAAAGCAAACTCAGTGGCATTTCTGTCTTTTGCTCTCCAGCCAGCCGCAGTGCCTTCTCCATCGCCCTGACTAACGACAACAGTTTGACCTGTCTTGGTCCGTTCCGTGGTGAAGAGAGGATTGTTGTCTACAAACATGTCTTCATCAACCTGGGAGACGGTTATGACGTGAACACTGGTGTCTTCACCGTTCCCCGCTCTGGTGTGTACAGCCTTACCCTCACTGTCTACAGCGATGCTGGGGTCCACTGGCAGCAGCTTGGCGGCCTGCGCTGGCCTGCTGGTTAATGATCAGATGGTGGCAGGACCCAGTGAGAAAAATATGGAAGACCAAGAAGACAGCGCTACCATCATCATCGCCTTACACCTGAAAGCAGGGGACAAGGTGTCTATCAGCCTGCCCATTGGATGTTTCCTCTGTGATGACCACAGCCACTATAACACTTTCACTGGTTTCCTGCTGTTTGCTACTGACTAAGATGGGATGATGCATCATCCTACTGGTGACGAACATGACCAATGGACTTTATCTATGGGATTAGATGTTGTCATGTCATGTTTGAAACTAATTTATCATGTTTAAATCTATTCCAACCATTATCAATTTGTTCTTATAAAATAAATCTGGATTTGAAGAATAAAATAGCATGTTTGGACCTTCATAACAGCCTGTTGCAAAGTTGATTGATTTTATAGGTGCTTTTTATTTTATATGACAATGTGGATATCATATAACTAATAAACAAATCAGATCTGGATAATAATAACATAAGCCTCTTTTTTCTAGCAGTCAAGTTCCACTATGGAACATGTCCACATTGTTTTCAGTGGCTAACCTGCGTTAGGCAGCAGTCTGACTGCTCTCTGTTTGGAGAGAAAAGGAACGATAGGTGAGCAAAGCTAAAGGCTTCTTAAAAGAAGTTCAGGAGAGGAGGAGACAACTCTGAATTTTTACATTTATAATGATAAGAAAAGCTCAATTTAGCTTTAGTTTAAAAAAAAAAGAGTTTACATTTACATAACCACCAGCTAGAAAGGCAAGTCTATTAGTATGGTACGTTTAATTTCCAGGACAGTGAAACACATTAAGAGCATTACAATGTGGTGTAAAAAGCAAAGCACAAATTTAAAGATTAACTAAGAAAAAATAAAATGCATGTCATAAAAGGTACAGTGTGTGGGATTAAAGGTTATTTTGATAAAATAAAACACTTTTTAATGTTTATTTAAAACAGCTAAGTTTCAGCAGACCTGCAGGTTCAGGAAGTTTGTACCACATGTGAAGAGGATAAAATCTGAACACTGTCTCCATGTTTGGTTCGGACTCTGAGAACAGAAAGCAGACCTGATGCTGATCACCTGATCTGATTGCTTCATAGCAAACCTGAATATCTTGCATGTATTTTAGTCTAAACCATTCAGTGCTTTCTAAACAGCAGATTTAGAACTCAGGTCTTTGACAGACAGGAAGCCAGACTGAGGACAGCAGTTATATGATCCACTTTCTTGGTCTTACTTGAGCAGCAGCGTTCTGGACTAACTTCAGCTGTATGATGGACATTTTAGGGAGCACTGTAAGGACAGAGTTACAGTAAGCTAGTTTACTAAATATAAATACATGAACAAGTTTCCCTAAATTCTGTTGAGACATATTTGTTTTTATTCCTCAAAAGATTCTTTTAGTGATAAAAAGCAACTTCACAACTGTCTTACTGTGATGCTGAAGTTCAAGTTTGAGTCCAGGACTACATCCAGGACTATACGGCTTTGTCTTTAGTTTGTAACATATCTGTCTGAAGCTGATTGCTGACTTTGAATCTTTCTTCATTGGCTCTATAAACTATTTTTATATCAGTTTTGTCTTTAACTGAAAGAAGTTCTGGCAAATGCTATCTTTACTTTGATTGTTGCATGTGATCAGAGTTTGGTTCGGATTACCTCCTGGTCATGTAGATTTGTGTGTCATCGACATAACTATGCTAACATTGTTTTTAATCGACTAAACTAATCAGATGCTGTTCATGGATTCAGAAACGTGCAATTCTTTCTTTGTCACTATCTCTGTTTCTTCCTTCAAAAAAGTTAAAAATATCTTTTTTTTTTTGTTTGTTTGTTTTTGCCAAACCAATGTTTGGTATCCATTTGCTGTAGTGTGGCACGTTGAGATGAAGAAAAATAGGATGCTGGAGCCAAAGTTGTGAAGCGCATTTTCTCAGCTTTGGGATGCTGCAGCGTAACGGCTCCAGGAATGTGCATAATGAAGATCGACATGCAAGCAAACACAAGAAGCACAGAGTTTTAAGGACAGAAACTAATGTAGTGCTGCTTTAAGCTAAAAAGCTTCTGGTTTCTAAGCTTTTGGGATCCTGCACAGCTTCTTGAATGTACTGTGTTTTGGTTGGTGTTATGCCCTGTTGCTTATCATAAGTTTTTATAACCACAGGGGACATGGCAACAAGAACAATGGGAAGAAGAACAAAAAGCACCTGAAGAAGAAGAAAAGGCAGAAGAAGTTAAGGAAACAATCAGATAAAACATTGTAATTTTTTATCCTTTTTTCTGCTGTTTTTTTTTGGATCATAAACAACTTTTAAGTGGTGCATTACTGGTTTTGAAACACAGAAGTGAACTCATGTCTTCATGAACTGATTTAACCACGGCATTGTAAAAATCATATAGGGCAGTGACCATAGACTAAAAGACAGATGGAGCCTCCCAGTAAGTGTCTTTAGAGCAGAAGAGACGCTTATTAAGAAGTTCCTACTGTCACCATCTTGGTAGTGTCACATGTGTTGTTGCTCTCAGAAAAAATAAAAATGATCAAAGACGTGTTGGGAGAAGGCTGTGAGTGTGGATCAGTGATGTCTATCAAACTCTGAGCTGCCTGTAGCTAGGAGCTAACTGAGCTTACTTTAATAGAAGCTAACCGACTAACGGAGGGATGTGGGCTAAAGCTAAGGCTCACTAGTAGCTGGCTAAAAACCATGTTTATGCTACATATGCTGCATATGTCAATATCTGTCAATCAAAAAGACTCGCCCATAATTATGCTGTATTTCAAGATTAAATAACGTTAAATTGAATTAAACAAGTTGAAGTAAATTCCCATCCCTCACAGTAATCAAGACGATAAACATTTTCAAATAAACCTAAAATGTTTGTTTTTATTTATGCTGTGAAGTTGGTCTTTTAAACATATTCTATGGGAAATTACTCTGTTTGGGTGGATGAGGGGGGATTTTGGCATTTCCTCATGGCTTTACTTCTTTCCAACAGGAGTTGCTGCTTGGCAGTGACGTATGACGATGAGCAAGGTAAGTCTGGAAAAATATGTAATGTCTTTTTTGAGTTCTGCAGGCATTTGGTCTGCTAGTATGCCACGCAGATGCCAAAAAGCATGGCCAAAGTGGCTGTTTCAGGATGCATGGAGTGGTGAAAGCATGACTCAAATCCAGGAGGAAAATAGGAAAGAGGCATGCTGAATTCTAGAAATGTCGAAAAGCAAAACAAACAGACTTAAAAATAAAACAAAGAAAACATGGATAACCAACCACTATTGAAGATAAATAGACAAAATGAACAGACCAGGATGGGTGATCAGGATCTATTAACAAAAGATACCAAGGCATGTTTATACTGAGGGACCCAATAAAACAAGAGCAGATGCTATATCAACAACATCAGGTGAACATGCGGTTCATTAAACTGAACAAAGAAACAGGCTGTACAAAATAAAACAGGAAAACAAACTGGAATATTAAATCCATCCATCCATTTTCTTCCGCTTATCCGAGGTCGGGTCGCGGGGGCAGCAGCCTAAGGAGGGAAGCCCAGACT
>JBAMHV010000009.1:3829031-3872231 GCA_037177535.1 Pseudomugil gertrudae | reverse complement strand
CAAAGTGTAAAAAGAAACGTGAAGGTTGTGCTGAGAAATGTCTCTTCAGGCTGCACTCGTCATCCTCCTCATGTTGGTGTCCACCGTGAAAGCTGATGAAGGTAAAGATGAAACAGACCTGCTTTATTTCTGCTTTTTTTTTCTTTTATTACAAACTTCTATTCCTTATTCTTTTATCTTTAGAAAATACATATTCAGCCAGCTAACATGTTATTAATTACATATTTATGACATTTAATCTGTTTCTTTCACTGACGTCTTAAACCTGCTGCAGCATTTTAAGATTCAAGATTTTTATTTATTTATTGTGTCTTATTTCTATTATATGAACACAAAAAATAAATATGGTCTTCTCATCTTATAGAGTTTTACAGGAATAAATTTCAGTGAATGAATAAGATCAAATAAAAATTGGTGAAATATTATAATAATAATAACAATAATAATAATAACAATAATAATTATTATTGTTATTATTATTATTATTATTATTATTATTTATTCATATTAATATTATTATCACAGCAGAGTAACATCTTTTAAATGTATAAAATACAAAATGTGTTTAAAACCTTTTTTTGCCAGATCGGCACATTTCTTTCATGTTTATTATCAGTAACAAATTGCAGCAGAATTTTTTTCATAAAATGGTCATAATGTAGCTCACAGGTCAGATGTAAAACATTTAGATATGTGTCTATTTGTTCACAGGAGGAGTAGTATTCTGGAGAAACACGGTGACACTGATCTGTCCAGGAAATGGGAGCTGGTACGACAGTGAGAAGATGATCCATACAGGGCCGACGTATTCAGTCGAGTTTAAACATCAGTTAAAATACAAATGCAAACATGAAGACACAAATGAAGATTATCTTTTCTACGTGAAAGGAAAAGGTATGCGAAGACATTTTTCCTTTCATGCGTCATTAAGCTGACATGTGATGCACTTTTCCCCCCAGCGTGTGAAAACTGCTTTGAAGTGGATATATTTCACATCATGCTGGTCATCATCATGGACGTGATCGGGACAGTTCTTGTGATGGTGCTGGTATTCACTTGTACAGAGAAGAGAAGCTTATATGGACCCACTCACTCCTCCAAACGTAGGAATTACTGAATCTCAGTCCCTTCTGTCTCTGCCTGATGTTCTTTCACATAAATGCATAAATGTTTTATTTAAGTTATTCTGTCTACATGTAGCGGCTCTTCCATCAGGACGCCGACCTCCAACTGACACGCCTACCTACCAGGTATGTACTGCACAAGTATCCACTAAAAGTATTTATTTAAGTATTCATACGTCACATCAATGCACTGGATTAACTATCACTGCTTGATGAATGAAGATGTTAGAAGAGCCCATTTCTATGTTTCTCGCCGGGCTGCAGCAGCTCAGCATTAACCTTTTATTTTCTTTAGACTAAATGTCCAAACCAACAGAACTACAATGAAATAAAGTCACATTTAAAGAGACTGATGAGATAATAAATGTTGCAAGCACATATCAAGGATAGAAGATTGTTTTTTATTAAATGGTTGTTTTACACTTCACTAAAGAGTCATTTTATCTCGTAAAAGTTTATTTATTCAGAAGACAAACGGAGATTTGAACTAAATTTAATCTTACTATGGGGTGTTTATATAGTTGATTATCTTCTAATAGATATGTGACAGTATTGCACACACACAATAAAGAATAAAATTCTAACCATTTCACAAAGCATTTTGTAAAAATGTGTTTTTGTATGTTGACTCTCCTCACGGTAACGACATTTAGTCAGCTAGTTTGTTTAACATGGGACTTCCGATGCACGGTGAGATAAAACCCCAGTATCATACCTGGGTAATAGTTAACTGTGCTTTATAAAAAAAAAATACATAGACAGAATTACCTTTTTTTTAACCCCAAAGCAACATAAATAAATGCAAATACATGTATAAAAATGATAATGAACTATTTGTGTGAATAAAACTGTATTTTACAAAGACTTTTCAGCCCTTCAAAACAATCCATCCACCTCTCATTTCTTACAAGATGCCTTTTTTTCAGCTGAATTTAAATGTAAGTACATATTGTGATTTTAGGCTAAATAAATGCAACTCAACAGGCCATGATAAGGTTCAGCACGATCAATAACTGGCTGATGATATACTGGCTGATGATATACTGGCTGATGATATACTGGCTGATGATATACTGGGTGATGCTGGTACTAGACATATTTCTGTGCATCCATCATTTTGTAAAATTATTTTAATTATTTGCAACAAATCTGGATTATAACCCTTTTTTTACCTGCTGTATGCATTTTTATGTAGCTTTAATAATACTTACTTGATGCAGAACCATCAGTAACATAATGAGGGGAAAGAATAAAACATGATGAATCACACGGGTCATTTCTTTACAAAGCTTGTTTGCATCCATCACAAATGTTTTAGGTAATTATTCTTTTGGTTGTGTTTTGGAAGGAACTGCAACGTCGCCCTCGAGCTGATTAACCCCGCGGGAGCAGACCAGGATACAGCTGCATCATTCAGATGCAGCATCGCAGCTTTAAATGCAACTTTAACAAAGTTTACTGAACACATGCAACAGCATCAGAAGTGCTCGCAGCAACATGCAAACCCTTTTATGCAAGAAAAAAAAACCAAATGATTACTATTCTCTTTGTGGTTTTATTCTCTTTGTTTATTAAATAATAAAAATGTCTTCATACAGTCATGTTTATTTTAGGGTGTACACACTTATGAAAACTGGCAGACTTGTATTAGAAGAGAATATGTGCATTTGCTGGCATAAATAAAATCGTTACATAAGATATTTTAATTAGCAACATTTTCCATTCCACATTTTTCTGTTTAGAGCTGCGTTCATTGATCTCTGTTTTTAACCACATGTTGCATGTTCCTAACCTCAACCCGCCCGGGAAAACTAAAATAACAGAAGTCATTTGGATGATATTATGATATGGAAACATCTGAAACTTTGTTTTATGCTGTAAAATGATTTTCTTCCTGTTATTTTCCTGTATTTTATTTAAATACGGGGAAATACCAATAAGATTACAGCATAAACACAGTATGTGTTCTTATTTTATTAAACTGATAAACATAAAATCTCAATTTTTTAGAGGAACAAATAATTCCTGGCATATTTCAGTTTTTACGTTTTTATTTTTACAGTGTAACATGATTGAATACTTTAACTTTTATTAGTCCCTTTGGGGAGAAATTTAACATTGAGGTTGTTCATTTCTAAACGTCTTTTTTCCCCCTCATTTCACTCAGGTGTTGTTTTCTTCTCATAACATATTATAACTGTAAATATGCCACCGTGTGAGTTAAACAAACAGCTCGTTTTTTCCTCTTTGCAAATGGAAACGCTTCTGAGTTTTTTTAGAAGACATAAACTTCACACGATTCATCAGCCCAAAGGTCATATTTGTAGCACATTTCATCACATTTCTTAGTGTGTTTATGTATATTTCATACAGTTTGGTGTGCTGATAGTAATGAAAGCAGGAAACACAATGCAATTGATCTTTTCCAGCAGACTATCAATGATTATGATCTATTATACTACAAAGAGCTCAAAAGTGTAGCATCATATGGAAACACTTGAACACAGACTCTTGTTTATCTGCGTCTATATCTGCTGTTTGTGAGGGGGTATGCAATGAGGTGTGTGTGTGTGTGTGTGAGGGGTGTGCTTGTTGCATGTCTTAGTTGACTTATCTAAAGCTGTTTTCTTTTATCTTTTTTTTCTGTTTAGCTAGAAAACAGCAGTTGGTAGTTTAGTTGCAGTAAATAGAGAAAAGAAGATGAAGTACAGATGTACATGTGCTGTTGCTAACCTAGTGCTAAACTACTGGGAAAGTGTCATAAACTTCATAAATGAGGAGGATAAAGTGGTTTTTGAGTAGTTTGATTCACCGTTATGACTATGCACCTATTTCCCTGTTACCTGTTTATGTGTTTAAAAGTCAGACTGCTAATTTCATAGATTTATTTCTGCATTATGGTTTAATTTAGACAGCCCTGGTAAAAATACCTACTTTATTTTATAAATGTAGGCTATGTCATTTTTACAATTATCCAACAAACCCCTAATATAAACTCATGACATCCAATCAGAGTCCCAACCCCCAGTTTGAGAAGCACTGCTGCAGTGAACCTAAAACAGGGAGTAATACCCTGCAACGCTTTTACTGAGTGGACTTATCTAAAGGATTCTCCTGTTATGTGAACATAGTAGGGCAGCTGAAAGTATTACATGTAAAGTTAAAAGTTAGGTAAAAGTCTTACAGTTAGGATCAATCTTCAGGTCTACTCGTGTCTTTGGGCTGAAACTATTTGTGTTTTTTTCAGTCAAAAATACGAATTTTCTTTCTTTAGTTTGCACAAAAGCACTTTGCAGATGGTCGTATCACTTTTTAAGTTTCATAAGCAACACATTGTTTAGTAGGGCCGTCTGTAGTCTACCTATTCATGCTTTATATTTGTGCCTAATCCACTTCCTGGTTCTGGGATATTGGAGTCTGTCCCAGTATTGGCCCAGAAGAAGAAGACACCTGGACAGGTCACCAGTCCATTGCAACGTCGACACAAAGACAAACAGCCATCATGCTCACACACGCAACATGCAAACTCCCCACAGAAAAGCTGAAACTCGAGTCCGGAAACTTGGTGCCGTGAGACGATGCTAACCACCACATCACTGCAGCAGGAAGTCTGTAAATACACCTTTAAAATCATATCATGTATCAAGAACCATTGTAAGCCATTTCAAAGACACAATCACAGATATCAGGAGAAAAAAAAGTGTTATTTGGATCATTTGGACCCTGCTGAGCAGTGTGTACAGGATCATGGATACCTTTGAAACAGCCTCAAACGTGTACTTCCACATCCTATAGATGTTTGAGGTGTAGTGCACATGTTAGAGGGATCAGTACCCAGTGCTAAGGTCAGACTGTGATGTTTGGAAAACTTTGCTACTAAAGTTGGTCCGGATGCAAAACGTGTTTAGATTCACACAGTGAGTGGAAACCATTCACAGCACCTCAGCAGAGGAGTCTCTACATGATGGGGGAGTGATGAAGATTTAACCTTTATAAGTTTTTTTACTTGGTTTGTTAGTTTGTTTGCAGCCATTCATTAGACCACAAACAAAGTCCTCTGCATACCCGGCATTGTGTGTCTGAATCTGTGACACAACAGAACCACTGTGCCAAACACACCAACACATCTTCAGCAGAAACATAAAAATAAAGATTTTTTGATAACCGGGTAAAATCCGGGCTTGATTTAAATGTTGTGGCTGGATTTTCAGAGATGTCCTACATGAATTATCTACAATACTGATGTCAAGATATTGCTACGAAAGGTGTTTATTAGCACGCCGCCTGTGCTTTTTATTTTGCTTTTGTTAATTAAATAATGACTCCATATGATGTTACACGGGCTATTTTTTGTTAATGAAAACTTGAACTTTTTACCTCTATATCGAGCCATCTCACACAGATCATTATGCAGTAATGCAACTATCTAGTTAGAAATCTCATCCGAGGTCAGGAAACGGCACATGTCACAGTGTTATCACACACAGTTATGTGAATCAACTGTTCAGAGCGCATGCATGTGCAAAACTGACATATAACACCTAATACACCTGGCCTCATCTAACCGATAAGATAAGAGCAACATGAGACATTAAGAGAACAACCAGGTCAGCTGATGTGCGATTCCAGTCAAACAATGCTCTTCCCAGGAGAGAAGATAGCTTTAAATGTAGCTGCCATACAAGGAAACACCCTGTTATCTAAAAAGAAGTGCAGGAACAGCACAGAAGGTGACACTTTGAGGTTATAAACACTGACTAAGATGACTGACAGCGGGAGCTGCAGCATAACCGATGGATGTTCTGCTTATGGAGATAGCGGCACACGCAGGATAACCTCTGCTACTCCTGCAGAAACTCTACAGTGATGCAAATAAGCTGCTGTGTTACAAATTATGCAAAATGGGATCAATTTGAGACAAAAAACAGCCACATAGTCATGCAAAATATCGGTAAAGAATTCAAAAGTAAAGCAGATTAAATGGAAATAGCCTAATAAAAACATGTAAGCAGTGGCATTTCATGAAATGTGACCGTGAAATTACAGAATGACAGTTGTGACCACTGTTCGTTTCCATTTCATCAGCCATGACTGAGTAAAAGCTACATCTAAACTGCTATTGAGCCATTTCAATCATGACTTTGCATCTGGAACATGATCAGGCTTTCCATGGAGCCCTGTCCCAAAAGTTCTTTGCATTTACTTTATTTATTATACCTTTATTTTAGGCTTGAATCAAATGATCTCCTTGACGTGCACAGCCTGGCCAAACACCTATCAGATTCATTTCCTTAACCAGGTCTAAGGTGTTCCTCAGTGTCTTAAACGGTGGTGTCATTACTTAAATCTGCCTTTGAAAAGCAGCACCTGGATGTTTTCTTTTTCATTTCTTTACTGAATAAAAAGGGCCTGGTAACACCAGATCATTTCACTGATATGATTGTAGAGTAACTATCACGTATCCCAACACAATCTGTACGTCTGGGTTTCCAACTTACTGTCAGGTGAAAGTGATTCTGAGAACCAGGTGAAAGGATATTGTTGTCCCATTCAGGCCTTTATTGCTGGAGAGATAACAGTTTCATATTAGGATCTTCTTTGTCTTCTTTACTGTAGACTATTATATTCTAAAAGGACATGACAGCTTTACTGTCCATATCAAAATATCAGAGCAGCGTCCTCTGAAAGGACAGCAACCAGACACTACTGTCCTAATGTATTATGTATTATGATTCAAACAATAGAGGCCTTAAAGGGGCCATCAGAGCCTCTGTTGCTCTCAAATGAAACCATCTACAGTACTGTAACTACTACATGACCATGGATAGTTATGGCTCTTATCACACGTGGGGGGAGGAAGTGTGCTTCCATGTGAGGAGGTGGAGCTGATGTCATTCACCTCGATGCGGGGTGGATCACCTGAACTCCATCAATAAGAGGAGTAACCTCACCCTGCTTTAAAATCCCATTTTCACTAAATCACCAGCGTAGTCCTTCAGAGCAAAGGGAGGAAGGAACAAAAATACAGTAAGTGTAATGCTTATATAGCCTCCTGAACGGCTGAGCGGGTCATGTCCATAGGCTCATTTTGTATTGGGGAAGCAATGATTCATAAAATGCTTTTATGTGCTTTTATTGATGTATTTATTTATTTATTAATTTATCATGCATTCGATGAATGTGTTTTTCTGTATGTGTCTTATCCTGGCGCTCTGTCTGCAAACGAAGTTCCTGACGGATAAATAAAGTTATTTGAATTTGAATTTGAATTGAATTACAAAAAGCTCACAATTTATACCCATTTAAAAATGATAATATCCTGCATGATAATAAGAAATACTAGTCACAGGGTTTAAATTAAAAACTGCCATAAAAACTTAATTAAAACTTAAAAATGATTCTGTAAAATAGATCTGAGATGCAAAAACAAGTTATGCATTAGGAGGTTGAATATCTTTGTTTTTAGCTTGAAGTAAGGTTAATGTAGTAATACAAATAGTTTTAATCAGTGTTAGCAGTTTTATCCAACACATTTTATTTAACATAAATTTCCACCTTGCACATTTCTATTTATGACTTTTAGATTAAAAATTCTCATGTTGTTAAAGCTAACATGTTAGCAAGCTAATGCTAATGCACATCTCTCTCTCTCTCTCTCTCTCTCTCTCTCTCTCTCGCCCTTTAAAGATTATAAATCTTTCAGTTTAGTTTAAATAAAAGTCTCAGTTTTGTAGCTGCTGTTTAGCTGACTTTGTTTCTCAGTAGATAAATTAGCTAAACTTGTTATGGCTGGCAAAGCTAAATAAGTTAGGGTTATGTTAAAGAGTGGTATGGAGGTGTGGACCCAAACGCAGGCAGGAGGCAGCAGGAAGGAGGGAAAACGTCTTTAATTTAAGTCCTCAAAACTAACAAACTCAATGCACCCGTGACCTGAACAGAAAACCAAAGGACTTAAATACAAACAGAACAAAACAAGACAGGTGAATGAAATAATCTAAAGCAACACAGGTGAACAGGAAGCAAGAAGAACTACAAAATAAGACAGGAAAGCAAAAATCCACAAAGGTAGAAAAAAGGAAATGTCACTGCAAAGTAAACCAGATTATATTGGAGTAACATGTTGAGTGATATGAAGAGAAAGTCACATGAGGTCAGAGGTCATTTTTAGATGGATGATACAACTGTGATTTGTGTTCCTGCATTAAAATCATTAAGTTTGTGGGTTAAGAACAACATCTTTGGATTAAAACTAGAAGTATTTTACAACTATGTTTACTTTATGACCTAATGTATGCAAAAATAAAAGAATATATTCAAAGAGCTTTGACTATACACAGTTATATCTACACACACTGCTTTTCTGTTCTCCATGATGTTCACCCAGGTTGAATTAAATCAATAGCTGCTTTGTTTTTTTGTGTCATCATTTATAGATTTCATTAAACTTTGTTCATTTACACATTTATTTATTTAAAAAGAAAATTTAAAAAAAAAATAATAAAAAAAATAAAAAAATAAAAATAAATAAATTAAAAAAATTAAAAAAATGAAAAATAAATAAATTTTAAAAAATAAAAAAATTTTAAAAAATTAAAAAATGAAAAAAATAAAATAAAGAAAAAAAGAAAAAGAAAAAAAGAAAAAAGAAAAAAAAGAAAATGATCTCCCTTGAGTTGCCTCTGTTATGTTCTCCTCTTGTACCCCTTTCAGATGGGTGTACTACCAATCCTGCTCCTGTCAGGGTCGCTGTTGCTCTGTGGTTATGCAGAGGCCCAGTCCATTGCTGAAACGCTGAAAGAAGCAGCACGTAAGGCACACAAACAATCATTTTTACCTCCTAACGCTTTCACATATATGCATAAATGTCACACTTTTGTTATTATTCCTAATCCTTACGTCTTACGTTTGTCTCACTTCTTTGCAGCAATGTCTTGCTTCAAACTGAAACCCATTTTGTCTTATTGCAGTCCAGTGGAAGGGACCTCTCACCTGCGACACATGGGACTGCAATTGTACTTTCAATCAACAGCGCGGCTGCTGCTGTGCAGCCAATGAAATGTACCAAATAGAAGAAGAAATCTTCGTTCGGATTAAGGAATTGTGGCAAAACGTCATCACACTGAATGGCAGAGTACAGGCTCTCACAGGTAGACGCTTTTATTTGCTTTCTTCTCATTGGAGTTATACAATAAGTCCACCTCTTCTTTTTTTTGTCCTCAGATAGTTCAAAAATTGCTTTCCAGGCCTCCATGGATCCAACTCTTGCCGTGGCTATTCCTGGATCTACAGAAAGCTGCTTTGGTCCTTTCAATACCAAAATGCCAATCCCATTTGCCAATGTATCTCTGAACAGTGGCAACGGATACAACCCATCCTTAGGTAGGAAAACACACCTAAAGGAATATCCTCAAATTGCACAACATGAAAGATTAAGATATGACTAACTCTCTGTGTCCCTCTCCAGGTGTCTTCACTGCCCCTACTGCTGGCATTTACATGTTTTCTTTCACAACCTACTCCTCCGTGGAGCTGAACGGGCGTCTCTACCATAAAGTAAAGTCCATGTTTTTGCTGCACGCTGACCGGGGTTTGATGAGTTTGTGTTTTAATGTGTGTTTTGTGTGTGCAGGTCCAGCTGGTGAAGAATGGGATTGTAGCTGTCAGTGTGGGGGAGAACAACCGAGAAGATACAGAGGACAGCGCCACTCAGGTGAGCCGAGTACAGAGCTGACACCCGAACACAAAGCATTTCCTCTGACAGGATTAGGCTGCTTACCGTATGTCCGTTGTCAGGTTGTGGCCCTGGAGCTGCAGCGAGGAGATCAGGTCTACCTGGAGCTGATTTCTGGGAGGAAACTCTGTATGCAGCTGCAATACAACATCTTCACTGGTTACATAGTTTACCCCAACATTAACAAGTGATGCGCCAGCTGCAGACTCAGGCTGCTTTACTTAAATGAATCCATTTATTCTCATGAAACTGAGAAGAAATACATATTCTTGTCCCCACCAGGTTTTTTGATCTACTACTGTACATGTTTCTAGTTTAAGAACCCCTGCTTTAGATACCAGCATGATCATATACGGAAAGATAGACATTTTTGCATGTGTGTGTGTGTGTTTTGATTCATATTAAATGTAAAATTGTGGTTTTGAATAAATGCTATCATAAAAGTGTATCTAAAAGTGTTGGACTTATATTTTTAAACCATTAAATGTATCAGCCATAAATGGGAATAAGGAGCAGACAGAGGTACAGTTTATATAGCAGTCTGATGACAGAGGCCTGTAACATGGCTGCTGCATTTATCAGCTGACAAGAAAACACTGTGAACAAAGGTCTGTCATGCAGACTCATTAGAAATGAAAATAAAACACTTCCATATGTCCGTTGAGCAAACTCAAGCTGCACTTTTACCCAGACGCTACATATTTGGGCATGTCAGTCTTTCCAATGCAGAGACGGCATGAGGCCGCAGGAAACATGAAACATGGGATTGTTGGTCCATTTTGACTATTTTAAAGGAAGATTTCTGCTCCTCATGTCTGCCAGACAGCTTACGGGATAAATTCTCATCTGTTCAACACAGTTTGTCTTTTTTTTCCAGCCTCCTTCCTTCCTCCATCTGTCTTTTCCTCCCATTTCCTCCCTACTCTTCCTCTCTCCATTCATCTTCCATGCTCATCCTTATTCATGTACATTCATTCATTCTTTCCTCGTCCTACGTTTCTTCAAGCATCATGTGGCATCCAATTTTAGTTTTATCTGGCTGGTTGGAAACACACACTCCCTTCATGCTGCTAATCCCCAGACACTTGACATCCATCCATAACCCGGTTCCATGTTTTCCTTTCACACTGTGTATTTGACCCGTTCATAAACAGTGTGAGTTCACTGTTGATGTGCTGCCTTAAGACATGAAATACTAGACAGAAGCAAACTGAACCACCATTTATCCCTAAAACATGAGAGTCAAACCTCCAGCTAACTCCACCAGGAGCCGTTGCTGTGGCAACCAGGCTTAGGCATCTTGTGTGTGATACAAATACAAGGCAACAACATCATCCTTCCTCCAGCTACACTTTTATAAACAACATGAAACTGATTCAGATAATAGTTCATGCTAATTAAGTACTAAAACCGTCCGACAATAAAAGTTCATGGCTCAGCAAACATTCATCCAGATGTAATACAGGAGCAACTCTTTGTTCTGCACAGCAGCCAGACACAAAGTACAGAGATTACATGTGTTTTGTTTTACACGTGCATGCAGCATCATGGTATCTCTCTGCGTGTTCTGCTTGTGAGTTTGGGCTAGTGGTCTTCAGGGCCAAACCTGATCTCGAGAAGCACCTTGGGCATTATTCTGCACTTCAGAGGAAGTGAGGAGGCTCTTGTGTTTCTGAATGAACCTTCACAGTCGCTGGTACATCGCATGGTTCATCTTCACTGCGGCTATCGTCATCCAAAGACTAAAAGCAAAGGAAGAGCCAAGTCGTCCAGGAGAGCAGAGTCAAAAGGACCAAATCTTGGAAAAGATCTGAACTTCCTGTTTTACATTCATTTATATTTATATTTATTGTTAGAATAACTGATGATCAGATTTTTACTTAAACTAAAATAAAATCAGAAGCTTTGGATGTAAAACAATGGTCATGTAGGTTTTATTAACTATGTTACTCAACATTGAACTGGGTTTATTATCATATTATTACATTCTGTTGGAATTAAGTGCAATTATAGGTACATTTTCCATTTGGATATGTAAGTATGATCTTGTGTATTAATATCGCTGCATAACAATAACAGTTTCTCTATCTTGCAGTGAAGAAGAGTTGAGTCCCAGTTTCTTCCAGAAACATAATTTAGTGGAATGTAAGTAAAACAAAAACTCATTCAAAGAAGAAAAAGTCTCATATAAATACCCGGTAGCTTTTACATAAAGTTGCTTACAAACACACAAAAAGACAGAAAAGCCCGGACAAAAAGAACCTCCTCAGCAGAGGGAATGAAATTCTGATTATTATGCAATTAATAATGTAATGTATCAATAAATTGTTGCTAATAACAAATAAAATGATAAATGTAATATAAAGTAAATAATATTCATTGAATGGTGTCATAAAGGACAATACCGTCTAGTTACTGTTCATTTTTAAACCCTGTCCTAAAACTCATTTTACTCATTGACCTTCAACCCACCTGAAAAATGATCTTACAGGCTTTTTATGTTATGTGATATACAACACAGTACTTTGTGCAGCTGTAGCTTGTATAAAATAACGTTATAAATAAACTGACCTGTTTTCACCTGTTTAATTTAAGGTTCAGTGTGTCTTAGGATAAGTCTGTGGTGACATCTATGTTATTACTAGCACTGCATGCAGTGCTTTACACTGAATGAAACATCTGACAGGACAAAGCTAGTTTGCTTCTAATGAGTTTAAATGGACGGGCGTTGTCATGAGAATCACTGATTTACACAAAGATCCTGGGTTTAAATATGTTATACTTGCAAGCATTGTTGCAAAATATGCAAATGCTGAAATGCAGACAATTCACATGTGACTGTGTTTGTTTGTTTGTTTATTTTCCTGCTGAAATACTGGCACAGCCATTTCATCCACACGCTGCACGTGAAGCAGGATCATTCCAGGTAAAAGGTCTCTGTTTTGAGACAGCTTTGCTCAGTTACAGAAAATCATGACTGGAATGAAACTCTTTCTATTTGGTGTTTAATGGTTAGTGTTCTTTACACATTAGTTTCCCATCTGATTAGCAAGGTTGAAGCTTTAAGCTTCTTTAAGGGCCGGTTATAAGCAGACGTTGAATATCACACCTTCAAATGGAGATGTCACACCAAAAGGCATTCGTAATGACGTGTTTGGGTAGACAGTACCCAGGACTTACAAGGAATTCTCTGTCTAAATAATGACAACTGCCCCATTTTGCTCCCATCCTCATGCCACTCATGTCCTAAAATGATAAACAACTCCTTTACTCCTATATCCAATTATTGTTTTTCTGTTTTAAAATGCACCCCCCTCCCCTCATACATCACTCAGCCTCTTTGAATGAGGAGGGATGTGGTGAAAGTATTTGGAGAATTCACTCTGACCAAACCAAAGCGGCCTGCCCGCCTGCTGCCTCTCTCCTCCACATGGAGAAGCTCTACCCAAATAAGGCTGGGCGTTTCAACTTGACGTGAGAGAAAGAGACATAGCGAGGGAGCTGCTGAAAGGCCGTGGCCTTATAAGGATGAAGTTTCCTTTTTTCTACACCCCCCCACCCCTCTCTCTCTCTCTCTCTCTTCCATTTCACCCTCCCTCTTGTCTCTGAGCAGACCAGTGAAGTCATCTTTCCTCCTCTGCTCCCTTTTCAAGCCGGCATTTTTGGGAGGAGGTCCCTGTGAAGGATATACAAACACTCAGTCAGGCATCCAGACTGGTTCCACACACTGCACCAGCGTCCAGCAGAGAACTCACCCATTCCTCCACACAGTGAGTAGCCTCCTCGTGTTTTCCTCCATTAAAGGATGAAGTCTCCATAAACTTAATTATTTTCAGTGTGAGTGATCATTTGCATTTGGCCAGCTTACTTTAAAGACCCTCGTAACCTCCATGTTTCCTCTGGTTTCTTTTCTATGATAATAAGGTGACGACTGCAGGATTTGAAGGAATAGCTGTTAAAAAAATAACAAAAACTGTGTTTAACTGTGTTTTCTACATAAATATATAGTGACACTTATTGCAAATATCCTTCCTGCTTCTTCCAAATGTAATTTTGGTTTACGTTGATTATGTTGCACATCTTTCCCAGTGCACCATCTATAAAGTTTCTTTGCACAAACAAATGATCCACTGCTCTATATGGGTTTTGGAGGGGATGCATATTTGAAAATGTGTATGTGGTACAAATACATGGTGGTAAATCAACATTTCATGTATGTTTGCTGACATTTAAAAACAGAAAAATCCTTTTTTTTTATCATAATGTCTTATATTTGGACCAATAACTAAGTAATGATTAACAATGGCAGCATGCTGGTGGTTCCAGTGAAAGCAGGCCAGCAGCAGCAGATGTGACGTACCAGTGTGCTGCTTCCTTTCTGACAGCAGCAACAGGAGCAGATAACACTATCTCCACTGTGGCAGTCCATAAACAAAGCAGAGGCACAGCGGTTTGTGATCATAAATGTGTAACAGTGGCTCGGGAGCATTGAGCCATCAAAGTCAGAGGTAAAACATCAGCTCTGACAAGCAGCAGTAACACAGTTTGTCAGAATTATCGGAGCCGTGACGGACCTTGGCAGCAGTTTCACAAAATCCCATAACAGTCTGGCAGCTCAGAGCAGAGCATCGGTTTTCTCCACGGATTCAGGAAATAAAAAGAGGCCTGAAGGTGAACCAGGTATCCATCATTCAGCTGGTTCATCTTCCTTCCATTTCACTGTTTCAGACTCATACAGAGGTTTTAAATGATTACAGTAACCTTTATTCACTTAACACAGCTCATTCATGCCAAATCATTATTTGGTGGTTAACTGCATGACGCCACGTCCCCACAGGCTGCCACAGCAGCCACAGCCCTCGCACTGGTTTCCTGTTCTGGCATTAGGCATATTACCATGGTAATAAAGAAACAGAGCAGGGAAAACACAAGAGGGAGACATGGATGAATATGGGGACAAAGGCAATGAAGTCATGTTTGTGGGATACAGTACGTTGGGACTACATGAAGCCCCTCCTGTGATATAAGCAGGTTTCATTAACTTTATTGCCTCTCAAAACAAAATCTTGTAATTATAATAATGATAAAACAGATCTAATTACAATACTAATTCATACAGTGACAACAGGAGGTGATTATTTATGGCAGAAACACAATTGATGCAACCATTTCTTTATAATAAAGCCTTCAGGAGCACAGCTTTACAGCCACATCTGGACGACTTTTAGCAGAAATAACATCAGAAAAATAATATCTTGATGAAGTTATATGAAAGGGGGGGGGGGAGTAATATCACAAGTAGTTTGTAATAGAAGAAAAGAGGCAGCCAGACGGCGCAGAAGCTTGTTTTGAAGATAATCCTGACTTACTGGATCCCTGGCTGGGTCCCAAGCATAACAACAGGACCCTGGATACTCATAAATACCAGCAAAGAGAACAGACCATAATGGACTCACTTAACCTCTGAAAATATGCACTCATACAAGCACATTCTCTGCTCTTTTTTTCCTCTTTGTGCAAAGAGTAGAACATATTTTCTCTTTTTTTTCCTCTCACAAAGAGTGCATTGTATGTTATTTGTAATTGTGGTTTACTGAGTAGTTTATGAGGCAAACAACAAGAGGAAGAGGGGAAAAGTTAAGAACATACCAGATAAACATTGCCCTGTAATAATGATTGCATAACCATGGATGTCAGTAAGAATAGCATGAATGTGTGTGTTTGCCCACAAAGGAGATGATGATGATGGAGTATCTAAACTTGCGGGGTATGTAAGTGAGTGTGTTGCCCGGCTTGTGTGTTTGGTGGTCTGGAAAAGCATCACAGGAACTGCAAAAAATATGAAACAAGGTTGTTGTTAACACACCGTGGATGCTCCAGGGAAGAATCCAGTAACGTCTTAGGCATATCTTATTTAAAACTAAGTAAAAACTTATTTCAGTGGGTCAAACTGAGTTCTTCTCTGTTGGTTGATGGTTTTATGATCTGAAACTGACTGGTTGGTCTGACTGATCTGGTTTTTCACTGTTTGCTGTGCATCTAAACAGACACAGTAACTAAAGATCTTCACTTCCTGAGTGCTCTAACTGGAGACTAAACGCAGCTAAATTAAACTGTAGTGCTTGTGGTTGAATTCAGACTTGTTTTTCTGAGTCATGCTAGCAAACGTGACTGAAACAACCATGGTAGCCCCAACCTGGCCCTGAACCAGCAAGCCAACATTCATCTGAAATATATCACCTTCGCTTGTGTGCATGTTAACATATCCACAGTCTGGGGAGAAGAATCCACTCTTTGACAGTGTTCAGACTCAAAAAAGCCAAAATATCTATTGACAAATCCCAGCAAGCTAAAAAAAAATCAATGACCATCTTCATGTTTGTGTACAGTGTATGTTCTACACACATTCACTACTGTCGGTGGACATATCAGTTATCTGTCACTCAGTGTAATAATAACTATAGGTAAAAGTTTAGTGCTCACAAACAAAAGTGTGTCATTGCTCCTGGCGAAATATCTCATCCTGAGCCAGAATTGAGCTTCCCAGACTCCTCGGTTTAACCTTTAACATCCTAACTCTGAACCTCCCCAGGAACAGGAGCGTTGACGAGACCTGACATCGAGATGGCAACAAAGGTTGGATGGTGCTGACAGCACTTTGATATGAGTTTTGCACTTGGCTGTTGGCCCTGAGGCGATACAAAGGCATAAAACTGAAAGAAAATACCTTTTTGCTGGCAGTGTGTTTATGCTGACAGAAGCCTTAATGAAGGGAATGTGTGTGTGTGTTTAAGGAGGAACTTATCTGGCTGATAGCGCTCCCACTGTACATCATTTTGCCTCAGACGTGCTCGTGGCTCTGACATGGCTGAATGGAGTGCATTAGGAGACACAATGCTGTTAATGCTACTGTTCTGGGAGCAGTATTCAAAGTTAGCGCTGAGCATTTACACTTATCAAAAACACGCTTCTGGCCTGCATGTCGTCCTTGTTTGTGCTGGTGTATTATGCTGGTGTAAATTCTCCTGCAATGTGTAAATCCTAGCTGTTGTTTGTGTTGATTGGAAAGCTCTCAGGACTATAGTGGGAATGCCTTGTGCTCAAAGTGCTTAAATACTGAGGCTAATGTTAGTTTGGATTCACAATAAATAGATTTAATTCATACCTGAGTGGCTAATCATTACACTGAGACAACAGACATAAAGGTTTCACATGAAGACATTGTCCTAATCTCATTCCCTACATTTCTGTCCATCTTCCCAGAACATCAGCGGCATGGCTAACAAGGGTCCATCCTACGGCATGAGCCGGCAGGTTCAGGATAAGATCGACAGCAAGTATGATCCAGACCTGGAGCAGATCCTGGTGGAGTGGATCAGCCGTCAGTGTGGCTCCGGTGTGGGAAAGCCTGAATCTGGCAAAATGGGATTCCAGGCTTGGTTGAAAGACGGATGTGTGAGTGCACTTTCCTTATGATGAGTGTTTTCTCCTCCCTTTCCTTCCTCGTCGCCTGCTCAACCTTTCGTTCCGTCTTATCTCATCAGATCCTGAGTGAACTTATTAACAGTTTGTATCCTGGAGACAAACCAGTGAAGAAGATTCAGAGCTCGCCCATGGCCTTCAAGCAGATGGAACAGATCTCACAGTTCCTCAATGCTGCGGAGAAGTACGGGGTCACCAAGACTGACATGTTCCAGACCGTGGACCTCTGGGAAGGTTGGAATGGCTCCTAAGTTGCTGGAAATATTCAATGCCAATAGGCAGCTCTGCTACTTCTCAAACTTAAACAAGCTCCTTTGTTTGCTGTCTTTTATTACTGGTCAAACTGATTAATCCAGGTGTGCCTGACCTCAGTAACCATGAGGGCAATGGCCAGACACACCTGGATTAATCAGTTCATCCAAAAATGAAAGACAGGAAACAGAGGAGCTGGCTTAAGTTCAGGAAGTAGTGCAGCTGTGCATACAAAACATTAGCAAGACTGATCCTTTCATAATCCAGACTTTATTTGCCCGTACAGGTAAGGACCTCGCCGCAGTGCAGAGGACCCTTTCAGCTCTGGGGAGCTTGGCCATCACCAAGGATGAAGGCACATACAACGGAGACCCCAGCTGGTTCTTCAAGTTAGTCAGATGGAATAAATGAGGCCAAATGACTCTTAAAAGAGTTATTTTTCTTTAGGTTAACATTATTAATATTTTTATTGTTGCAGGAAAGCACAAGAGAACAAGCGAGACTTCAGCGACGAGCAGCTGAAGGCAGGCAAAAACGTGATTGGCTTGCAGATGGGGTCTAACAAGGGAGCCAGCCAGGAGGGCATGAGCTACGGAAGACCCCGACAGATCTTGTAAAATCACTGAGCCATGCAAATCCTAAACCTCTTTAGCGTCAGATGCCCCATTTCCTCCGCCAACTGGTTCATTCCAATCCCCTTTCCCTGCTTTAGAATGAAGGGAATCCCTTACAACTGCTTCTCTAGTTGTGAGGGTTCCCATGAGGCTCCAGAGGTCATGCTTTCTCTGGTGACAACTGCAGACCTCATCATGCTTTCTTTTTTCCAAATGAAGAACTACCTGAAGATGCAGCGATAACCATGAAATGACCAAAGAACTATTTAGGTGGGGGGGACACAAATAGCAAAAAAAAATCTATTTTTTTCTTCATTAAAAATGTCAGAAATATCTCTGCTATCACGACTAATCACTTAAATTCATCTCAAATCCATCGCCGAGTTTAAATTATGACATTTTTTTACATTTTGAGTCTGGATTTAAACAAGAGTGACAACTTGTTTTTAAAAAACTCCTCTTATTTCCCCTGCAAACATACTGTTTAGCATTTAGCATCATTGTAACACCTGTAAGTGCCAATCTTTTTGTAAATCGTCTTATTAAATAATGACTTTGACATACATTTGTTGTGATTCCTGGAATTTTAGTCTCACCATGTTTTAATGCACGACCTTATTATACAAATACCAGTGAAAAATGCTGGAAACAACTTTAATTCTGTGCATTTTTATTTCTTTTACTGGAGTTGGTAGAGTTGCCAAACATCCCTTTAAAGTTCTGTATCTATAGGAATACACTAAGAAGGTAGAAACTCCCTCATCTTAAACAAACAATACTCTTCTTATTGGTTGCCACATCTATGCCCATCAAGTCGTTTCCTTTACTGCTTATTTCAGCACAAACAAGCTGGAGCCTATCCCTTCTCTTCCTTTGTATTTCATCACTGTATAAAACCATGTGGGTCATATCTGGGAATCACATGCTGCTGACACCTGAGAATACCCTGAACAGACTGGAGTTTCTGTTAGTCCTGTGTGAGCCTGAGTATGCTGACAAAATCCTGCAAGTGCTTTTTCCTTTCATAAGGAAAGAACTTCTCAAGAGCTACTACACTGCAACTTTTAGATGCATCCCTGCTCCAACACGCCTGAATGACCTCAGCTGTATGTCATGTAGCTCTGCAGAGGCCTGGAAACAAAGCAGGTCACTAAAACTTGTGAGATGGTTGCTCTTCATTGACTACGACTAACAACCTGTTAGTATTTGTCTTGATGGTTTCATCTGCAAAGTGAGCTAAAATCCTGCAATGTATTATTATGCAACACAAACACAACATTAACTGAAGAAGTCAAGACATTATGTTCCTGAACTTATATCAGATTTTAAAGAAGTGACTGAGATAAGACAACGGGTGGTGAGATAAAACATTCTGGAAAAATACAGGAAACTTGTTTTATCCTGATTCACCCAGTGACGTCGCTCCCTAGCCAATCAGTGGCCTGTAGTCTGTAAACGTCACACTTGGAAACCTGGACGAGTAGGTGCTAAAGAGGTACCAGATCCCACTATCTAATGAAAAACCATAAAAAAATAGCTGGATGTAATAGTGAAAAATGGCGATAGATTCAGCTGAAGGGCCTACACAAGCAGCTCGGTTTCACATTTTACATTAAAGAAACAGAGGATACAGGCTGGTTTTTTTTCCACAGGCAGAATTTTCCCAGTTTAGTGGTTTTCATGGGAAAACGGTCACACACAGGCTGTGCACCAAAACCCAGATCATCAAGCATTGTCCTGTTAGCTGAATGTTAGCATGCTAATATGCTAACTTACTGAGTTTTAAAGTAGCCCTACATAACATTTAAACTTTACTTCTCATCAGATTTGATGGCACAGTAACTCATTATGGGCATTTCAGTAATATTTGTCTTCAAATGACTGGTTTAAAAGTCATTGATCTACATATATGTGGATTCATTAATTTAAAACCAACTTAAATCTATATGTAAGGTCATAAAAATCCACTTAAGTATGTTATACAGTGGGCTGTTATTATAAAAATAGGATGCCTACGTCACAAATAATTCAATCCTCGTAAAGTCATGGATCTACGGGTTTGAGTTGTTAACCGGAAATGGCCAAAATGTCATGTCAGCATAAAAATGTACAGACTTGAAAGAGTTCAGAGAAGAAAAAGATGCAGGATTGTTGCTAAATTAGCCATCGTTAACAAGCATTTCAGGGACAAAGCCTGCAAAAATTTGTTAATTTTTTACCATCTCAGCCATCTTGAACTGAATATCCAGGAATTTATTAAACACCCATCTGCTTTACATCAGGGTATCAGGAACTTTGTCTCTGGTTAGGACTTTTAGCTTAAATCCATCAACCCAGCTCCAGAAAAATATTCCAGCAGCAGTCATCATTAATTCCCATTTTTATTTTCTGTTAAACCACCTGTGACCTGCACAGCAAAACACAGATCTCAGCCGTCACTCCAAACACTCATTCACATAAAAAAAGCTCTTGAAAACATTCTGGGAAAAAAAATCAATAGAAATCTTTAAACAGTATATAGAACATCTGTACAGCAGGCACACCTTTTATATATTATACTTCATAAAAAAATACTAATTGAAATTCCCACACCTGAACTCTTCAAGTTTTAATCTGCTGATAAATCAGGTATTAAAAAAAGACAAATACATACAACACCTCAAAAAACCATTAGTCAGTATGTGAAACCTCACATTGAACTCCACAATGGAAGACCTTGCATGTTGAAAGCACAACCTCTCCCATCCTCTCACTCACACACTCTCACACACACACACATCCACACACACACACACACACACACACACACACACAGCTGTCATCTTTTCTGATATTGCACAAATATCACATTTTGACTCCAGGGGTGTTCCCACAGCAAATTCCATGAAACCTGGGTTTTCCTTTAAGTGGAAAAACTAATAAACTTGTATAAACATGAGATCATACTGGGTCTGTAATCCTTTTCCAGTCTGATACCTGGTACCGTTATAGAAAACCCTACTGGTACAAAGTATTTTAAACCCATGACAAAAGAGGAATTTACATTTTTCTTTAAGAGGATATATGTTTAGAAAGAAGTGTACAAAAACGCACACAATCACAGACCGACGCGTACAAGGACACTTGTCTGGTAAATAGAGATGAGGATGAAGAGTCCCCGCTTCTTACAAGCTCCCCTGCAGTCCGCTCTGAGGTTGTCTTGGAAGAAGGAGAAAGCCCGACACGTCCCGAGTCGTCGGAGGGTTTGGACTCATCGTGTAGCTCAGTGCTATGTTGCAAACTGCTCTCCGGTGATGAGGGGCACTTTGGCGTCAGAATCCAGCACTGCCTGCAGTTCTACACCTGAGTCCTCTTCCTCTTCATCCTCGCACTCCTCTGGCTGAGCCTCCTCCACTCTTCGTTCTCCGTGCTTAGACCTGACTCGATGAGCACCTCGTCTCTTGGCCAGACACAGGAGGCCCCGGAGGTCCATGTGGGCCACTGTGACCTCCAGTGTGTAGTAGAGGGACCAGAAGAGAGCAAAGCATCCGAACAGCAGCAGGAACTGGAGGAAAAACAGATCAGGTACGTCAGAAATCATGCATGTGTTTTTGTTCATTGCTCCAATGCAAATGACTCGATTAAAAATGATTTTAGGTTTTATAATAATGTGGATCAAAACTATTGATGAAAGCATCTTTTTTCAGTCACTCAAACTCTGGTGTTTCAGGTTATTCTGGGTATTAAACGAGTTATAAAACGTAGACTTTCTCCATGTCTAGTTCCAGGCAAACATCAGAGCTTCTCTCTTCAGCTGGGAAGTTCATAGATAGTTTCTGTCTGGATCTCTGAGACCAGAATTCCCTCCCAAAGCTGCTTTTTGAAGGTATACTGCCCCCAACCCTCATAGATCTTCCTTTAAAGGATGTTTTTACAGGTTCTCAGAGGATAATGGTTCCCACAGCGTGACTTTTTCTCTCTTTAGCAGTTACAGACTCAGTGGTAGTGTTTGCAGCATGGGATGGTGCACTGCTTTGCATGAAAATGAAATGGTCAGTTAGAAACTCCAGATATTTTACAAAGGTCACCAACACCCTGAGACACCCTAGAAGGGCCTATTATCTACTGTCAACCTCTCTTGGTGACATTTAAGCCTTGTTGGGTCTCACATGGTCTATGTGTACACAAACGCTCCCCTTTGTTAGCATTGCTTAACGATGGCTGCATTGCAGATACATGCATAACTGCAGCCTCTGGAGAGGTTCATGGATTCTAGAAAACCCAACAGCTTCAACTATCTGCTAATGGAGACTTTCCTTGATGCCTTCATCTGAATGAACCCGTTTGCTGTCTAAAACTTTGATGATCTTGCTTAAATTTTCATCCAACATTTCACGTTTTTCATTTGCAGAAACATTTTTTTCCCCAAGCTGCATAAAAACTGGTGACTTTGATCAAACCCATCTGAGATCGTTGTCAGCGACTTAAACGGAGAAGAAATGAGAGATAGATCATCCTCAGTACAACTAAACCTACACATGGATTCATTTGGGATACAATGAGCTGCAGGTAATGCAGTCTGAAACTAAACTGTCTGATGTATATTTCTGAGCGTGGTGCCTGTACCTTCAGACTATTAGAGGTGAAAGGACTGATGACCTCTGGAGGGACATCTAAGCCTGGAGGACAGGGCAGGGAGAAGTTGCTGTCCAAATATTTACCACTCATAGCGTCCTCAACCAGCCTGCCAATCAACAAACAGCAAATCAACTTCCAAAACAGACACTGAAACAATCAGGACATTGTGGCAGACATTTTGATAAGTTAATACCTCTGTCTGTCCTTCACTTCGCTGTAGGTCATAGATGACCCATATAGGGTCAGCTTCCACTGCTTCAGCACACCCACAGCTGCACACTGCTCAGACACAGCATCCTCTACAGGACAGGTCAGGGAGGAGTAAGCAAACGTACCCAAACAAAACTCAACCATTAGAGAAATCAGTGTGTGTTTGCATCTCCAGAGCTTTGGTTTCAGGTCTTGGTGCTCATGGTGTGTCTGTGTGTTGCAGTGTCTTACTGTGGTCAGATATATTGAGGATGTATAGGCCTTCGGCTTTCTCTCCCCAGCAGCGCACAGTGGAGAAAGTCCAGTCCTGGTAGCCTGCAGCATCTCTGTGCACACAACAAGGATGCACACAACTCATGACTCACTCTAAATATCTCCATCAACACTAGCTTCATATTTTACTGAAAGCAATGCCACTGTCATCTCCTCGGACCTGTCAACAGCTCTGCGAGCCCCAATGACCGATGCCATACCGCTGGGACAGACCAACACGATCTCCACGTTGCCACGACAAGGGTGGTTTATGGTCACAGTGACGGACACATGCTCCAGCGTCTTCATCCCTGACTCTCTCAGGTCAGCAGCAGAGACTGCAACAGGAGAGGAAAGCAGTTTAGTCTGTATGCGTCATCGAAAAACCTGCCTGTTCAGCTTTTACAATAAATATATTCACACTGCTGAAATAACTGTATTCTGTGCTGACTGTTTTATAAACCACTTTCCAGCTACTAGTTATACATGTAACAATGATGACAAGTGGATGACAAAGGGATTCCCTGTAGGTCTGTGATTTAAATCTTCCATCGTTTTCTCAATTTTCCTTGAAACTGCTATCAGTGTCTCCTCTGACATCCGCCCAGCCTCTCATGCGAGCCTGGTGATTTCTCAGCCTTTCCTCAGCTCTGTCTACTAATGGACAACAGTTTTCCCTGACCATTTAGGGCTGTACACATCCTCGGGTAGAGAGAGGCATAGGAGACAAAGGGAGAGTGAGTATAAACATGTGTAGATAGAGAGTCAAGGGAAAAACGTAGAGAGAATGAAGGAGGAGATGGACACCGAGTGCCATTTCAAACAAGGGAAACAAAAGCAGATGAAATATTCTGCTTTCAGGTGAAATGTACAATAAAATTCATGCTATATCACATAAATGCAAAAGATTTAAGGCACATTACGCAGAAATAGTTCTTTCATCCTAAAAAATTTATTAAAACCAAAGATAACAGTAATAAGAGGTGAAACATCAGCATGAAAATGTCAGCATAATAACCTGCCACAAGTCAGTTTAACAAGATTAAAAAAATCTTGGAACTGCTCATTTTGCTAAAACAGATTTTTGCTCAGAGTTTATTTTTGTGTTTCGGTTAAGACGAGATGAAGAAGCTTACCACTCATGCAAACAGAAACAGTGACAGTATCAGCACCTCCTCTGTGCTGTATATCTGCTCAGTTTAGTAAGATTACTGGCTTTGTATCTTTACTATCCTAATCTACACAAATCCCTCAACACTGCGTAAAACCACAGAGGAAACCCAAACACACTGCTGATAAAGATTCACTAAATTCTGCATCTCTGTAATGAATCATGGTTTTAATCCTTTTATTTATACGATTTCTGCTCATCTTCCTGAATTTCACAACAAATTAATTCTCACCTTCCCAACTCCATGAGAACAGACAATGTATGCACACACACACACACACACATGCAAACACAACTGAAAGGTGTGACTAACAAACCTGCTTTATAAGCTATAAAATCCAATCAGGGATTTGGCCAACATTAATTTTAAAAGAAGATGTTAAACAGAGATATGTAGAGCAGTCTGACACAAATTCATCCTTTGTTGAAATAAATCCAGACACACAGGCTGTTGTGTAAATATGGAGCTTGTTGCATGCAACTTAACACACACACACACACACAGCTCTGCTGCTGAGCTACTAACTGCAACCAGGCCACAAAACAAATGATAAAGATCAAGGGAGGAGAGGAAACTGTAAAGGAGAGATGGGAAAGGGAAATATTTGCGCTACAATGATGTCATCGGTAGCGTTTGCATAAAAGGTGAGCGAGGGATGGCTTACACACAGGCTGTATCAAATATGAGAAAAGCGTACAAGGTTGAACAATGACTGAAGAGATTTGTGAAAGAAACAAAGGAGGGGGAGGAGGGGGGGACAGAAAATGACAAAAAGAATACATGTGAAAAAAGTATCTCACCAAGGAAATTCACAAACAAGTGAACATTTCCTAATATGGTCAGTTAGAGCGAGGAGCAGGCAGCCAGGGAGGAGGGATGGACTCAGCTACATGTTGTAATGTGTACACTAAACAGGCTACTGTCAGCCAGAGAGCTGAGCGAGATAAACAGAAAGCGCTACCGTTCCAGGTCCGGATAAGGTGATTGAAATAGGTCAGGATGCGCATGTCCTCCTTTATGACTGGGCTCTGATAGGACACGAGGAAAGGCACCGATTCCCACACCTGAGATACAAACAGAAATTAGACTTGTGTGGACATTGATTTAAGACAGCAGATGAATAAAAAGAGGCACATCTCAATACCTTGGCGGCATTAACGAGTCTCCATGCATTGAGCAAACCAAAGCCGTGCTGGTGGCTGTGGTTAAAACCAGCTCCGTTCATGCTCCAGTCGGCACTACTGTCGCACTGCTCGAAAACACAGTCAGATTTACCTTCATGTTACGTTTGTGCCATGCTACAACAGTCAAACCAGTCCTAAAACAGGACATCTACCTACACATTTTCAGCCTTTTATTCTTATATAATTTTTAAAAATCTTCGGGTTAGGGACAATGACCGATGTTTCATTGAGCCCACCTTGGTAGCGGTAAAGGCGATTATATGCTGAACGTCCCTCCAGCTGAGGCAGGGCCGAACCTGCAGCATGAGGGCCACCATTCCTGCTGCCAGGGGGGCTGCAGCCGACGTACCAGTGTGGCCCGCCGTGCAGCCAGTCCCATGTTGCATGGACCAGTCTGATGTCACCTGCAAAGCAACGTAGAATATGTTGGAAATGCAGCTTGATGAAATATTAACAGCTCTGGTAAGTGTCTAAATGTAAACTCTACATTAGTTCACATTAACAGGCTTTTGCACAACCTTCACAGAGTACGTCTGAAAGAAATCTGGAGGTCAAACCAGCACCTGCATCATGGAGACATCTCAACATGACAGATTTAGGAAGGACCAGAGATCAGCTATGTTTATATGTCATGAATTTATTACTGACAGGAAGTTAAGGTCCTGTGAAAGCTGAGCTTTATGAACATAAAGGAGAATGTGAAAATAAATGAAAGATGGATAAATAATGAGAAATGAGGTGATAAAAGCTAAAAGATTTAATCAAAAATGAGGGGAAAAAAATCAAGTTATTGTTTGTAGGTTTGTCTCTAATCATGAAGCATCTGCACTCTCTCTCTGAGTCACATGCGAGGCAAAGTTTATGTTTTCCATCTTACACCAGCTGGTTCCCAGCACTCTGTGTTTACAGGTTATGCACATGAGAGCCTTCTCCTGCCTCCACTACCGACATGTCCAAGTTTCTAAACACTGTGGTGTTATGCTTGTACTGAGCCTCCCAAATGGCAACATCAGAAATTAACGTTTTGTCTCACTAACATCCAAAGTAATTTAAAAAAAAATGGATGTTTAATCACATTCTTGTGGGATCAGATACAAGTTCTGAGACTGTAAAGGAGAAAAAGATCATTTAAAGCCGTCTGTGATGCAAAGTAAACACCAGAAAGGTAGTTACATCATGTATAGTCGCTCCTCGTTTATTAAACCAAAAAGTAGTAACAGTAAATAATATATCCAATCAATCAGGATTATGTCAAACAGGAGGTAGCAGGATGCAGAGTACAAGATTAAAAATCAGACTCATGGACTTTATACACGTTTATGAATAAAAGATGAGCATTTAGGAATAAATACGTTATAATGTGGCCCATGTTTGCTGTGCCACAGCACTCTGAAATAAACTGAATGAGGCTGCGGTTATTAAATCCTGCATAAGCAGAAAAACAGAGAAAGCCTTAATGAGGAGTAAAGCAGCAAAATGTACAAAACATAAAGAACGTCTACAAGTAGGCTGGTGTAAACACACAAAATGCTTAAAATTCCTACTGTTTTAAAATTAAAAAGATTTAATTAGAAACTAAATCCTACATTCATTTATCATACACATAATCAGAATAGACTGCTACAATAACCACACCAGCACTGCTCAACATCAGCACATCACAACAAGACATTTATAATATATGAACAGCTATTTCAGTACATGATGGTAAGATATGTGTGCCGTCATCACATATTTTAATCCAAACCGGTCGTGCTGGTTCTCTTTACAGCTGCCAAATCTACCCACAATCTGCAGCTGGACACTTCCTGCAAAAGGCTGCTTCTCTTCATCCAGCACAGCGTCTCTCTGCAGACAGCGTGCAAGCACTAGAAGCTCTTCTGCATTTCATAAATCTCAATCCATCAGAGCAACTCGCTAACTTTCTGCCTTCCTCATGGCTCCTCCAGATGTTACGCATGATCCCTTTTCAAGAAAAACACACGTACAAAGCAGCAGTGTGTGGTAAGCACTCATGCTGGGAGTGTACTGTGGGTTGGTGGTGGATCAATGGCTCGGTCCTGGATAAATATTTTTCCCCTTAGGCGATGATTTCCTTGAAGCAAACTGTAATACCATAGTGACAACCACAAACATCACTAAACAGAGGTCAGTGGCTTCAACGGGCCCCATTACTTCTGACATCATCATCCGTGGATAAAAACAGTCCCGTGATGTGGAGCTGCTCCTTCACTGGCTTTTAATAAACCATCTCCATCCTTACAAGACTTCTGCTTACACAGCGACACGGACACATCGAGTTTGTTGTGACATCTTGCAGCACCACCATTACTGATGTTTAGTGGTTCCTAGTTACCTCAGATTTGGTTCTAGCTGCAGACATTCACAGCAGCACAGACAGCTGAACCGGGCATGTTTGACACTACAGTTACTCATGAGGGGGTCATACCCAAGTTATTTTGTCCTATTGGTTAAACATAAGAGTTGTAATGTAAACTTTGTTTCATCTTACAGAAACTGCTTTTAACAACAATCTAAAGTGGAACATCAAAACTTGTTTTAGTTAAAGTTAGCCCTCATATAAAACAGATTTTGACCCTTTTTCTTAAAAAACTAAACTTATGTCTCTTATTTACAGGGACACTACTGCTGAAACAAAGTCCTTATGGACATCCGTGATAGTGCTAAAAAATATAATACAATCCTCTGCTCTTCTGCTACGACTTGCGCAGAAATGTCACTGCAGTGGTGGCGCTATTTGCATGAACCACAATGCTTTACATGTTATGCTAAGAGTAACCCTGTTTGTAGACTTCAGAAGAAGAAAACTAGTAGAGCTTCTTTCACTACAATTGTTCCAAAAACCAGTTCAATCATTAGGTATGCATAGATAACCCCAGTGCTCAAATGCACAATATGCATCACTAATGTTAGTACATCCTGAACAGTGGGATCCATTTCTTTTGCATGCATTTGATCATTACCACTTCCTTTTATCTCTGTAAAACCTACAATGCTCCTCAGCTTGCTTCCTCCACTGCTGAAAGTTACAGCCAGCATGGATGCACACTCCTCTGCATAGAAAGGCATCCTCCCTTTCTCATCGACTGCTCCTGTAACAAGCAAACACACACATTCAAATATATATCCACAAACAAGAGCACGCATATTGGTGCTAGCACACGTTTCTATGCATTACCAATTGTGATTGTGTAGATGGAATTGGCGTAGCCGTCATAGTTGCAGTTGTCATTGTACTGACCCCCGTTTCCACTAGCAACCACAAAGATGCTCCCAAAGCCCCGTCTGCCTGCAATCACTCCATGCTGCAGTGCTGCCTGTGGAGGAAAAAGTTCAAATAAGAAATAATCAGAGAAGAAAATACACAAATGCAAACCATTCTGCTGCAAGTTTTTATTTTTCCAATGCTCGATCTGTTGCAGTACACTGCCCTCTGTAGGACAAAGAGTGCTATACTCTAACCTTGCCTAGAGGATGAGGTCCATCCACAGTGTGCCCATCATCATCTGGACCCCAACTACATGACAGAAAAGTTTACATAAGAATCTAAAAGAACACTAGAATATAAAAATTAAACCATTGTAAATATACCTGCAACTATAGATGTCATTGACTTGGTAGTGCTTGTTAAAGGCTATTGCCTCAAGGCTGTCCGTCAGCGGACCATCCAGGACTCTGATACCTGAGCAGAAATATTTCAGTGTCCCGTCTATAAACAAGCTTTTTACTCCTCCACCCAGTTGTTTTTACCACAGTGCTGAATAGGCTGATGCCATGTGTAGCTTACCTGCCACCTTGCTGCCGTAGGCCACACCCACAGCACAGAAGCTGTTGTTAGGAACAGCTGCGATCTCTCCAGCACAACGAGTCCCGTGATGGTTGTCGCTTTGGACATCGGGGTGAGGCATGGGGTCGGGGTCATTAGAGTTGAGGTCATAACTTCCCTCTGGACTCTGAGGACATGTAACAGGTCATGTGGTTAAACTCCAAAAGCTATCAATTCCCAGATACTCATTTATTCCAAAATGCTGCATGTAGATAAATATTACTAATGTTTCTATGAACTGGAAAGAGCTTTAAAATAATGCCTTTCTATCAAACTGTTAAGATTTTTTATTGGATTTATTAAAATATCTTTGTTGTATTTTATGTGGTGTTTGAAAGATCTTTTAAGTTTTTTTTCCCACATATACAGTTTTGAAAGTAGTATCAAGAAATGAAATGAGCACCAGTATCAGTACTGAGTGGAAATTCCAGTATTGTGGCAACCTTACCACATTTTGACCTGGTCCAAATAGTTTTACCCAGAATGTCCAGAATAATCCAGACAAAACACGAGGGAGTGATGGGAGAATTTCCCAACACATTTTCTACGCTCATTATGGGATTTAAATATAATCAATACTTCATACGCTGCTGCTTCTTCTGCCAATACTTCTCTCTGTTCTAGCGAATCTGTCTCCACATGAAAAATGGCTCCTTTTTCCCCCCATGAGTCATATGCTTTGTTTTAAACTTCCTCCAGAGGAACACAGATCTTCTTCCAACAGAGGCATCACAGTCGTTTTCAGCAGGAGGAAGTTATTACACCTTGGCAATGACGTAAGCAACCATCTGTCCTGACAGGCAGCAGAACACACTCGGCTCCTTCATTGTGGAGATTTCAACCACACCAACTTAAAGACTGTGCTCTCCAGATACAACAAGAATGTGGACATTAAAACAATAGACCAGGTCCATATAAAACATCTCTGGAGCCTACAAAGCCCACCCCCTGAGCACTGGTGGCCTGGTGTGGCGATAACCATCGCAACCTCAATGCCAACAAAACAAAAAAACTCCAGCTAAACAAGGACCACTCAAACCTGAGCATCAATGGGAAAGAGGTTTCCTGAACTGCACATCTCAGAGATGGGCTGTGAACACCACCCACACCATCAAAAAGGTCCAGCAACGTCTCTTTTTCCTGAATACACTGAAGAGAAAAACTCCCTCGACATTTACTGAAAACCTTTATCACTCCACAATAGAGAGTATCCTGACCTGACCTGACCATTGGCTCCCCACTCCCACCCCTAAAGGAGATTCACTCGAGCCAGCTCCTTCATCAAGCCACAAAGATGCTTGATGACCCCACCCAGGGCAGACTCTATTCTCCTACCTCCCCTCTGGCAGACAGTCATGAGAGCCTACACCAACAGACTGAAGAATAGCTTCTTCCCCATGCCTGTGAAGAGACTGCTGCAGGTATAATAACCTCCCCATCACCTCACCCACACCCGTACACACTCATACCTCCCAGCCAACAAACAATAGCTTCTTGCACCTTTAACAGAGACTATTTATGCTGCTGAGAGATGCTGCCAAACAGGATTTCATTGTATTACTGTACAATGACAATAAAGTTCTATTCTATTCTCAACATGTAAAACTGCCATATAATTTGTCTCCTTTATGATTATGTTTTCTTTATCTTTAGCAAAACACAACAAAAATCCAGACATTTCTAATAACAGAGTTGTGGTTGCTGTTATGACTTACATAGTTGAGCTTAATGTCCTGGTGGGTGTGCTCCACCCCATCGTCCACAACCACCACCGTGACTCCCTGACCAGTGATGTTGCGCTCCCACACTCCCGTCACGTTGATATCCATACCTCTATTCACGTCATTATGCTGTAAAAATAAGAAATGAGACATGCTATGAAGGAAAAAAGTGTGTCAAGTCTTTATTTGTGCAGGGATATAAGAGATTAAATAAAGTTTTTTGTGCTCACGGCGTTTTAAGCTTTGATTTGATGTAAACAGGAAATAAGACAACTCATTCCAATCGGGTAAACAAAGATGAGAAACAGAGCTAACGCGTTGCTGCAACATACAAAGCTAATTTACTGCAGCTGGATAAGTTCAGTGAAGTTAGCTGTCATAGCTCATATTTATAAAACATATTCATCTGCATGCTGTTCTCAGTACAAACAACAAGCCTGCATTTCTTCTCTGTTCAGATGTCCCTCTAAAAATTACAGCACAGAAGTTTAAAATATATAAGATGAGCGTGTTAAACTGTGAAGGAGTCAGACTGAGTACCAAAGTAGTAACAAGGTGAAAATGTACCAGTATCTTGAGTCAAGAATGTACAGAAGTACTGGGAACATGCGTGGACATCAATAAAACTCCTCAGCTATGCGTTGTAGGTCTATACATCTGCTTTTATGAGACTAAGTCTCATGACCTTAAATGTTTCATCTGGTCCTTTCTGCCAGCTGACAGTAATTTGCCATCTTCCTTTGTGTAAACATAAAACACATAACTGTGTGTAGTTAATTAATGCCTGACACACTTCGTATGGGTCATGATGTGTGATGGAGCAACTTTATTTAAAACTGTGAGGGTTTATTTAAAAAGAATATCCTGCCTGGTCTACTTTAAATATTGACTAGTGATAGTAAACGGCATAACCATCACTTAGCATCAAGTCATAAGGCTGAAAGCTGTTTGCGATAGTTCAGACTGTTTACTCAGACTGATCAGCTGACTACCTGAGGCCAGTAAATAGACAAGTGTAGAAACATGTACAGATGCCAGGTGACACGATGTTTGCTGTATTTAATATATGCATGCAACGTCTCTCAACCCAAGCAAACAGTAGTATGCAGCATTTATCTATTCACGCAGGTACCAATAAATTAGTGGGTTTAAATAAAAGGATCCTCCTGGATCCTGAATCCAGTGCATTCACACCATTGTTTCTCCCAGCAAATGTGGACAGACCCACACCATAGCGGAGCCAGGTATGTCTTATAATGCGATTAAAACCTAAACAGAGTTTAGGAGTGCTAATCCCTACCTGCCAGTCAGTAACACAACTAAAAGGATGTTGTTGTTGCTTTGTGTGTGAGAGTTATGATGATTCATATCTCATCTCCTCCTTGTAGAAGTTCTGTCACAGCTTATCAATTTTTTATTTAATGAAGACAGTTGGAAAAAAATTCATGCTCTCAAATATGTATTTGTTTTAAAAAAAAGATGTTTCTGTGTTTTTTTTTCCATGAAAAGGTCAACATCATGCCATTTAAATGGTTTGTGTAACTGGAATATATCTGGTGATTTAGATAAAAACTGAAGTTGACTGAAAGATTTCAGAAAAATGAGGAAAAAAAAACATCTTAAAGTTTTTACAGTAGTTTTAAAAGGACATTTACGTCCTTTAATGGCTTGTAAGCCCGGTGATGGACTCTGAAGACCTGCCGCTCTCCTGCTAATAACTGGGATGCACTCCAGTTGCTCTCTACCTTTTATCACAAGTCCAGAACTGCTATTTTGAAGGAATCTAGAATTAGTATAGGCGCTCACCAAATGCCACTGCATAGGGAAATTTGGATCGTTGAATGCCATTGATCTCTTTGATCGGCTGAGCACTCTCTCTTTCGAGTACCACAGGACATGAGGATGAGCTGCTAAAACATCAGCCGGGTGGACATCTCTTCTCCATACGCCTCCCACTGACCCAGAATCTGGCTTTAGAGTACACAGCAAGTAATGGCCTTCCAGCTGTCCAATCTGGCCCTGGTTTTGCAACCCGGCCTGCTCTGCTACCTGTAACACAGAAAACACTGATGAATTAAAGCCATACTAATACCTCTAAAAGTGGGTGACTTAGCTCGTCCTAAAATGTTCAGATAAAAAAATGCATGCATTGTATATTCTGAAGATTTTATATATATATATATAAAATAACAAAAGAAGGGGAAGTCAAACACATTACATAAATATTATACTGTACCCTATTAGCAATCACATCCAAGTGGACAGAGCCCTGTTCCTCATCCTCTTCCTCATGATGTGGGCTGGCATGAAGCCGGACCGCCCAAGACTGACCCGGACCGCAAGAGTGTGACGGCCAAGATGAGGAATGAGACGAGGAGGTGAAGGGAACAGAGGGGGTTACTGATGGCAGAAGGGTGAGCAGCAAGAGGGTGAAAGAGGACAGAAAAATGAGGATGAGGAAAGTGGGAAAGTATTGCATTGCCATGGTAACGAAGGGGGACGCAGAGGGTCAACCATACAAGCCGTCTTCATCTGAGCTGCAATCTGGACACAAGACAGGGAGACGTTTTATTAGTGGAGACAATCTGAGAACGAGTGTCTGGTTGTTTGTCATCCATGTGTTGTATTTAGAGACAGCTTCACAGAATGACAGGATCATACCCAGTGAAGGCTTGTTCAGACAGCGGTGGCTATCAAAGTTCCTGCATATACTTTAATTAAAACCAAAGATAATATACTGTAAACAGTGGTAATGTACTAACCTGCTGTACTAATGTTTTACTGAGATAATCAGGAAAACTAATTAAACAACATAATATCTGCATTACAGGACACAACTGAAAGCAGAGTATAATATGTATGTTCACTTTAAAGTTTAAAAACCAAAATAGGAAAACCACAACTACAATAAAAAAAAACTACGTCTGCTACGATAAATGACTGATAATGTGGAGACTTGAACAAACAATTAATCTTAAACTGTCCCTTAGCATAAGCATCAAAGTGCTATAAAAGGCTCTGCAGTTTAATCTGTATTAAACCATAAAATATCCACTGGAAATCCACACTGCAAAGACATAAAACATTAAATGGGAGCGTTAGCAACAACTCTACGTTTATACAAGTTAATTATCGTATTTAATAAAGTGAAATTGTTGTCTTTTTGTGGTTTTTATGGTAACTCGGTTAGCGCTTCCGATAACATGAGCTCCCAGTTCTGCTGATTCTTTAGTTTCTGTTTAGCCTACAAGCTAGCTCATTTCACAGCTAGTCGTACAAACAGGATGGGTTTATTCGTTTACCTGCCGAGTCTCTGAAGTAATTTAATCACTCCATATCTTCACACAACGATATGACATTGTACATTACAAACAAAATATAAAAATGCTACAACCTGAAGTAGGAAACTCGAGCTTCAACCGCGGCGCGTGTGGTTGTTGTCATGTTGTTGTAGCCTTGAACAGGAGCTGGTGAACGTCCTGCAGCAGTAACGATTATTACCTTCGTTTACTTAACAAACACACAAATAACAGTGTGAGTTTACAGCAGTAATGTTGTCCGGTCGAATGGTTTATTTTGTATAAGGACCTTCCCTAACGAGTGGAATGACCCGGAAGCGTGTAAATGGTGTCTTCCTCTCTCTGCTACCCCTCAACAGTCATCCAGCTTCCGTAACACGGTTTATTCATCAAACCCAACACAGAAATTAAAAGAAAAATAAAAAATAACTAGAGAAATTTATATAAATAATTTTCTTTAACGTTTACTTAAATTTATTTCTTTTTAAAGAATTTATTTCTTTTTCTCTCATTCTATTCTGGATTGCGCCGCTAGGTGGCAGCAAACAGTAGCAGCTCTGTGTTAACTGTCATGATGTTTCGTGGTTTTTGTAATATAGGAGTCTTTTTTTTAAGACATCAGCTTCATTTTGGGTCGTTCAGGAAGATGGGAGTCTCTCTGTGTATCTTTTTCCTGCTATTTCAAGACTTTTTATTAGAGTCTCCATGGCAACGAGACTTGTTTACCACCGGGATTTACTGATAATGCTCCAAATTCAAGATTATCGGTGAAATAACACTTCAAATCCCAACGGAGTTGAAAAGAAAGAGATGAAGATGCAGAGCAGGAGTGGAGCAGAGAGAAAAATGATCCGGCAAGAACAGTGAAAACCCTTTATTAACTATTTTTTGTATTTATAAAACTACTACAATTTGAATTTCCCTCTGGGATCAATAAAGTATTTTTATTTCATTCATTTCAAACTGAATGAAATCAAAGTAACACACACAAAAAAATCTTCTACTATTTATCATATTTGTCTACAATAAATTAACTCAAGATACAGAACTAATATGGTATCATCTGTTCTCAGACTGAGCAGGGTCTTTAGGGCTTCCTGGTTTCCCACAGCTTTAGTGGAGGCTCTGGTTTCACATCCCTGCTGATGGAGCATCTTTCTCTGCTCCTCAGATGTCCACTGCTGTGGTAGAGCCCTACATCTCCATCTCAACCACCCACACCACCCTGGAACACTCTGACTGTGTTATCATTATTGCCAATGAGGCAATCTACGACATTTGTCACAGCAACCTCGATATCGAGCATTCCACCTCCACCTATACCACCCTAAACAGGCTGCTCAGTTAGTTGTATCCTCCATCACATCTTCTCTAAGTTCTGATGGTGCTATTAATGTTGATCTAGCAGAGTTCAAGACCAACTTTGTGCCATATCCACTTCCCTCTGGTCGCCATGCCCCTGTCATCTCTGCTGAGAAGGCCTACTGTGACAGCCAACATAGCTGAGATCACGTATGCCTGTTTTCATCCAGCTAATCAGATAGTAAAACGTCACCCTTGCCATAGCAAATACTTTTGGTTTTTAATGCAGATACAGTTTACAAAGAAAAAGAGATCATTTTCACCTTTTAGAAAGCCCTCACTCACCCAACACACTCACACTGCTCAATATAGACTGCACATGCATGGCTACAATACCTCATAACAAAAATGATTTAGTTCCCTTATAGTATCATTGAACTCTACCGTTCACAGTGTTAAGTGTTATGTAAGAATGCATACATATACAGTACATGTATTCCCCAACTTACCCACAGACAGCATGTATGAACAAGGAAGCTTAAAGCTTCATCCAAACAATCATCAGACATCAGCGTGTGGTCGAGGATGAAGACAGCTCCATGTTCTAGTTGGCTGAAAGCTCCAAACTGTGATCCCTTTCATTTCTATGAAAACACAATTTGTATGTCATGAACATTAAGCAGTTTCCCAACTCAGATACAAATGCTTTTATAGACATTTTTCACCATTTCACACTACCTACAAAACAAAACACGAATGTGATCACAGATGAATATAACTGTGAATGAAAAGCACTCTATTGGGGAGCAGGTTGTGGTGCGATTGGCTTTCATTTCATCAGTGAGATCCGTAGCCCTTGTCCAATTTGCACATAGCAAAAACCACTACGAAGTCTATAGAATATAATTTATTTATTTATTGAATGTGTTTCCTTGTGATGCCAATACATCCAAAACAAATATTAGTAACATTCAGTCTGACATCACATTGCGTGCTGGAAAAATCTTGGCTGGATGAGATAAAATGGTGCCAAGTCGGACTGTCTTTTAACAGGTTTATTACAACAAGAAATAATCAAAATACATGCAGATTAAGCATGCAGAGAGATTTCTGCATCATAGAGGAAGATGTTTGGTTTTTATACACTCGCTCCTCCTATGTGCAAGCAATAATCTATTTTCCGGGTGTTGCTAGGGTGCAGACAACTTAGTCTTGCACGTATGGCTGTCTGGGTCAAACCGACGTCCATTGTCCAAAGGTCACATCCCGTAGGCCCTCATAGATGACATAAGGAGAAGTGAGTGGTTTGGCTACATAAGAAAGCCTTTACAGACAGCTGTGGTTTCGATCAAAACAGTGTGTCTGGTATGAGAGCAAATAAAGAAATAAAGCATTTATCATGGTGAATCAACAGGGTAATGTAATAATTTCTCACACAATTGTTTTACATGAAAAAAGGAACAGAAAGAAGATAAATGTTGTATAACAGCACGTTTTAAATAATGAGTAATAATAAGTTGAGTTGACTAGTTAACCCCCACCCTCACCAGGTCACCACACACTACAATACGTATAACAAAACATCTGTCTTATATATCTGCAGATACGTTGAATTATGTTGAATGTATAGAATAGAATAGAACATTGTACTGTATTACAACAACATTTTGTTTGGCAGCATCTCTCAGCAGCTTATATACTATTACACACTCACCTTCATCCCCTAAGGTCCATAAACACAGCATCCAGTCAGACTTCCTGTTAACCATCCTGAAAGATGTGATGGAAATTTCCCATCTGCAGCTGATCCGTGGACTGTGTCTAGTTCTATAACTGCTGTCCAGTTAGGTAGCCCACTGACTTCCAGTTAGCGTGCCACTTGTTGGTAGCATAGGTTACGACTTGCAGGATGACAGGACCATAGGCTGATCGCTGTAGACCTCCAGGAACTCTGATGGTAACTTGCTGGAGACTGAATGCCCTCATTTTCTTCTCTTGAATCCTCATGTAGGGTAGGTAGGTGTCAGTAAAGTCTCAGTTCATAGAAGATGGTTGTGAAAGATTCTCCTTCATTTTATTAGAGGGTCTCTGCTGACTCCATGCTGCGTGGGATGTTCAGCCTGCAAGGAGCTTCAAGACAGGATGTCTCAGACAGAGACACAGAGGAGACAAGTGGAAAATGGGTTAACAGTTGTTCCACAAAGTGTGTGTCTGTTTCTGAAAAAAAGTTGTTTTTCAGATGTATATGTGAGCAAATGCAAGCAGATAATCAGTTTACTCAAATTTGATGGGTTTTTTCTAAACAAGCAGCTGAAAATATGAAAGTATGTCCTTGTGTGTGCAGAGCCATGTGAAGCAGAAAAAAGCTTTTCAGATCGGTGTTTCCTGCTTCTTCTCCTCAGATACTTTTAAGACCTAACAGAATCCCTCCGCTACAAACAATAACGCTGCACCCACAGCAGTGATTCCCAAACCCTTCAGCTTTTACCTCACAATCTAAAAGTACAAGCTGCTCCAACTCACCAGATTTTCTCTCTAGGTTTGATTTTCATGGATCCAAGGAGGATGAATTTAAAGTTCAGGTGTACTAGAAGCACCGTCGCCGAGTCCTCTTCTGTCCCCTGTAAAATCCTGTTTGTGAAAAGCAGGTCAATGTAGAAAATGATTATCAAGTTCCTGAATGAGGGAAGTTTGACCAAGTTTATTACAGAAAGAAAAATGTGAGGAAGGAGAGCATCACACAGACTCCTACAGAGTCTGATAAGTAGAGATGAATGATGTGTAGACGTTTACACACAGAGAAAAGGAAAAATAAAACAGTTTAGCTCAGAATAAGATTGAGTTCTGTCTTCAAGGCCACTCTTATCTTGAAGGGTTGCTTTGACACCCCAGTGTCTTTCACCAAGCACACATTGTGCTCGCTCAATGGGTCAAGTTAAACTTGTACACAAGAAGTTCTTATGTTATCATGATTAAAAAAAAGTTTACTAAGAATTAACAAGGAATTAATTTATTTCAAAGCAGCACAAAGTTTGTTGACTTTCCTATAAGTCCAGAAAACATCGTGTCAAACCATCCATCCATCCAGCGTGCAGCCCATCCTGCCAAATCATGTTGTTTTATTTGGTGAAAAACTGCAGCTATACACTGTTGTATGCAAAATATGTGCAGAAAAAATGATGAAAATCAGAAAGTTGGTCAAAGTTGTGTTCCTCCCTGGTTTGGTTCATACACAGCAGCTGTACGACCTGCTCTCAGATAAGAGGTTTCAGGACAAAAACAGGTGATGAGAGGCACTTTGGTTCATTGCTAACATATTTTAAAAACACAAGATGCAGAAACAACACCAGTAAAAGAGTTTAAGTTGGCCTACCTCTTGTCTCTTTTTGTGTTTTATTTGTTTATTAGTTTATTTTACAAGGGCACTTTACATTCATAGACGTGCAAATGTACCAGAGTTACACAAATGGTTACCTTTAATCTGCTTTTCTTTTTGAGGTTTAGGACTGTTGCGCTTTATTAGCGCCCCCTGCTGGACACATGAAGGTACTGAAGGGTCTGCCGGTTTTACATAGTCAGGTTTGTCATTCATTCAGAAAAGAGCAAAGAATCATCTTAAGTTAAACATTTTCTGACTTATCCTGTATCTGAATTCTCTTTACATTCTTTTTGTTAATGTCCATCTGTCCTCAGAAATGCAGCTTTATCAGCTTTTGCAATTTAGTCTTCATAATTATGTGTTCACATCAGAACATATGCAACAGATTCAGTAAATACTTTTTGTCTGCCTAAAAAGTGTTGTTTTCCAATTTTATTCATTTTTTAATAATTAATGTTTATTTACTGTTTGTTTGTTTATTTGGAGCCTCTCCTAAACAGGTATTGCAGTTATTAAAGGCTAAAAATTCCCAAAGCTATACACAGATTGAATGTGAACACTCTCTGAGCTCACATAATTTTAGAAACAGGTTCAGCTTCAGTTGAAAGCTCATACACATGATTTTTCTCCACACTTAACCCCCATTTGAAATAACAGGTATACATTATGTGATGGAAAATCTCTTGGATGGATGAAAATGCCTGGTCCAAAGCACAATTCACAAGCATATGGCAGATATATCCAGTTAAGTAAGGAGGTTTTAGTGAGTAATAGAATACAGAAAATACAGAATAAACTCATGGATAAAAAAATTTTGTATTTAAATACAGCTTTTTTACACATCTTGTATCTCCTGTAATGGCTAGGTTACCGAAATGTGCAACACTAGTTGATAAAAATGATTACTTTATAAACATCTGTGGATGGAAAGTTAGTCACAAATTAATGTCTCCTTATAATAGAAAGGGTTCCTATTAAAGTTTAACCATTTAAGACCTGACCCATGAAAATGTTAGAAAAGGTCCGTTTTTCAACGTGACATATTTGTTACATACAGCTTCTGAGACATTTGGCATCTCTGTATAAACCAACTCTTAATTTTGAATATCAAAATGAGCAGATAAGATGTGATACACATTGTCATCCCCTCCAGCCTTGGAAAAAAAAAAAGGAAAATGACATAATTGCAGGTAATTAAGATGTCACTAGTAACGCCGGTTTGGACATCTTAGCTCCTCCTTGCATGGCCTCCACTTTATAATCACTGCAAACAGCTGGTGACACTTTGAAATAGTTGCAAATAAAGACATGTGGAGGAGATCACTTATAGGCTTGTTATGTTGCAGGTAAAGATGCAGTTTGATGATGTCATCAAATCTGTGCCAACAGATGGCTATCTTAATGCTCAAAATGGACTAAAAAAGCTTTCAAATTTATCATAAGTTGTGCCTAACAAACAAAAATATTCAAAAAACTATTCATTAAATCTGTCACATTTCTACTTTTTGAGTGAGAGGAGTGGTAGATGAAGAGTTTGAAGTATAATATGTGCATATTGTGTAAAAGCTGCCCAAAAAGTAAAAAAACAGCTTCTGATATTACAATGATAATATTGTACATCATAGTAAAAACTTTGCTCAAAATCCTGTTGAACTCAATCTAATACTTGTTTTCTTCCCTTTAATGGAAACCAGACAGATGTATAATACAATGTAAGCGGTCCATAAAAAGTTAGACAGTGAGACATCTTACATTGTAATAAAAGGTAAATGTGCCCCCTCCCTCCAAAAAAGTTATTTAAGTATTAAATGCCAAAAAAGACTTAGAAAATCATTTTCTTACTATTTTATTTCATGGCTTAAGCCCTAATGGAACAATATCAGGGCTTTATTTGTCCATTTAACAAGATGTAACAAAAAATCCTGACCTTTATGGGAGGGTTATTTACCATTTATTACCATGCGATATGTCAAAATGATCTGCCTTCTGGTATCAATTATGGGCAGAGTACAAGTACCAGATTGTGTTCACTGGGGTTTAAAGCAAGGTTTTTACTATAAAGTGATGCAAAATGACTCAGAAACTGTATCATATACGTCACGTTGGGCTCTATAGGTTAATACCATATTGTATATTGCTCACTGAAAACAACTTACTGTGCACGTTAAATCAGTGTGTAGTGATCAAAGATTATCATTAAAAAGTGTTAATGTCAATGTATTAAATATATATTTACTTCAACTTTTCCATTATAACATTAACTGGATGTGTATGCTGTCATTTGTTCAGCGTGTGTGTGTATTAAATGAAAATCCTGAGACATTTTACAGTTACAATAAGTACTTTATTGGTTCAACAGTGCGCCCAGCACCGACAGATAAATATCCAGTTTGAGTTGATTTATTTACAGCTCGTTCAGAGACAACACAAACTGTCCCTTATAGATACGTTCTTCAGTGTTTAACATACTTTGGGCTGGTTTGAAACGTAAATGGTCCCCGCTGGAAAATGCAGTGAGTTTGGGTGTTTGTGTGTGAAAAGAGCCCTATAAAGTCTTAGTTTGTTAACATGTCATGTGTTATAAATCATCTGATGGCTGCAGCAGTAATTTGCAGGGATAAGCACTCTGTGTTCAATAAAAGATCTGAAATGTACGTTTTATGTACAATAGATACATTTAAGCTATAAGAAGTGACATCTGATATAGACCGTCATCAAAAGCCTCATTCTCACACCAAGCAGGGCCCATTTCATACTGTAAAAGCCTTACAGTGTGACATTTAACAGCCTCTTTATGCATACTTCGCTGGCATGTGCAACATAGTGATATTTTATAGACACGGCATCATTCTCTCATCTTCATTAGTAACATCTTTAATGTTTTCTTTAAACCTTTTTTTTAGCATTTTCAAGCATAACAGCTGTGTACACACACACACACACCGGCATGCTCACATTTCATTCACTCAGAACAGAAGCCACAAACATAAGAGCAACAAACACATGTAACCACATGTTCATTTGTCCAAACCACAACATACGGACTCCTCATCTCGTGAGTCTTCATTTTGGCTGTCCTGTTATAGGATCTGTTTCATCTTTTCTATCATTTCAAAGTAGTTAAAGCTAAGAGACCAATGTTTCCTAATTCCAGTATCCAAATCCTGTCCATCTCTGTGGTTTGTTTTTATACTATTTATAATAAAAAGCATTTTCCTCACATCGGTTCCTGTAGCCATGCTGATCTGCATAGGTAACTTAAACAGGCAAAGTGAATTTCTCTTGCTGGCCCCATCAGTTCATAATGGCTTTAGTAATCCCCACAAGCAACTCCAGGGCAGCTCACTGTGTATGCCAGCATTTCTTATACTTTTATATCATATTCCTGAAAAATCTTTTCAAAGCTGACATGAACAGCACCTTCATTTTTCTACATCCTTTTTTTTTGTAACAAAAGCCATCTCTGCCTTGTGTTTCAGGTGTCCACGTCTGCTGTCAACGACGTCTTCACTTGAGGAGCGATATGTCATCTGAAAAGTCGCCGTGCGGGTGGAGGCAGCGGGCGAAGCGCCACTGGCACACCATGAGACACAGAGGCAGCATGAAGAGAGCGCAGATCCCCGCCATGATGTAGGCGATGGTCATCAGGGTGGACTCGTCCGTCTGGGGGATGTTGTAGCCGCAGTCTTCCAGGTCGACGCCGTGGAACGGGCCCTCCACGGAGGCTGTTCGAAACTCATCGTGTACTGCAAAATGAAGGAAGAGGTTGAAAGAGTCTAAGAAACATAAGAAAAGCATCCTGTATCTTCTCATCTTATCCCTTTTTCCCAATGTTTCTTTCTTTTTTCAACTTTTGCAACATTAACCTGCTTTCCCCCTTTCTCTCTTCTCTATGTTACTCTGATATATTTATATTCCTATTAAACTCAATGTTATAATTCTATCTATCTATCTATCTATCTATCTATCTATCTATCTATCTATCTATCTATCTATCTATCTATCTATCTATCT
>JBAMHV010000009.1:3805327-3828122 GCA_037177535.1 Pseudomugil gertrudae | reverse complement strand
ATCCATCCATCCATCCATCCATCCATCCATCCATCCATCCATCCATCCATCCATCCATCCATCCATCTATCATCCATTCATCCATCCATCCATCCATCCATCCATCCATCCATCCATCCATCCATCATATCACCTCCATCCTTTGTTGCTCACCGTGGCAGGTGCTAACAGCAAAGCCAATGCGTTTCCTCTCACGGTCAAAGACGACATAAAAGCCCTCCATGATGACGGCCCCCATCACGGTACCAGTGCTGGACTGAGACACAGCAAACTTGTAGCAGTCCTCCTGAGCAGAGGCCACGTCCTCCACTGGCCGTAGGTATTGCTGTGTACGCAAAAACAAAGTGGAGTCGTGTGGTAATAACATTTTTGTACAGATGTGGACAAAATTTGTTATTAAGAGAAAAACTCATGATGGTCACAGAAATAACTTGAATCTGACAAAAGTAATAATAGATCAAAATTCTATTAAATTTAACCAATGAAAGTCAGACACTGCTTTTCACCCATGCTTCCACATAGTTCTTTAAAAAAGAATAAACTCACAAAACCAGGTTTAAGCTTCTATAGCTTCATTTTGGATGGAGCTGCAATTAGTTTTACAAAACAAAAATCATATACTCGTTTTGCTTAGAAATTTGATCACTAATAATTCTATTTTTACAAAAAAGACAATTAAAATACTTTATAAAGTTTTGTTTCAGCATTCCTAACGTATGCATGGCATTTCAGGTACCACTAATACAAAGTCAAGACTGAAAGTAGAGAATATTCTCTTCACTGTGGCCTCTGAGACCTGTGTTTGCACTGCAGACTTTCCTGGTTTATTAGAAACTACAACTTTGGATTTAAAAAACAGGAGAAAAGCCACATTCATAACGTGAAAACAGTGATGTAATTACATAGCTGACCACTGGATGGCGCTCGTGCTTTTTATTTGCATCATTAAGTACAAGTGAAAGATCAGTGATCAGTGATTGTTACCGGTTAAATAGTGTTTGTTGCTCTTTGGTACATTTATTGTTTTACTGCATATGCATACATATGGCATTCAGTGTAATTCACAGGGTGAGGTGGATTTAAACAGGATGAAGAAGCTGTTCATGAACATCTCATAGTGAGGCAATTAAACTTTATCCGTTTGTAGAGTGAAGTGACTTTCTGTCATGGTTCACCAGGAAAAAATATTACATTTTTGTTGCATTTTTTAAAAAAATTCCTAGTTTTGTAAATATCCTGCACCGCATTAATATCACAGGCAGAAGTCTTGAACCCTAGGATGACCGCAGACGTCTTCTTCATACGTTGCAGCTTTATTGGTCATTTGGAAATGACTTACTGTTCATCATGTCTTTTCCATGCAGCTGCTTTCTGATCCAGAAGCAGACTCTGTAATTACCTGTGGCAGGATGGAGATTCTGAACGACTGGTTGCGGTTTTCACTCATCAGGTAGAGGGAGATGACTGGAAAGATGTGCCAGGGTGTGGTGCCAGCCTGCCAGCATACCAGTTGCTCTCCGAGCCAGAACCCAGAGGGAAACTGCTCTGTCTGAAAAGCACAATCAGAGGAACACTCATCCATTCATTCCTCTCTTCTGATGGCTCATTACGTACCAGCATAAGATGAGCAGGCTGCTTTGCTTTGATCGGGTAAAAACAAGGCTGATTGTTAAATTATTTCCTGTTGACTGCATTATCTGCATTCACAAGGCCTACAGTAAATGGATGGGCTCATAATAAGAACTGACCGAGGAGGCCGCCTCAATAGCCTTGACTGCAGCCTGGAAAACCTTTCTGGGAAGGCGAAGGTTGGTGGTGCCACTGTCCACAATGCTCTTATCGTAGTTGTACTGCAGAGGACAGTGAAAGTGTCACGCATCCAAAAACTACAGCAGCTTTTATCATGTTGCTTCAATTTGCTCTTACCTCTTTACAGTCCATGTTGAGGTCCTGTCCATTCACTTCAATACGCACTATAATGACCTCATAGTACCACTCTCTGCGGATAGGAGTGTACCACAGCTCTCCGACATAGAGCGACGAGTCCACCCCGCCGATGATCTGAGGGCACAATAGAAAAGTCTAACTCAAAGCTCATGGATGAGCATCATTATGACATCGGTGTGTGTGTGCGTGGGTGTGTCACCATGCTGCCCCCAACTGTAGAGCTGCCCAAGGAGGAGTTTTGGGTGAAGCCTGCACCACACAGCTGGAGAGAAAAGAGGTTGGTAACCGAGGTCTGGCGAACTAAAGAGTCGAAGAAGGGTTCCAGAGTTTCGTCAGGCTGGAGGACAAAGAGATGCACAAGAAACAGAATAAGTGTCTCCTCTTCCTATCAGCTGAGTAACACTGAAATTACATCCACAAGCGCTTGAAGTCTAATACAAATATCATTTTTAAGGACCCCTTTTGATCAAGCTGGTTCCAGTGCTGGTTCAGAGCCAAGCACTGGCTCGCAAAACTGCTTCCATCCAGGCACCAACTCTGTGCTGAGCCAGAGCTAATAACTGGTTCACGCAGCTGAGGAGGGATTACCTGGCACTGAAACACGGACAAACATCTTCATGAAGTAAAGAAATAGACTTTCAGAAAAGCAGAACTGGTCCAAGAAGGAGGCAGAGTGAGATTCAAAGTAAATTAAATCAGAGCTCGGTCATGGTTGAGGTAATTTTCCTGTCCATGATGAATGATGCCGTGCTGGAAGCCCAAAACTCCAACACCAGTCTGGTAAGTGTTGCTGTTATAGTGTTACTCATATGTGATGAGGGAGACTGCGACATTAGAGATTAGATTACGTAATGATACCGAACCAGCTTGGTTCCTTCGGTTCTTTGGAAGCACCAGAGTTGAACCAGCAAAGCACTGGCTCTAGCACCAGCACCGAACCAGCACCTGACCCTATAAGTGTTCATTTTGAGTGCATTTCTGTCCCACCATTCAGCAACTCTTCACTTCATGTTGGTGCAGCTCCAAGTAATTTGACAAACGGAGCAAATCAATACGCCCTAAAGTATGTTGAAATGGTTGTGGGACCAGCTCTCAGACCAGTGGTGTAAAGTACCAAGAGGACATCAGCGTTCACAGAGTCCTGTGTGTGTGTGACAGCAGATGATGAGTTCTTTGGACCCGTTTGTTGGATAGATGTTTCTGAGGATGCATTTTCTTTATTTAATTAATTAATTTAACTCCACATTTAGTATCAAATTAATAAATAATGCATGCTGAACTTCTCACACAGACCAACAGATGGGATGAGACAGGCTTGCCTGAATGCAGCACACTGAGCACAAACCATGATATCACCACTACCATGCTTCACAGATAGCATTAGGTTCCTATGTGAAAATGCAGCATCGTTATGTTACTTTATTCTTGAATGGATCTTCTCATTTTAACAAGGAAGTCAAATATTGGTCTCATCATCTGTTTGTGAAACATACGGACAGGCTTTAGATCCATCCTCGTGATCTTTAACACACTGTAGTCTGGCAGTAGGTTGGGTTTGGGACTGCTGGCTGTTGAGTTGGCATAGTGGGAGAGGGATGGGCAGGTTCTTGTGATTTTCAGCTCAGAAATGTAAAATTGGGGTATTGCAGCTGCATTTTCCTGCTATAAGCTTGTAAATTCCCAGCTGCAAAACTGCATAAATGTTAAACTAGGATGTAATATTCAGCTCTCTTTCTTCTGTCACTTGTGTTTTGCACCCCAATATCATATGTTTTACAAAATGTTAATGTAAATGATGAATTCTTCACTTTAAGGCTAATTTAGTCTTAGTCCCTACACGACAGGGATGTGTTTACAGGGAAGCGACCAGTGTGATCACTCAGCATCTGCAGGATCGTGTGAGATGTCCTTACTCGAGCTATATCAGCATATGCAAGTCCAAGTATTCCCTCCCAGTTCGATCCATTGATAAAGAATCGATCCGACTGAGTGATGGCTGCGATGTTGGCACGAAGCGTGGCATTGGGACCATGTGGAACCGAGACCAAGTCGGTGCCCAGCTTCCCTTCCCAGCGACCCTGAGTGTAAGGAACGTACACGCTCCTCCCCAGGTCACGGTAAGAACTGGAGCTGTGAGTGGAAAGTGTAGAAGAGAAGAACTTTTACTTTGCTTTTTTGTTGTTTTCTTCTTGATGACGGTGTCACTACTTACAGTGAACGATGGTAGTATCTCCGCAGGAAAGGATGAGCAGCTGCCCCGACAGCAAAGTTACTACTTCCGGTGTCCACAAGGATGTTTAACTAACAATAAAAGAGGAACAAAATCATTTATTCTTATTTAAATAATAATTATGAATAAAAACAGCTGCTTTTTTTTAATCAGTATCTTTGCTTCTTTGTAATCTATCCATTTCCATTTTAAGTACCCTGCAATGCTTTTGCATGACCTAATGTCCTTCCCCGTCCCTTCTGTCTCCACTCTAACCCTCCCCTCCTCTCTCAGGTTGCCCCCCTCTCTCTCCATCTCATCTCCTCTTTTGTCTGCTATGTGAGTATCATATTTTGCGGCATCAGTCCAAACAGTCAGGGAATGTGTGAATGGAGCACAACGACAGGCTGCTACGAAAGGAAGGTATTCAGTTTCATTGGTGCATCTGGTTAAACCATTCACTAAAAGCGTGAAGCCTTCGTACCTGTCAGATTTTAAAAATGAGCACATTGTTTATGATATGCGTACACAGCGGGATAGAAACACCCACACAGACAGCTATGGAGCCAAAGTGAGATGTTTAATAATGGATTGACTCCTAAAATACCCAAAGAACAGTCCCAAGGGGTGGTCCTGCTAGCCTGGAATAAATCCTGGCTTTGTCTGTCTCCTTTTCTTCCTGCATGAACTTTCTCTGCAAACATCAATCCAAACTGTCTGCGCTGTCGTCCCATCTAGGAGAAAAATTTGCTGACTGTCCAAGAAAAAGCTGTTTCTTTCACACACTCATAAACACACATGCGCTCTCAGAGTCACCAGGTAATACACACGAATACTAAATACTGCATCCTGCCACACTGAGACCTCATGTCTTTCCCTGCTCTCCCTTCCTCTCCGTCTTCCTGTCCTCCTTGGCAGAAAGCCTGTCTGTTCCAGCCGTTCTGCTCACCCTCCCCCCATCCATCAATATAGAGGAGAAACTATCTGGTGCTTACCAGGAAGGATTGCAACATATCTGATTTGTTTTTACTGTAAATGACTCAAAGTCATTTTAATTATATTAAGACATTTCTGTCTTTACTGACCCACAGTTGTTTGACTCAGTGTAGCAATCGCCTTGTAAACACACAGAGAGCTGTAAAAACACATGCAGCGATCATCTAACTAAAAACATTTGAAGCTCTGCTTCTGGTATCATGCAGAAAACAGTGTCATGTACCTCCAGTGAGGATTTAGTAATATTTCACTCAGAAAATGATGACATCATCTGGGTTTGTGCGGTGCCACTAATAGTACAAATAAAGCCAGTTTGGGTTCAGCTTTTCCAAAAGTCTCCCTTGTGCACAATTCTTTTCTTCTATGTTGCTACTTTACTTTCAAGCAGAAACACTCGCACGAAATGTTTCAGCCGTTATGAGTAATAGCTGTCCCGGCTCTCTGAAGGTCTTTCTTTGGACACCAGCTGCTTTTTTAGTTCAGTTTTTTTGCCTGATCACCTTCACATTAATATGTTTTTTGTCCTCTTTCTTTTCTGTTAAGCCGCTTAATAATAACCAATAAATTAGCCAATATTAACCCTTTAACTTCCATATATCTCAGTGACTTGTAATACATCGTAGCCTGATACTTTTATACCACTTGGTTTGGGTGGTGATGCCATATGTAAGTATATGGTAGTTCATTTTTGACTCGATTATTTAAGTATTGTTACTGTATTACTAACTCTCATCTCAGCCATTTGTATAAAAAACAACATGTCAACTAAGAAACCTTTTCATAGGATTTTTCCTTGATGAGGTTAAAAACCTTGCTGAAGGGATGCACCACACAAAAGTCAAAGATCTTTTGCTACTCACAAAACATCATTTGTTCCCATTTTGTTGGTGCATCTATTACAAAACAAAAGCCAACAGTATATTTGCCCAACAAGGTGATTCCCAAAGAGCTATCTGCTGAATGCAATGTGAAGAAACCTAGCAGGTGGAGGACAAGAAGGAAATAGAGCCCTAGAACAAAACATTTAGCAGAAAATGAAGCATGTGCAGAGACCTGACATGAGACCTTAGAGATGCAATGTGACCTTTCACTTAATCCAGCTACGGTTTGTTGGAACTTCATCAGAGATTGTCTCCATGGAAAGATGGCTGCCAAGAATGCATCCATCAGTGAAGGAAAGGGGAGAAAAGATTTTTGTTAAATTGCACGACAATGGACTACGAATCTGTGGGAACGGCTCACGAATCCTCCCCAGAGTGTAAAGTGCAACATTACTAAAGCAGTGTGGGGTCATCTTGACAGAAAATGAAAGAAAAGGCAGGCAGCATCCAAAAAAGAGCTTTGGAAATAGTAATACCGAAGCTTGTTTGACCTCTTTAAACTGTTTTGCATTCTTTAAGGACATTTATGTTTCCTCATGTTTTATGTTTGGAGTTGTTGTCTTAAACACGTTTAATTTTACATCTTAAAAAGTCTAAATTAAAATGAGAAAAATGTTTTCATTTCAAGCCAGAAGGCATTTAAAGGTCAAGCTAAATTAAAAGGGTACCAAAGAGATTTGACATTTTTCCAATAACTGCATTCATATTGATTATTTAAGGGTCAAGGGTCATGAAGCTGAGACTGTTGCTAGGTAGCCCCAGCTGGTCAATAAAGCACTAAACTATACATTCACATTATTAAAAAAAAGAGCTAAAGAAAACAAAGTCTCACACAAGTTAAACGGTTAATCTTAGAAACACCAGAAAGATGGGGAGAGTCTCTCAGCTGGTGGAAGCATCGCTATCTCTCAGAGATAGTTCTGTCTTCTTTCTCCTTTACCATCCCAATATCATTTCTTCTGTTTCCTGAGAACTCCCTGTCTGACTCCCACATCCTCTTTCTGTCACAGTTCCACCGAACACCCTCCAACGTCTCCGTCTCGCTCATTCGGCCTTGCTCCTGACCCCTCCCTTACCTCATTTCCTTTCATTCATTCCTGCTTCATTCTCATTCACCTTCTCCCTCCTCTCTCTCTCTGACTCCCCCTCTGCCGTCACCCTCTGTGTGCCAGCCTGTGCACCGCAGCTGCACCCAGCTGGCAGTTCTCACTCTGCAGAATTAATGGCTCCATTATATGTCCGTTTCTTTCAGTCCTTTTCCTCATCCTCACACACACCAGCCATCTGTCACTGAAGAGCAGCCACAGAATTTCACCAACACATTATAAACTTTAGGTACTTTTCAGTCCACTGACTTAAATAAAATAAATGCTGAATTTTATTGCATACTAGCATGTTGCTGAAGACACTAATGATCTTTTTGTGGGTTGTTTATATTTGTGCCAGTATACAACACTGATATTTTGACCACTTTGAAGGTGTAAAAATAGTGAAATAATCATAAGGGGTTAAGTAATCTGATATTTATGACAGCTGTCATTAAATTATAATATAATATAAATGATGTAATTTGCATTTTACAAGGATGACCAAAGGCTTCATACACTAATAAACAGTAAGCAGTCACAACACTGAATAAGGTCCTTAAAATAATATATTATGGACCTCTTTGTGAACCCTTATATTTTTGCTGTATAAGACCAAAGAAATCAAACCTTTACCTTTTGTGGTGGAGAACCCACAGCCATCTCCACGTAGTACCCCTGACCGGACTTCCCACGGAGGTTATCAATCATGTCCACGAAGCTGACACCGCCCGCTGCCGCTCCTCTCCGCCTGCGCGCAGGATGCCGCCCCGCGGCACCGCGTGCGTTGGTGAGGGCAGATGATGCGGCGGTAGCGGCAGGTGGTAGCGGCGGTGGCTGCTCACCGCGAGCGCCTTGCCGCAGTGGCACGCGGATGGCAAGAGACAGGCCGGGGAGGTCATGTGCGGAATGTCCGCTGCTGAGCAGAAATAACGTGGTCCATATAAATAAACCCGTGAAGCGGCGAGGCTGTAACGTAGACTCCTCCATTGTGATACGCGTTTAACTTGTATTTTGTTTAGTATTGGCGCGCCTGATGGATGCTGTGATGGGCTCGCGCGACCCTGAAATGAATTAAGCGGGTATAGAGAGGGAATGTGTGGATGGACAGAATCGCTTTCAGTTTGACATCCAGCTCGCAGCAGCACGAGAGAGAAGATCAGGTAGTGATGATGCTAAAATGATGGCTAAAACCATGATGGCAGTTGACCCACAACACCAAGAGGAACGGGGTCACTTTGATTCCAATGATTTTTCTACGTGTTAAAAGACATTGCAACGAAGAACCACTTCAAAGCATTAGAAACAGCCTTCTGAAAAAGATGTCGCGCAGATGTCGCTACATTACGCCAAGTCTTTCTCTGTTTCGCGGATAAAAGGCGACGCACAAAGCACAGGCTCTTCCTTCGCGCTCCGCACACACACAAACCGCCTTTCACAGTTGATCCGCGTGTCACACGATCAAAACCACGGCCAGGCAGCCGACTGGCCGGCAGGCTACCGTAATCCGCATCTTTCCCCGTTTCCACCCGGTTCTCCGCCTTCCAGTCTTTCACCTCCTCCTCCTCCTCCATCTACTCCGCCGCATCCTTCAGAGCTGCGAGGGCACGCGCACCAATGTTGTTAAGCTCCGTCACAGAAGCCCTGCGTTTCCTGGAAGACTTTCTAAATAACATAGCTAAATAAAGTGTATAATATAACGCTTAGCAGGTCCGATTAAAAAGATATTCTACTTCATGAGGCGGACCGTTCATTTTAAAGCATTAGGACATGATGCTAAACACTCCTAGCAAAGTCAAGCTTTTACATTTAGAAGCCAAATAAAAACTAACCAAAATGAAAACATTTATTTTTTTATTAATACATATATAAGGACGTGGGTTGGAAGAAGAGTTTAAAGGGGTACGTTATTTATTTATGTATTTATTTGTCTTGTAAATCAGTATTAATATGAAGGCGGAACCTTCGTCATGACCGAGCTCCCACCGTTACTTCCGGTAATATTCCTGAGACGCACTGCATGCTGGGTAATAAACTCCTATAGGAACTGAGGGCTACATTCACACAGTCATGCATTTTCTGAACACTAGTTGTTTATTTCCTCAAAGATTGAGCCAGTGTATTACAGTATCACAAGTATTAATTTAGCCATATTTAATCTGTCAAGACTTATGTTTATTTTCACTTATACATGTAGGATAAGGTTTTTTTGTGTGCTATGATCCATCACATTTCACTTCTGTGACTCTGAAGTGCAATTACTGTGTAATAATAGTGGCTGTAATCATGCACTGCATTGGTCATTTAATATAACATCATAGGTTCAGTAACACTGTTGCATAATTTGTAGGATCCTTTTAATTTAATGTTGTGATGCTGACTAGGAGCTAATCACATTTACCATAAAGACACTTAAAAGTCTGTGTAATATATACTTGGTCCATCACATGTCCATTCTCTCTTGAGAGGACCCTGCACAGTCCCAGTAGGAGGTGATATGAAAGCAGGAGGCAGGTAATAGTAAAGTCTCCCCATCTTTTCTCTGCATGTTGGATCCCATAACGTCTTTCCCGTGGAGGAATAGCTCACACTGCTCTGCTGGCCGTGTGGTTGGGCTTTTCTGTTCTGTGCATGCAGAAAAAATAATTATACAATTAAGATCATAAGCAAATGACTGATTTAAATAGTTTAATTTAGACAGATGTAGCTTGTATAACACTTAATAATTTTGACTGATGACTCATAAATTACAGCAGAGATATTAACCATTTTAAATATGATGTATTTTGCTTTCAGATTACATGTGTTTAATAATAGACATACTGGTTGCTGGTTTTGAGCTTTTTTCTCCTTGTTTAGTGATGAAGGTTTCCGCTCTGCCCTCTGGTGGACAGCATACAGCAAGGGGGCTCGCGTTACCTTCCCTACAAACAAATACTTTTTGTAGTAAAATAATCATAAATAAAAAAAACCAAGGTGTAAATACAGGTATACACACAAATATACCTTACTCACCATACTTGTATCTTGTATTTTTTCTCATATATGGCCACCAAAACAGCATGTATGGATGTCTTTTCACATGTTTTTTTTTAACAGGCAAACTGAATGAATAAATGACTAAGACTCACCATCCCTGTGGGTCTGTAGTCCTGAAGCCTTTTGCAAATGGGTTGCTTGCAATTTTTAGCTGAGTGATCTGAAAGAGAGGCAGGTGAAGTATTAAATGGACAGGAACATTTTTTTTATTTTATTTTTTAAGTTCTGCTTCATACCCTGTGGTTCTGATAAGCAGTGACAGCCATGAACTGTGTCTCGGGAAAAGAGAAGGAGCAGAAGTTCTTGTATGCATTTAAATGGCTGTTAGGTGCTGGTTCAACATACACCACGTGGAAACGTGGCTGGTAGCGATGCATTGAGTTCAGTATCATCTGGTAAGGACAAAGAAGCATCAAAACACAACAAGGCATATTAGAACGAGGGAGGGAGGAAAGCCACACCATCTTTCATGAAGACAAATTCTTAAGTTAAAACATTTTTAAACAACCACACTGACATGTCCGTTATCATCCAGCAGGTTGTTGGTGAGCTTGAGAGTGTCAAAAGACACAGTCTGCTTCATCCACTGGGCTCCAGGAGCAGGAGAGTCTGGGTGGAAATGCATCCTGCTTGGGGCTGCAACATCCCCCCTTCCTGCAACCAACCAGGACGAGCTGTGGAATGCATATCTGATGCACACACAAGGCATTGAAAACATTAACACATGCAATGGATCAACAAAATCAGAAGTAGGCTTCTGAGGATCAAGTAAGCTGAACTGACATGACCACTTTTTCATTTGTATTTTGTAGAGATGTTGTAAAACTGATCTTACTGACCTAATAAACCCCACAGCTAATCATTTTTATATGAAATTCCCCAAATGAAAGACATGTAAAAGTAACACTTAAGAAGAAGCCTGAAGCAGCTCCTGACAGACTCAGTGATTCAGAGGAAAGATATGTTAGCATACTTAGCAATGATTTTCTGTACACATTCTGTAGTTGAAAAAACATTGAAAATTATGCAAATATGAAAAAGCACATAGTGCAACATTCAGTATGTGGGACATTTGCTTGAAATGCAATGACATGTTCAATGTTTTAACTGTTTTAGAAGGGAATTTCATTTTTGTTTTCCTGCTGTGGGTAGCTATTAAACTCTCAGAATTCCTCCCTGATTATCCAAACTGAGCGTGCTCTGATTACTGTCCGCTTCCGGAAGGCCACTGAATACTATTAAACGCTTCATATTACTCTAGTTCAATGTTGCATCGCTCACTCTGTATACCTAACCTGTATCTTTTGTCATCAACAGGAATAAAGTCCATGAGCAGAACATATTCAGTGGAGGGATCCATCCCAGAAATTCGCACTTGAAATGTCGGAAACATCCTCCTGCGGTTTTAAATGAAATCAGAAAAAATACATATTTATTAACAAACATTAGAGAAAACATTTTTAAAAAGGGTGAAAAAGCCAAACAAAAGATACATGAGCAATATGTTATTGAGGCTTTTGTCACCGTCCAGATTTAGTGACGATCATCTCTGTGCCCAGCTGGTTAAACTGCTGCCAAAGCGCCTGCATCTCCAGCTGAACTCTGACCCCACTGACCTGAGGGGCTTTGGCACTCAACAATGCCCCCCTGTCTGCACAACGGGTTAGATTACAGCTCTGAGACAACCCAAGACCTAAAACGATAACCTTTGTTAATCTGGAACACATGAAAACCATTTAAACAGTGGATCCAGTGTACACAGTTAGGACAAATCCGGTTTGGAATAAAACAAAAACACTTACCGTTCATTCTTTCTGTGTCTTAAAGATGATTAAATTAATATAGCTTTGCTTCTTCCTCTAATATTTCATTCCTCCACTCACAACAAGTCAGAAATTATAACCCAAAAAGCAACAGAGAACCAAACCTTTGCATTATTGTTGCAAAGTTGGAAGCCGTGCATCCGGTTCTACAGATTGTCTGTTTGTGACCAGGCAACCACCTGGTTTTATATACTATGAAGCCCTCACAGGGGACCGCCACACTTGCCTCATCCATTATAATACTCATACCGCCACTGACATGCACTAATCAAAGTTACATAGGTTAAATAGTAAGCACACAAATGGCTGCGTACACACAAACACGATGTTCTGGAGCATCTAGAGATCTCCACTCTGTTGCCTGTTGTGTTTTATAGCCTGAAGCCTGAAGTGGATTAGCATTTGGCACATTAATAACACCATAAGCAGCTCGGTGTTGCTGGGTGTGAAAAGATGAGGAGGGCAATAAATGGCATTTATTATTCATTGACTGTTTTCCAGGAGCAGGTTTCAGCACCACAGTAATTAGAGAAACAGTGATTAATTAAGTCTAACTGTGACATAAATTTCTGATTCTTTTCAAAGACAACATTCTGGCAAGGATGCAATTATAAAAAGGAGACTCATTTATGTTCATGTGAATCAACAGCACACAAATAAAGACAATAATAAAGTTATATGTAGGCAGGCTATTGATGATATTTCAGAGTTTTTGGTTGCAAATTGTGCTTTCGGGTGTTTATTCAGCCTTATGTGGCCCAAAAGGCCCATCTATGATGGGATTGTGTTGAAGGGTTCCAGCCTGAGGGATCCAAAGGCTTTTCTCTAGTAAAGCCTAATCGGGATAATCAATAGCCTGGTTCCCTCTCTGATCAAGCCATTAATCACAGCTTTCATTTCCACAGACAGAAACATATCACAAGGATCTGAATGAGAGTCTTAAGTGGGTCATTCCACCGTATAGGTGCTGTTTCTGTCCCTAAGACATTGTATATATAAATGCTCATAAAACTCCTTTTCTAACTGTCCTGCACAATGATCAGATCCTATATTTTAGCTATGTGCTTGGAAAATGAATAAAACCGACCATGAAGACATTAAACACTCCATATTTCACCTGTCTCTCACTCTGTAACATCATACTTTGGAATAATAAATCCTAAATGTATTTGAGTTTTTTTGCATTTCTGAGTAATTCAATATTCCATATATCCTTTACATGTATTTATTTCAACACCAATCAGTACTTTTTTATATATAAAAATGCACATTTTAGTCATGTCCCTGGGTTTTCACTCAGTCCTGTTACCCTGATTCATGTGAAACATCCACTAGTCACATCACAACAAGAAGCAGCATCAGTGCATCTTCTGATGAGACTAAATCTAAGCTCTCATGTTCATTTTTCTGTATATATGATCATAGTTAAACTATTATCAAAGAGGTCAATCTCAGCAAACTATTCTCTTAAATCATGCATTAGTTGTTCACTTTGAAAACATTTTGGTGAATCTCTAGCTTGTACTTAGTCTCTTCATGCTATTAGCAAGGATGCTATGAGGTTATATTTCATGTATTTGCCAACTTTATTCCAAAAATCGCATTCCTTTAACTCATTTTATAAATAAAATGAATATCAGTAAAAGGACTGAGCCATCCATTTCCATTTGCAAATGGTACTAATGAAATGATCCAAGTAGAATTGATTATTTTATTATTGTTCTTTTCCAGTGGATCTTTGTGATCAATAAAGACCTTGAATTTTTTTATACATTAGCTTAAGGTTCCACAAAGGTGAAGCTAAACGTGTGCCCCTACCCTGGATGTTTTTGCAATCAAGCTGAAACTTCAGAATGCTACTGGCTTGAAATGACGTAAAACCTGGGTGTGATACATATCAGTGCATCATCTGCATACACTTTGATCATTTGGGTAAAAAGAAAAGATTTCACCAGAGGCAGAATAGTATAAACAGTCAGATGTTTATTGAGCTGTGTTTCATCAAAGCACAGTTTACATAATTACACAGAGATTCACAAACAATTCATACACAAAATGTTAGCAGTTGGAATGCAGTGTGTAAAAATGGTTATACATGTATCTCTATGTGTGTGCTTGCATGTAGTGAGCGTGTGCGCATGAAGTGAGATGTTTGCTTGGAAGAGGAAAAAGTCCTGCCATCTTTGTTTGTCAATTAGGCACTAGCTTCATTTCAGGAGGTGGTGTGTGTGAGGAAGAAGGAAAAGAGAGGAAAGACAGGAAGCTGAGGTTAGTTTGAGGAATACAGAGCATTTAGTTCTTGGTGAAGGTCTCGGCGATGAGGCCAAACATGGCAGTGAACTTTTGCTTGATATCCTCAGCGAGAGGTGCGAGCTTCTCCCTCAGGCTAATCAGATCCTCGGTCTTGATGGACTGAGCTTGGTCGTAGGCCTTTTTCATGTGCTCCTTGTATTCTTCGACGTAAGGAGTGGCCATCTCCTTCAGGCTCTCCAGGTGCTTGACAAGCTTGGTGCGCACAGACTCTACAATGGGCATCAGGGCAGCCCTGGTCTCGTCAACGTTGGTGGTCATCTTCTGACGCAGCTCTGCCACAATGGGCTCCATCTTGGCCCTCAGAGCTTCCATGTCAGCAGTGTGCTTGGCAGAGTACTCTTGGGCAATGGGCTCCAGGAGGCTGCGGTACTCCTCCATGTGCTTTTCAAGGACCTCCCTCAGCTTGGCGCGTTTGGGCTCGAGATCAGCCTTCAGGGCATCGATGTCAGCCATGATGGTAGCACGCAAATCAGTGGTGGCATCAGCGATACTGGCAACAACGCTGTCGGTCATGGGAGACACATGGGTCTGCAGGGTCTTGATCTGGGTGTGCAGGCTCTCCAGGCGCTCAGCCAGGCTGGCCCTAAGAAACAAAGAGAGCATATTAATTTTAGCAAAGGGCTGTACAAAAGTAACTACAGCAGAAATTTAAAGAGACAGGCTTACTTGAGTTCCTTGTATGGAGTGTCATCAAGCTGATCCAAAGCCTTGATGGCACCATCCTTCACCTGAGTCATGTAGACATCGACAGCAGACCTGATGTGGGCCAGCTGGGAGGGTGCATCAGCCTGCAGGGAAGCGGCCTGAGAGCCTGCAATGAGATAGGGGAACTGTTAAGCTGTGTGAAAGAGCTATTAAAGCTTTACACGTTAAAGAGCCGTGAATATTTAGTACTCACCGACAGCCAGCAAAACAGCAAGAGCAAGAGCCACGAATTTCATGATGGTGGTCTAAAGAAGAGAAAGAGACAGGTTGTAGAGTTAAATCAGTTTCAACACGACAGCTGGAAACATAATAAAATTAAGAAATTAGAAAGTGGGAACAAATGGGTTCATTAAATGTTGAATCGCTCCCCTAAAGCAGGTTTAAACAGCTTAAGAGTAAGAATATTTTACCGAACTGGCACAAATGACTCGCTGCTTGACATATGGCTGTCTACAGAAATAAGCTGTAATCCGGATAGATTAGTGAGACAGTTTAAGGAGATAGGGTCCGGAGCGCTTCATAATCTTGTTTTAGGTTTCGCAAGCAAAACACAGAAATAGAATTAGAAAGTCAGCTGTCTGGACATTGTCTGGGACGCAGCCTCTGTCCAGAAGCACTTTAGAAACGTCTTAGAAATCACAGCTAGAAATTTTGCCTCGTGCTAAACAACATTTCTCTTCCTTCAACGGATTTACTTTAAGCATTTTAGCTAATCAAAGTTTGCAGAAAGTTCCAAAACTTCTTTCCTGTCTCCTCTTCTAAAACCCAGGCTCCTGTTCCAGCCTCAGTGTTTGCTTGTCTTACCTGGTGGAGTTGGTGACGAGACTGAAGAACCGTGGCAGGAGCAGACTTTTTATAGGGCCTGACTGGGGGATGAGTCTATGTGGGAAGGGGGCGGAGGAGAGGAGTTGTGAGGGTTGTGTGTCTCCGTGGAGGTGGACCTCACCCTCCAGCCGTCTCCCTCAGCAGGAGGACTGGGTTGAGGGTTCAACGGTCACCTGCTGTAAGATCTGTCGTCACACACGCCACCAGCCTGGGCCACAGATGGACTATATACTGTACATGATCAGGATCAGACATGCACTGTAACTTTCACAGTTACCCTCTTATCATTCCCCTAAATGGCCGTTGCTTATAGGACACCTGTTGCATTTTTGTCTCTAAACAAAGACCTTTTATTTCTTCATGCCAAGCTGCCATTTCAATGTAAAACCCAAAGCCACCATCTTTGGAAAGTAAAAAAAAAAAGTGTTAATACTACACAAGGGGAAGGTTTAACTTAATTTTTTAAAAACATGAAGCTGTATTGCTGCAGTTGAGGCACTCTGTAGGTTAATGCTCACAGGAAAGCTGTTGTGCTTCCAACAAAGCTGCCAAGAAAAACAAGGAAAAGTCAACAGAAGGAAGCGACTTGATGCAATCTGGCTCTCTGAAACGCAATAACGCTCAATCAAAAGTCACTGATTTGGTGATAACAAACAAGCAAACAGACTCACAAAACCATATAATGTTATGCAGTGATTTAGAAAGTACTAAAACAGACATCTCAGAGTACGGATAATGAAATTAGTCAGTGGTGTGTGTGGGTTGATTGATAGGTCAAAGAGTGGTGTGTGCTGTCCTGTTGTTTGTTGTCCTATCACCTCTGGACTTTGTCACTGTGACTTCATGTGATTTGAGGAATTGGAGCATTGCAGTATGTTTCCTTATAAATACAAGTATGTACTGCTATACTAATAATAGCAATAATAGCATCTGTTAAGCAAGTCTAGCTCATGTAAAGAGAACAAATATATTAATTTTAAATCCTTTTAATAAATTAAATTTGAATATGAGACATTTAGATTTTTTTTTAAAGTTTTTGTGCTAAAGTAAGAAACAAGCATCTATATTTGATATAAAAAGATATTTCTACTATCACATAACTACAGAGGGACAGCTATAGTTTGAGGGGACAGGTTACCAAGTGCAAGGTTAATCATTGTAAGAGCAGGCATGTCTTCCTTGCATAATGCCTAGCCTATATGATCCATCACTTCAGTTGCAACATGTCCAATGTATGTCTTATGCAAAAAAAAGATCATTAGTGCTCATAGTTCACCCCAAACAAGGCACTAGTACACTGGAAGCATGAGATTTAAACACACTAATCATATAAATGGGTAGTTTTGAAGGATTTGTTTTGTCAAATTTAGCTTCATTATTCACTTTCTGTGTAAATTGCATGACTAAATATTTCTTTATGTTGCTTATTTAATTACTTATGTAATTATTTAATTACCAAATTTGTGGAAAATATGAAATAAGATGTGTCCTAACTTTCTTCAGTGAATAGTTTACAGTTTTCATTGTGAGGGCAAATCATCACAAAGTATTGAGCCATTCCTAATACTGATATGTTACCAGTGAAAAGGCAAAAAGTTACAAAGATGTATTAAAAGATGTGGAAACATAAATGGAAAAACAAGCTTAAAAGTCAACATCTGTCATAATAAACCCGTATTCATCATTGCAGTCCTGATTCTCTTTACAGAGATTTCTTCCTCTTTCTTTAGGGAGTCATTGGATCATGTTTCTTCCATACAGGTGGTTTCTGTGGTGAACACTAATTGGATCAACTGGATCAGATGTGTTATGCCTTTCTCTAAATGTAATATACTTTAAGAAGTTTTTTGTAAAAATGTTTTCAAACTTCTAACCTTTAAAATCTCAGGTGCCAAAATGGCCATTTTGGAGGACTTAGCTAAACTGTCTGTATCAAACCCTCCTAACTTTGTTCTACTTAGCTTAACCAGACTTTCACTTTGCACAATTCATACACAATGACTCGATAAAGGTTTAGAACAGCCTCTGCATCATTCCCAAGAGATTTTCATCCTGTAAGTATCTGAAACTTTTTTGCTCGGTGCCATTTTAATTTCTTCTTCACCAATAATAACAATAATATTAACACATCACACACGTGTTCCCTGTACTATAGCTGCAGTTTAAATGGACTTTGGGGTTGCAGAAATATAGTCATTTCTTTTCAAGCATTGATTTTTTTCAAGCTACGAATCGCCACAGGACTCAAAGGTCTTAAGATGCAGCATGATCAGATAGAGCTCTGTGGAAAACAAATGACATAAAAGTTTATTTTATTTCTATCAGAGGTCACACGCAAGCATATTTTGCTTCCACTAACTTCCAACAGCTTTTTAAAATATTCTTTATTTGTCTGTACGTGTTTCGACTCTGCCAACTTCTCACAGAAGGCGTGGCATTGAGCTCATGAATCTGAGGACGAGCGAGAGAAATCTCCTTCTCCTGGCACATTTCCTGCATCCTTATCAGCCCTGTTACATGTTTGATCACCGATTAGCAAAATACCAAAGACCTGCTTAAAAAATGTAACAATGGAAGCATTAAAACACAGTCTCAGATCACTTGAACTATACCAGCACTAAGTTGATTTATTGATCTTACAATGAACCTGACATATCAGCTGATTAGCCAACATGTTTATCCACTTAACATTATTATAAATGCAATGCTTTTGAATCCAATACAGCTTTAAGATACCTTTCTCTGCCTTTTGACATCTTTCAAGCAAGAAATGTGATTAAAAACAGGGGAAAAAAATCAATGAGGAGCATAAACCAGTAGTACCAGTTCTCTGTTCCACACAGGAACCAGTGTAAATGGCAGAAGTGATTACACCGCATTGTCTCATTGTACAGTGGTCTTTGGGGATTTTGCCCTGGCCCATGAGATAAGAGTGCTGATCAAGAGCGAAACAGGCCTCGTCAGAGGAATGACTCTTATCTGGAACAGCAACCTTTGAGACCGCTTGCACTGCAGTGCATTGATTGAGCATCAACACCGAGTCGTGTCTATAGATTACTGCTGTCATAACTGTTATCAATAGGTCCTCAGTTGCCCGAGCTGGCAGGACAGTTGCTGAGGTTGCAGGTCTCGCAGAACATTCAGTTACTATGAAGGTGAATAATGTGCAAAAAAAGATGCTTTTTAATTCCATTTCTTAAACCATATAAATGGTTTAAGAAGAAAACAGCATAAGGACAGCGACAAAAAGCATCACCTGTGAACAGACACAGTTATTAAATTCTATGTGATGGGATTTATCTGAACTTGTATGTGAGAAGCAACTTTTACACCAGATTTACCAGATTTCCCAGAGCTGAGTATTTAATCAGCGAATCCCCCATTTGATCAGGCGCTGGCTGTGGTTCAAAGGTCACGTCATTGTTCCAGCTGCCTCTGTGATGGAGCACTGTTCTAAAAGCAGCAGGGGAGGTTATCTCAGCTGTGAGCAACAGTGAGGACACACTTGTTTTCTTCAATACACACCCGCGCTTAACTGTGCTGTACCCAAGTCTACTTAGCTGTAGCGCTGTGGTTTTGCAATGACACATCTGCTGAGTTCATTTCTGCTTTAATTCAGACATTTGGAGCGAAGCCCTGCTGGCAGAGCCTCGCCGCTGGTTGCATCGCCCTGAGGGCTCTGCAGCTTGACAAGGCAGGAAAAATTAATCCTGAACTCAGATAACCTGGAGAAAGAACAATTAAGGAGATCCAAAAGAGTTATCTTTAGTTATCTTTAGAAAAGTATTTACAGAATAAAAGGGGCACGTTCACAATGACAACTAACATGGAGCAAATATATATATATTTAGACCAAGTGGCAGCATATTTAGACCATATATATATTACGATAAAATGAATCTGAGAGGGTTACTGAGCAGGCCGTTTATAAAGCAACAAGTATTTGCATGGATTTAGCACAAAGTCACCACAGAGTTGTGTATTTTGTGGTTCAGTGCGTAGGTGTTGATCATCAAAGTTTCAAGGCCTGTTTGTAATAAAGCATTGCCCAAGACGTAAAGGCCATTCACCCCGATGCTAGAAACGAACCACCCACATCAAAGGTAAACACTGGATGAGGGAAAGTCTTTTTCACCCGTGGCTGTGAGCGATTTAGAATAATATATTTATTTAGACTTGATGCTACTTTTACAAGGAATTAGTGTGTGATAAATAAATTATTTGACTGGAAAATAGCAGAGATTAGACAAACAACAGTGTGGAGTCTTTATAAATAAAGTACTTTAAAGTAACATTAAACATTCACAAACTACAGAATTTGTTGATTAAACAAGTTATGATACACTATTAAACTAATCTGCCCTCTTGTGGTTAAAGTGTGCTACATATTTAGGCCTTTCTAGTTACAGTACCATGCTGAACAGTTTTAAAACATTTTTTAAGGCCTGAGAAATCTACTCTTTTGTTCATTGTAGAAACATAACAACAATAAGTTGAATGAGACAGTTCTCAGCTGAGGCTGCATGGTGGTTAGCACTGCAGCCTCTCAGCAACAACATCGCTGGTGCAGACAGTGGTCTTTCTGTTTGCATGTTCTCCCTGGGTTAGCATGGGTTCTCTCTGGGTGCTCCAGCCTCCTCCCGCCGTCCAAAGACATGCACGTTAGGTTTTTTGGTGATTTTAAATACTCCTCAGGAGTGACTGTGTGTGTGATTGGTTGTATGTCTCCCTGTAATAGGCTGGCGACCTGTCCAGGGTGTACCCTACCTCTTGCCCTGTTATTGCTGGGATAGGTACCAGATACCTGTGAACCTTCACTGAAGCAAGGCAGTGTTAAGTCAGCACCCAGCTGAGGGTGACAGGCATTGGGAGGATAAGTGCCATCTGACACACCACAGGGATCCTCACATCAAACCTCCCCTATAAAAACACATCATGCTTCCCTTTCCACAAACAAACTCACAGCTACCAAATCTTTTTGACATATTTTTTTAAAAGGGCAGGTCTTCCAATCACATTTAACAGTTAAGCTTTAAAAGTTTGGTTAAAATTGGATATTTTTCAGGCTGGAATCAGGTACTTAAAATTGTCCCACTGTACTTTGGTGATGAGAAGTTTTTCCACTTCTTTGTGGTTATTTCCTTTTCAAACAGAAATGCTTAATTCTTAGTATAACACATCCAGTCAGAAAACTCGTGACCCAAAAGACAGACAGGAATTGGAAGCATGAATTAGAAAAAAAAAGAGAAAAATTAGGAAAGAAAGAGATAACAAAAACTGGCTGACAATCAATTGGGTCAAAGGTGACTATTTAAACATACCATGTTATGCAACATAATTATCTCTGAAAACTAAAATTGCATATAAACTTAATTAACATAAATGCAGAGCATTGTAACATATACATGATGAAAGGTCCATGGAATACAGATTTAAAGTGGGATCAATAACAAATAAAGTTTACACACCCACAAGTGTTTATTCCTGCAGGAAAAAATAAAAGACAAAACTATATGAACAGGAAAACAGTGTTTTAAAACTTAAAATCGCATTTAGGAAACAGTAATCTTAAAGATAGACATACATGATGCTTTTCCTTTGAGTGTTCAGTCTGTAAAACGCATTAGTTTGCTGGCAAACTAAGCAAAGTAGAAGCTTACGAGCACACGTAAACGCCGTACGTTGTTCAGCCAATCAGAGCTGCGTCTCTCCGACGTCAACAGGAAGCAAAGTAAGCGTCCTTAGAGAAGTTTTTATTCTCATTTTAGCGTATTTTTCCTGCCAGGGTACATCATGCTAGCCTCTTCAATTAACTGAATACCAATATTTTTATAGTAGCACTAATGAAAAAAAAATTAAATTGGGAGGTAACTTGCTTATACGAGTTAGTTCTTATCCAACTACTTAGCTAACGGAAAGCTAACGGTTAAATTAGCTAGTTAGCTTAGCTCACCCGTCTCCATCCCATTAAATTATATTAATGTGGTCCAAATGGATTGCACATAAATATCTAATAGAGGCTTGCTATCGCAACAGTTTATGAAATGCAACCCATTTTAAACCAGTGATTGTTTTCCACCTCCCACTTGTTTCAGTAGTAACCATGACTGCAGCTGCTTTTATAGGAGACCAACTGATTCTTGAAGAAGAATATGATGAGAATCACATACCCTCTGAACAAGGTAGTGGTCCGATTGTGTTGGCTCACATTGTAAAAAAAGAACAACTAGAAATTATAATATGATGGTCTTTGCATCACACAGTGATACTTTGTCATTGATCATGAATAACAGGAGGAAAAATGATACTCATGCAATTGCAGATTGTTAAAAACCAGTAATGGACAGTTTATAGTTTGAGGAGTTTCACTCTGTTTTTAATGAGGCTTTAAATTAATTTGTGGCATGGTGTCATACGATTCATGATCTTTGTAACCAAGCTTTTCTATCTTATATTCTCTCACTGATCAGAGATCCAAGAGTATGCAAGAGAAATTGGGATCGACCCTGAGAATGAGCCCGAGCTGCTGTGGCTGGCCAAGGAGGGCATTGTCATCCCGCTGCCTCCTGAGTGGAAGCCTTGGTAAGCATTAGAGCGAAGCTGCAGAGCAGATCTGGACCACCATGTTGATGTAACTGCTATCAAAGACAGAACATCGTAATCTTAGCTTCCTTATTTTTATGTGCAAACAACAACTGACCCGGTCATTTAAGAATCAACGAGATGGTTCGTTTGCTACTGTGTTCTTGTCTTTAAATGCCACATTTGCCACATCGGCAAGAAAAGCATTTCTCACTTCTTATGAAGTATGTAGCATAAGATCAACCACCTCTTTTTGTTCATCCATTCAGCGCCCATCCATCTTTGTCTTCACCATACCATTCTCCCAACCATGTGTACAGGACTGTCTCAGAAAATTAGAATATTGTGAAAAAGTTCTTTATTTCCTGTAATGCAATTAAAAAACATGAA
>JBAMHV010000009.1:3785876-3799025 GCA_037177535.1 Pseudomugil gertrudae | reverse complement strand
AGGAGTGGGGGGAGGGGGAGGTTTGGGTCGAAGTCTGAGTTTTTTGTTTTCTCCTTCAAAAGGAGGAGGCCCCCCCCCCCCCCCCCCCCCCCCCCATTTTCTCATCTCAACCAAACCACCAGCGTTTTTATGTCTTCAAGAGAAGAGAGCGAGGTCATGCTGAAGGAGCTACGAGTGGCTCTGGAGGAGGAACGAGCAGCGATATGTGACAAACTGGAGGTGCAGAAGAAGCAGGACGTTAAACGTCTGGAAGCTGAAACCGAGGAGGAGCTGCAGGCTGAGAGGAGGAGGCTCGAGAGACACAAGGAGGAGAAGCTCAACACTCTGAAACAAGAGGTGATTTACTTACTCCCATAACCTTGTATTTTGGGAGGGTACATGTGTTTTATTTAAGCGATTGACATTAAAGTGACTAAACTGTTCTGTACATTTTGTTCATGCAAATTTAGCTAAAAACTAGTCAAGAACTAAAAGCTTCTTTGTTTTGATGGTGCACCGACTCACATCCAGGTGATGTGTCCAAAGACTTTATCTGTTCTCCCTGCATGGTGCCAGTGAACCCAAGATACGCAGTTTAATGATCTGTGTTTTCAATCTTTTGTCTGTATAAAGGTCAAAAGCACGGAGAGGAGGAGGGAGCTGATGATGAGTCCACGTCCTGAGCAGCAGCTGGCAGAGTACCACAGAGAGGTTAGGATCCAAACATGTTCAAAATGGCATCATCAGCATGTTTGCTTCTCTAAAAACATTTGCTGATGCCGGAAGTCAAATATGCAACCACCTCTGCTGCTGCACAGCTGACTGACGTGCTTCAGGAAGTGCGAGACGAAGCGCAGCGTGACCACGAGAGGAAGCTGGAGCAGATGAAGAGCGACCACAGGAGGGAGATAAATAGCATCAGAGAGAAATACCTTGATGAGGTCAGAGGCTGCTTACGATCGAGCTTTGTCATCTGATTGTAGATGGAAAATATGAAAAAGTACAGTTGATTTTAGTGTCATTTATTAAGTATTAATGGAAGCTGGATGTGTTTGTGTCCCAGGAGACTGCTCTGAGGGAGCGTATGCTGTCCACTCTGCAGGAGGATAAGGAGCGGCTCCAGGCCTCGCATGCTGTCCAGCTGGAGAAGCTCCGCTTGCAGCTCGAAACGCAGATTCAAAAGACTCAGCTGGCACACTCCCGTAAAGTGAGCTGGAATTTACTCACCCAGTGTTGCTGTGTGCTTTTGCCATTGACTTTTTGTTCAGAGTTCAGTATTAAAATCAATAAATGAACCTTTATTTGATTAAAAATGAAACAGCTAAAATTGAAATACGAGGCATTTTCCCCTTTAACTTAAAACAAGTAACAAAAATCTACAAATGGTTTAATTTTGTTTTTAAAGTTTGCAGAAAAAAATTCAATCGCTATAATACAAAGTAAATCATATTCTCAGACAGGAAATGGGGAGACACATTAACTTAGTTTCCACAGGAACAAGCTGGGAGTACTGCCATACATCCAGTCCCAGCCATTCTGTTTTCATTGTGACCCTACTATTGGGGTCACAACCTGACCTATCTGACCTTTATGGGTGATGTTTGTCACACTGCTATCTACTGATTGGTTGAAAGTACCATGTTTAAATATACAATAGATTTTTTAGTTGTTTAAAGCCACATGCCAAGAAGAACAAACACCGTGCTTATCCAGCTTATACCACACCTACCAGGTAATGGCTCAGATGGCCTTAGAATCATCACAACATCTGGGTTTACCAAACCAAGCTGCACCCTACCTTCATGTTCTGAGCCATACCTCGTGGCATAACGGGTTTTTGGTTTGGGTAGGGGAGCATGCTGACTATTAGGGTTTTTATGAGAGCTATCTTTACATAGTTAAATTCCTATTCAGAAGTTATATCTGTAGAAATTTCTACACGGATGTTGCTCCAAAGTGGAAGGAAGAGGTATGCTGACACAGAAAAGGTTTTGCTGTACGCACAGAACTTGTCTTCAGGACCATTATCATCCCTGCTTGTTGGCTTACCGGTCTGTGAATGAAGTTAGAAATAGCTCATTTACTTTTCAAAAAGGGCTTGTTATAGTTTTACTTTGTCCTGTAGACATCTGAGCTGCAGGACCTGGCAGATCAGGTGGAACTGAGAGGCAAAGAGCTGAAGAGCCAGGAGGCCATGCTGCAGACAAAGGTACATCTCATTCTGTTTCTACTTTTAAAACCAAAGCAACATCACATGGACTAATCGTCTCTGTTAACCATCAGGCAGCAGATCTAAAGAGGAGGAGGAAGATGCTGGGAGAAGAAGAGGAGGAAGTAGATAGACAACTGGAGGTGTGAACTTTCCTCTCATGATACAGTTACATTCACCTGTCCTGCCGTTTGTTAACCCTCTGTTCTGTGCTGTGTGTGTGCGTTCAGGCTTTACCTCAGCTGATCCAGGAGAGCGAACGGCTGAAGGAGGAGCTCCAGAGGATGAGAGAGGAGTTGGTTCAAGCCCGAGAACTCCTCCACAGAGCCAGAGAGGAGAGAAGTGCAGCCAAGGAGGAAGTGGAGAAGCTGAGGGATGAGCGAGACAAAGCCAGGGAGGAGGGCAGGAGAGCCAGGGAGGACAGGGAACGACTGGAAAGCAAGGTGGTACTGCTGCAGGAGAGATGTGACCATCTCAGTCGCAGAGTCAGGTATGGTTTCTCTAACGGGACTGTGACGACCTGAAAGAGTCTTTTAAAAAATGAGTTTCCATATATATTCCACAATATTTTGCTGTATTTATTTTATTACAGTTGTCATTTTTATTATTGTATTTGTTTTTTACTTTTATGTTATAAATATCAGCGTTGGGGGGATAGTGTATCATAGCAGATGTGATAAAACTGGTAAATGTTTACTAAAAAAGTTTAAAAGGGTTATGGGATTTTGTTTTGTCAGTGAACTGGAACTGGCCAAAGAAAACACATCCCCCAAAAGTGACCTGAGTAATAAGAAGGCAGAAAAAGCAACAGCGCCCCCCAGTGACAGGAGAGACTCACCGCTACATGTAGAGGACCTGGACGACTCGCCTCCCTCCCCTGTACCCGACAGCAACAGCAGCATGGATGAGTAAGAGCACGCAGTTGTTGTGTCTGTTTAGCATTTCAGATGTGTGTAGCCATCCGTGTTTCATACAACTTTCAATGTTTGAACAAGGATATTTCTTATACTCGAAACTGTTCAGGAAACTATCTTTTTCATGCTCTTGTATTGGATCACATGGCAATATTTCAAAAGCAACATTTGGGACACTATAAATCAGAATGCAGTGATTTATTATTTTAAGAAACCGTTATTTTATTCACAATAGAATATACAAAATATATCATATGTTGAAAGTGAGACATTTTACTACTTCATAAAAAGTACAAATTCATAAAAAGTGTCTTTAAAAATCATTTGTAAATGTCTGAGAATAAGTTAGAGATTTTATTTCCCAATGCAACAAATGTTTTCAGATAGGAAACTATCAGCATTGCAGGCAGGTATCTGGTGTTTTATACACATGGAAGCTGGAGTTCATCCCAGCAAATAGCAAGCTACGTTTTCACCATTCACCAGTCCATCACAGGGCCAACACACACCATTAACCCTCACACTCCTAATGACAATTTACAGTGACCAATTAAAATACCATGCATGTGTTTGGATGGTGGGAGGAAGCTGGAGTACAAGGAGACAACCACCGCTAACATATGCAAGCTCCACACAGAAAGGCTGTTTCTGTGTTTCTCATGCTGTGAGGCCTCGAGGCTAACCACACCAACATGCAGCCTAGCTACATTAAATTCTATATACATAATATAAGATAATAAATCAACAAATGTACATCTCTAATCTCAACGTACATCACAATCTCCTGATTCACACGGAGCACCTCGGCTAATAACTTAGCAGCACCTATATTGAAACATTTTTCAGACCCTTCTGTTTGAATAAAAATAGACTTGCTGCAAGTCTTTAGATTTGCTGTTTTTCTGGTGCTTTTGGAGACTTTTGGTGACTGACGTGAGTACACATACTCTCAGCAGCTGCAGTGTAAGCCCCTCTCTGGTGCAGAAGAACACACAACAGGCTTGTTCGGTTCTCCTGAAGCATCCAGCTTCAAGCTGCAGTCAGAGCAGAGCAGCAGGTTATCACCTCTACTCCATGACCAGACTGAAGTTGCCTCAGACTGATCCCACCCTGGCTTACTGTTAGGTATTAATGCCTGTTAAAGACTTTTTATGCCTGTTTAGTTTTGGCTGAGGATACCTCCTAGACTCCACAAGAGCTCGAGTTTACAATATTAACATCTGTGTCTATGAATTTGTTTTGACGATGTAAAAAAATTCATGGTACACAGATTATGTCCTGATTGCAGGGCAGCAAACAGCATGATATGCAATAAATGGGTATTTTGGAACAATCTGCCACAAAAAGCAGAATATCTCTATCTAGTTAAAATTCAATTTATCTGTTCCTGCTTATCCTCAGTAGCTTGAAAGAATCTCTAACACAAGCCAAACTAGAGTGTGGTTCAGGAGAATAATGCTGTCAACTGTCCAGATGAGCAAGTTGGATGCCTTTGTAAATGGTACAGCAAGTTATGTGTGGAGGTGTTCCTGACCCCATGACCCTGACCTGTTCCTGACCCCATGACCCTGACCTGTTCCTGACCCCATGCCGTGATTTCCTTCAAACAGTACTTTGTTTTTAATGAAGTGCCACTTAAAAGCCAAAAGATGTTCATAGTATTAATTAGACTCTGTTATATATTTATTTATGTATCTTTTGATTATATTAATTACATTCTGAACTGGTGCCTGCCTTTACTCTTGCCTCTCTGTTGTGCTCTTTTTTTTACTTCCTATCATGTTACACTCCTCTTGTTGATAACTAGTTGGAAAGATGTTCAGACTTTTTCCACTTCTGAATACTTTTCTAAGCTTTTGTTGCTCCTGTCTCAACTTTTTTGAGACAGGCCATTAAATTGACGAGCCAATCCATGTCACCAAACCTTTGCTCAGACTTTTAATGTGCATCCAAACTTCTTTGGAATTAAATTTAATGTTTAATTAAAGTTTCTATCTATTTTCCAGGTTCCGGCGGTACGTCTCCTCGCATGGCGCCTCCATCCAGAAGACCAAACTCTTTCTGGAGAGAGAGAGCAGCCGGCTGATGCAGAGACAGGCAGCTCTGCAGGCAGCCCAATCTGGCTCTTCCCAGGCTCCTGATCTTGGAGGAGTGACTGAGGAGATGATAAGAAACCTCCAGCAGGTGCTTAACAGTGGGGATAGTTGGTGTGGTTTTTAAGAGAAGTGCTAAATGCTGGTTGCTCTCACTGTTTTTCCTTTAGGAGGCCAGGGATGTAGCGGAGCAGCAGCGCACAGTCCAGAGAGGAAACGCTCTGCTGCAGAGGAAAGAGGAGCAACTTCACCAGCTGGAGAGTTCCATGGCTGAAGAGGTGAGGAGAAAACATAAAAGAAACCAGTAAAAGCAGCAGCGCTGTCACATTTTTCATCCGTATTTCCATATCCTCCCCTTCTGCTGCTGCAGTTTAATCTTGAGACACTTAACTTCATTTTGATAATGATCTGCTGAGCGTGTCGAGTGACTTGCAAAGCTATAAAGCCTTGTGATAAACCAAACCAGTGTAGCCTCTGTAGAGTTAGAGCTGGTCTCAAATGAACGGAACAAAAAAAGCTGTTAAATTGTGAATTAAGCTTGTTTGTTTTATTTTTTTATATGTATGTGCTTCAGAGGAAACTGAGATTTATCTGAGGAGAATGGCAGTATGTTTGTAATTCTGATTTAAATTGTGTTTTTCCTTATTCAGCCCATATTTGAGAATTTGTCTCAGCTAGCGGGAGGAAGGAAAGTAACCTTCGATGTGACAGAGTCTGACCTCAGCAGCACCATGGACCAACCGGATGGGACAGGTGACACATAATGGTGTTTTACAGACAATAAGGAGAAAACCAGCTGAGCACACGACACATCGTGATGCTCCTGCTTGTCTTTAGACAGTCTGCGTGTTTGATTAGTTAGAATGCTTCTCCAGGAATGCTTCCTTTTTAAGTAGTCTTTTTCTTGCAGTGAGGAAGGCAGGTTACAGGCTTGCACGTAAATCTCTATCTCATCTTCATGTCTCTCTTCTCCACATCTCTGTTTGATCAGATCACCCCACTGTCCCGGCCAAAGTCCAGGAATTAGCAGAGTCCCTGCAGCAGATCTCAGGCCAGCTTAACACCGTCCTGGGTGCACTGGGTTCACTGGCCCAGAGGCAGAGCACCACACCTTACTCCACATACCCTCTTTCTCAGCCTCTCTCTACCTCTGTGCCAGTCATTCCACAGATGCACGGCCTTCCTTCCAGCTCCTTAGTCCCACCACCTGCCTGGAGCTGGAGTCCTCACAGCAGCGCTGCCCCTCTCTTCAGTACCCCCATCAGCAGCGGGCTGAAACCCTCAGAGGACCTCATTAACAGCCGATGGAGCCAAATATTTCCAGGTAAGCCTGCAAATCAGTGAAGCACCAACAACGATACTAAGTTAGCTTTAGCAGCTGGTCCTGAGCGGCTGTTCTGCTCTGCAGGAGCAGCTAATGAGGGAGTTGCTTCCAGCACCACAAGAGCCTCCACAGCCTACCCATTGTACACTCCTCTGAGGTACTGCAACCTCCAATATACTTTTAATCATAATAATGTTGCAAATGACCAAACAGAATGAATTCTTTCTGTGTTAGTGAGCCCGCCCGCAGCTCGTGGTCTGTGCAGAAATCAGTGGAAATGGATGGCCACAGGCTGCAGGGGCTGATCGATGGCAACAAGAGATGGCTAGAGCTGCGCAAAAAAGACACCAGCATGTATCCTTCAGTCATGGTCTCAAATGCATACAGTTCATGTTATCTTTTCATTTCTTATTGAGTTTTCTTTGTAATGCTAAGCATGATTACTAATATTGTCCCCATATGTCTGATGTTCTGTCACAATACTGCCATTTCTTAGATCACATCATCTTTAACTGTGCTTTTCAGACCTCTTTTCACTCGATATCAAGCTCCTTCGTCCAAGAGCAGCCTTGTTCAGCTGGGACTGGATGATAACAACCAGATCAGAGTCTATCACTACTGAGAGGCAGGACACAGTTCTGTGTTGGTGCACTGTGACCGTCATGGAGGACTTTGGAGCATTAATAACTGACGTGTCAGCACTGTCGGGCTTACAGTACGGTTTTTTTCCCAGTGCGAGGATCTTCCGGGATAGTCCAACCCCCCCTTTGCTGTATTTGGAGGAAGACATGGCTGCTCAGGGGCCCTCGTGTCACATTTAACTTGTAAATTACAGCTCCAAGCCAGGCTCAGATGGAAGTGTGTACGAGTGAAACGTGTAGGACAATCACATTTTAAACATTACCATGTTTTGTAAGACAGTTGTGTGAATTTAGTAGAATTTTATAAGGATGCTAAGGCCAGTCTTTTTTTTTTTAGGCTTCCACACTCCCTTAATGTTTACATAGCACTAATAATGAGCTGCTGACCTAAACACTCCAACTTTTGTGCACAAAATTGTGTAAGTAATGCTGTATTTTTCTATGAAATATTTTAAAAATAAATTTGTATATATATTTGTCTACTCCTTGTGAGTCAGTCTTATTTTATCCACATTGCAGCTTGTTGATAAAGACCCTTATTTTAGCTTTTAGCTCTAAATACAGCACACATTTCACAACGCTGTTATCTATAGTGTCACTTCCTTTTGTACAGGGTCACATTAACTTTCCTCTAAGATCTTGTGGTGATGACGAGAGTCGGACCGCTGCAGTACATCCAAAAGATTAGACTTTGACTTAACTTTATTGATCTCTGCGGGACTTCCTCAGGGAAATTAGATTTCCAGCAACTTATAAAGAAAGAAAGCCTCCTCAATTCAAAGAAACAAATATAAAATAAATAGAATATGATATGAATACAATAAAAAGAAAAATAGAGAAACTATACGAATAACTAGTCCACCAGTCTTCTCTTTCTGTCCCCTGTACTCGTATCTCCTCCACTCTCTGATGGAGGAGTTTTACAGAGTGATGGCATAGTAGACAAAGGAGTTCTTGAGCCTGTTGGTTCTACACCTGTGCAGAAGCAGTCTGACACTGAACAGCTCCTCTGGCTGCTGATGAAGGTGTGCAGAGGGTGGCTGCTGTTATCCAGAATGTCCTGCAGTTTGTCCATGCCGACCACAGAGCCGGGCCTGCCTGATCAGTTTATGCAGTCTGGATGTGTCCATCTTAGATATGCCCCCTAAGCTGGATTATATTAAAGGCACTGGAGAAATCCAAGAAGAGAATCCCCCCTGTCTAGATGGGAGTGGGCTCAGTGTAGCAGGTAAAGGATGGCATCCTCTAAACCAGTGTTTCTCAAACTTTTTCAGTCCAAGGACAGTTTAACCTTTACAACAAAATCTCACAGACTACCCTAAGTCTAAACAGCCCAAGAACAATATGCCAAAATAAACCATTCACAAGTTTACAACACAGACTGCAGCTTTTACAATATTTCTATTGTAAAAACCTCATAGTTATCTTATTTTTTCTTCTTTTAAGTGACCCTGTCCTAAGCCACTGCTCCATAGTTATTTGGATATAAGACAGGTTTGGTGTCGCAAAACTGAACGTGCCAACGTTTCCAGTTAATTCAAATAAGTTTAGGATTGTCTTGTTGTTCACCTTGCGAACCACTAGTGGTCTGCAGGTGGTCCTGGACATGTTGCACCTGGGGTCTGAGAAGGCTGTGGAAGTCTTCATTAGATGTGAAGTGAGTGCCACCGCTTGGTAGCCATTCGGTTCACAGGTATCGGCTCATTCTGTGAGTGCATACTGTTGTTGAACCGAGACCTGACCAACTGCACGTCATAACACTGCCCCCACAGGCTGGTACAGTAGGTACTAGGCTGCACCATCTTCATCTCTCGTTAGGCTGATGCTCCCATCACTCTGAAACAGTCAGTCTGGACTCATCAGACCACATGAACGTCCATTGCACTGGAGTCCAAACTTTCTGCTCCTTAGCAAATTAAAGCAGTAGATAATGGATGGCCACATTTCTTTCCCCATCCTGCCTGTTTTTTGGACAGTTCTAGTCATTTTGGTATCTTCTTTGATACTTGTTTTTGCTTGATAAGAATAATTTAGCAGAGTTATAGCTTTTCTACGACCACAGGATGCAGCTTCTTACATTATTGTTAAAGAAATAAGACGCTGTCACTTGATCAGTTAGAGCAGAGGTCTCCAACTGCAGTCCTCGAGTCCTGCAGGTTTTAGTGTTTCATGCTGCAACACACCCGACCCAGATCAATGGCTGAAGCTGGACCATGATCCATGCAGTAATATGGGAGGCTCTCACTGTTGGGGGACAGGCAGAGTACGAGCTGCTCTCTGAGGGCTTGTACAGACTATAAGATTATGTTCACAAGAAAGAAAAACTCCCATCTGAAAAGGAAACCTTTATTCAGTAACCGCTCATTGCAATGCTTGACAAAATATTATTTTCTTCATACTGAACAGTGCAAAAAAGACCTTCGCAATCACACATGAGGGCAGTCATGATGTAAATACAATCATCATCGATTTCTCCCAACAAGAGGGACGGCTAGCTTGAGGATCTAACCCATCAGAGCACAGTATGTGACTAATGTGATTAGAACATTAAAGGCCACTGGACACTGCACACATTTATGTTTGCACAATTAATGTTTGTAGACACACATACCTGTACACACACACACATCGCATACAAACAGTATTTTTCAAAATGCATCGATGCCTTTTGATCAGATAGAACGCTGATAATATAAAACAAAGTAAATCGGACAGGTTTAGTTTATACATTGTCATTATCATCAGCAGTACATAAACATTGATTACAAAAGTAACATAGATAATGGCAGCATGAGGACGAAACATTTCAGCGTCACTCGGCGCCGATTCGGCTCCTGACTGGCACGTTAGTGTCCGTATGGGTGACGGGAGGGGCTGCCTCCCCTCCCTGACTGGCTATGAGAGGCATTGATTGACAGCTTTAGATAACAGGCTGGTCGTGCTTTTAGGAAATGAGGAGATGATGTGAACAAAAAAAGAAAAAAACCGTGGTAAGGCAGAGACAAGCTTCACACGGAGGACCTGACAAGTCTAGAAGACAAAGATTTTGTCTCTTTGAACAGTGTCAAGGTCATCATCCATGGTCAGCAGGACCTAAAGGGGAACAAAAAAGGTGAGTTATGCTGAATGGATAGAAATACATTTAAAAACAGAAAAGATTATGTAGATCAGAGGTCAGCCAGCAATCCTGCAGGTTTTGGATGTCTCCCTGATCCGAATGAAATGACAAAGTGTATTATGCCTTCAATCAGATTCAGTTATGCTGCAGCAGGAGGCATCTAACACCTGCAGGACAGCAGGCCTTTAGAAACAACTTTTGACACCCTTGGTGTAGATCATACCAGGAAGGATCCAAACATAGCGATGGAGGAGAGGAAGTGCCAAATGTCGTGGTCATCAAAGAATGACAGCAAGATACAGTCCCTGTTGTGCTCACGAGACTCTGCTGGAGTTTTCTGCGTCGTAGGAGGAAAAACTAAATATTCACTACACTTAAAATGACACAAATATGCAGCGTATGAGTCCAAACTGACCTGCCAGGTGCTGAGACCCTGGAAGAAGAAATACAGTGCAAAGCCCCAGACCACAGCTGTGAAAAGAATACACACTAAAGGCAGACACTTGATTCTTTCCCCACTCCGCAACTGAAACACAAACACAACAGATTTGAGATCACGCTTTTCTGAACATACACACTGCTCCTTGCGTGCACTGAAAATACACACCTTCATAATGATGTAGAAGGCAAAGTACAGCAGCAGGTTGCAGATGGCGATGGCCAGCAGGTAGGAGGCAAAGTCATTCGGTCTCTCTATGAGACCATAAGCAGCCCTGAAGAGAAGGAGCAGACCAAACAGATAAATTCACTGCTTCTACCTCCTCTATAGCATTTAAGTGAAAAACCCCTATCTACTCACAAAGACCAGTTGACTATGTTACCCATCACAAGCAGAACCATACGATCCTACCAGGAAAAAAGCAAAGAAAACATCTTCATAACAGGAAAAGTCATTAACTTGTTGCTTCACATACCGCAGCTGTATTTATAACAGCTCCTAAATATGATCATCTTTACTCACAATGTACATGGGGCCACTGCACTGTCTGATGCAATCTGTGTAGATGACATACACAATCCTGCGCAAGATACCAGCGTCTGATACACAAAAACAGAAAAAATCCTCTCTAGTTTCCATACCATCCACAGTAAAGACGATGAAGATGGTTTGCTTTGCTAGTCTGATTAAAAATAGATTTAATTTAGTTATTACATAAACACTTATCAAATTATCTCTAACAAGCTGAAGCTAAGCAGTGGAACAAACTGTTATATATGAAAGTAGCTGGATTCATATGAGCATGTTCGGTGATCTTACTGAGCCTCCATCGACCCATGTAGTACAGCTGTGTGCTGAGGAGAAGCGTGGCCAGTATGTGGATCACAGAGAAAACGATCCAGAACGCCATGTTTCCTTTCCCAAACAGCTGGAAAAAAACAGAGAATCACAACCATCACCAAACCTGCACATTTTAAACACGTGTTAGGTTATTTCTGGTGTGTGTGTGTGTGTGTGTGTGTGTACGTACCACTCCCAGCACAGAAAAGAAAATGACTGCAGCGAGGCAGGCGTAGGCAGTGTAAGCACTCGCATTGATGTCTGGGTGTCTCTTTTGGTACAGCTTCAACATGCACAGACCAGCAATCATGTACATAAAGGATGTGTCTGTAAAGGAAAAATGCAACACATTTTTCTTTTGTTTAGCAAAATCACGGCTTACTGTTGTAAATTTACACAGTTATTATATTTACTATCACATTATAACATGATAAGATCCTTTAACTCTGCTGCACAGACCCCTGAGTTCAAGCTACTTTTGTACCAACAAACCAGACCATCATTTACAAGGAGCGCTGCAAAGATCACAGCATCTGCTTCGGTGTAATTCCCATCATCTCCTACTCTGTGTGCAGCGAGACTGACACAAGCTCGTACCGAACTGGAAGTTCGTGTAGTTGGGACAGACGTGGTAACAAGCACTGAGCAAGCCCTCCATCATCAGAGCAGTTCCCATGGCGTAAAACAGACCGAAGTGCTTTGGGATACCACATTCCTGTAGAAGGGAAAAAAAAAGACATGCTATAAAAAACAGCAGCCAACATGGAGACCCTTATTAGTGTGTTTGTGCCTCACCAGCGCGTTGAGATCATTTCGAACCATGGCTCGATTATGGACAATGTCTCTCTTGAGGACAATAAGGAGAAAAAGAAGTCCCAGCATAACATAACCAAGGTTACTGAGGATGTTGTTGAATGCGCTGTGAAGGACAGCAAAAGTTAATCTAAACATGTTCAACCCGTGTAGGTCACCTCCAATAACATGTTATGCGCATGTTAAACACACCTTAGAGCTCCGAGGGGATGGGCACACAGGAAGTTGTAGTAACACGTGTCCTGTTTTCCTGTGACATTAACAGCCTGGAGAACAGAAGGTCAAAGAGCTCATCAGTTTCAGTCACAGCACACTATCAGTTCACTGCTGGTGTTTCACTCAACGTACCGTCTGATAGGTGATGACCAGCTGGATGACTGGCAGCGCGTAGAACACGGCGATGGTGACGATGTTCCTGATGGAAACACAGATATCGGACAGATTTGATCATAATCAAGACTAAGAAACTTCTCATTTCAATCAGATCGTTATGTGGAGACAAAGTGTCATTACATTTTAATGTTAATATTTCTATGATCTGTTCATAAGAGGAGAAATTAAATGGTTCAAGATTTTCTTTCCATTCTTTGATGCATCATGCACACTACAGAGGACACATGTTTTCTGTACTGCATGTGTGCACAGCTCCACTACTTCCTGAATTTAGGCAGCACATTTGTTTCCTGTCTTTCATTACTTGTCAAACTAATTAATCCAGGTGTGCCTGACCTCAGTAACCACAACAGGAATGGCCAGACACACCTGGATTAATTAGTGTG
>JBAMHV010000009.1:3728463-3779989 GCA_037177535.1 Pseudomugil gertrudae | reverse complement strand
GCTATCTTGCTATCTCATTTCTACATCACTCACATGTATGGAAGGAAAGATGACAACAGACCCCAGGTAAAAAAAAAAGCGAAGTTCTCCTTTAAAGAAGCCAGTGTGTATGTTAGCCTTTATTCTCCCATCCTGCTGCAAAAGAAACCTTCTTTATAAAGCTAGGGGTGTGTTTTTCCTCAGCACGAGGATCAACTTCTGCAGTATTCAAATGCAACTTGTGAGCTTGTGAAAAGTGTTGCCTGAAAAATAAAGTAAACTGGTACAAATGACGTAACTCAAACTTAATCAGAATCATTAATTAAAAACAGAAATACACCAACACAAAATTAAGGAAAATATAAAGCATCAGTAGAAATGATCAAGTATTTCAGCGTCTGGGGAAATGTGAAAATCTTACCGCCTGTTTTCCAAACAGGCAACCAGCAGGGTGAGCAGGTAGAAGGAGAGGAAGATACCCAGACAGAATAGCATCCCCATCACATACGTCTCAGCTGTGGAGAAAAATAAACAAACAATTCTCACTTCAGTGCAAATTTGCCAACAAAATGCCTGACAAGACAGCTCAGCTTATAATCAATAGCTTTTCAGAGAAAATGGTGTCTCACAGAGGATTTGGAAACCCATTTTTCCCATTAAGGTGCAGAAAAATAAGCCAGTTCTTACTAAATATGCCTAAAACATGCGGCATCTATGAAAGTTTAAAAAAATCTGAATATTTTCAACCATCAGTTAAATCAAAAGACGTCAAGATTAAAACAGATTGGTCAGCCATCTTTACTGATTAATGTGCATCAATGTGTATTAAACATCAATAACTGGATAATGTGTGAGATAAAATATGAGCTCAATATAAAAACGTGACAGTTTGATCGGTAGTATACACGGTGAACCATTAACTACTCTTCATCACTTCTATGTAACTTACATTTGATGGCTGGAGAAACCATCACATCGAGGACCTTGGTGCGGTTTCCAGCATCGATCAGCTGATCAGGTTGTAGGGGATAGAAGCGCAGCGGACCGCCACATGCCTCGTCCTCTGTTTTTACCACTACCACCACATAGAAACTGTTGCTAGGGAAATCCTTTCTCTGGAGTAACGAAGGACATGATACACCAAAGATTACGCTTTATCATGACGGGCTTTTTATTTGTATTTGATGCACACATGCATCTTACCTGCACAGTGATGGCACCTTTTTTAGTCATAGTTTGATACATCCCAATGAAGGCCACGTTGTTGTCAAGGTCATAGACTGGGCACTGAAAATTAAATACACACCTTAGGATGTAAATAAATGTGTAAATAAACAGTAATGAGCACAGAGGAATCTCCTGCAGAAGCATCTATGATGCCCTCTTGTGGCTTAATAGCATTATTGCATTATGACTATAGGTATGGGGGCAGGGGCCACCTGAGGACATCCAAAGTCTGCTATAAATATCCAAAACATAACCCAAACTGTACCTGGATGTCCTGAACCGACATAACAGAGCAGGGGAAGTTCATGTCTGAGTTGACTTTGACGATCACAGTGTCAACCCCATCTGGAAAGTCGTACTTAAAGTACTGAAAGAAAGAAAAATGTGGGGTGGAAAAGTCAGAGACGCATTGTTATGTTGTAGGAGATGAACATTAAAAATAACAGTGTAGTCTATACACGATTTAGCATTGTAACCTGGAGTGTAGATAACACTCCCAGCTTCCTTTCACTATCATCAGTTTGTATTCAAATCAAAGCTCAAGTCAGAGCAAAGAGATCTTTAGTCTTCCTCTTCATATCTGCAACAACCAACTTTCTGCTTCCTGTTTACAGACGCTCATGCACGGACTCTGCATTTGGTCGTCGTGATGTACGTTTTTAGTGTTGTTGTGGAAGGAAATGTTTTCTGAAGCATGACTCGAGCGCAGGTTTGAGCCTCGCTTTAAAGCAGCTGAGAGCTGCAGCAGCTTCAGACACAGTTTGTTTCTTTCCCTTCGTGGCTACCTTGTAAATCCACGAGGGTGAAACAAAGCAAGATTTACTGTATGTGAAAGGTGATTTTAGGAGGTTATTGAACAGAAGTTTGTCACAGTCAAAAAAAAGCAGAACTTGTCAGAAACAAAAGTAAGAAAAAAAAAACAAACTTTGCAACATTTTGAGCAACTGTGCAAAATTGGAGAACCCCTGCATTCACACCATTTTGTTTAATATGGGATGCTTTTTTCAGCTTTTCGTAAGTTCCTCATCTTACACACCCCGTGTTTTCTGTGCCAACTCTGCTGTGTGAAAGAGCAGCTCTTCCTATCACAAACACACACATTGATAGTACCACACTGCATTACCTGAGGTTGGGATGGCGATGCAGTGAAGCTGAATATCTTGTTTGTCCTGTAAATCACATTAAACACAGCATGTCAAACATACTTTTCAGTCAGTGTCTGAGAACATTAAAGAGAACATGGGCAGCTCCTGCATCGTATTCATGTTGTCACATCACTCACTGTAGGGTGAAACTTTCCACACGGCTGACTCTGAGCTGGTAGTTTGTACTCTGGCTGGACAAAGTAGACACGTCAACAAAGAAATACTGGGTTTCAGAAGCGGCTCCGGTTGGAGGCTGGCACAATGTTCGGCCAATATGTTTGTAAGGGTACTTTCTCTGGTAGCTGCAGAGTAACACACATGGCAAAAAGAGTGGATATAAAAAACAGAGAAGGAGAAAACAAATAACATTATATAGTTAGAGCAAATCATATAAAACCAGTGAATTGACCAGGGTTTTCCATGCTTCTCACCTAGTAGCTGCTGGGATAGATTACATTATATAATTAACTAAATTCACTTAAACCAGAGTGTGGGAGAATCAAGATCTACACACACACACACACACACACAAGTCATCCTGAGACCTCTGAAGAAAATATGTGATAAACCAGGTCTGGTTCCAGTAAATGTTTAGGGCTGTTTTATATAATGAAGCAACGTGACTGTGCTGATTTCAAGGCAACTCATTTTTCTGTCACAGTGGTTTCAGAAATCTGCAGAGGTGGATTTCAGAGGAGGAACTGAAAGTCCAAGGTTCATTAGTGATCTGCTAAAACATGCCTGTTGAGACTGTAAAAGCACGACGATGGTGAGATGATCCTGGCGTTGCACAACCTCAGACTCTACCTCTGACAACAGCCTCACAGTGTGGATAAAAAAACCTTGCTTATCCAAACCTGATATGAAATTCACCTGATTAACCCTCATTATGTAAGCCACGTGCCCTCTAACCACCAAGGTACACTACTTTGTACTCCTAACAATATAATAAAACTGACTTTGTGACTTTGAAACCACTAAAAAAAATAAATCATGCTTGCTCTTCAATCCAAAACACCAGTTACTAGTACATAGATGCAGGGAATAGAAGCTTTTACTCTAATCTCAGACATCTGAGGTTGTATTTATTCATTCTTTTCAGCAACGTAATCCATATTTATGCCATTACAAAGAAGTTAAAACTGCCTATATAAAAATGATGGACATATAATTTTATGTTCTTGAGATTGTTGTCATTAAATTGATTAGTTATGTTTGGTGGAAAAATAACATTGGGTAGGTAACACTGAGCAAGTGTACTTCCAAATGATACCCTCTGTACCCAAAGGTGGAGGATACTTACAGGCCTCTCAGAATAAGAGGGACTTGAAAAGATGTCACTGCTTGCTTCTGCCGCACAACAAATAAAATAGGGCTCTCCAAATGCTCCTGCATCACATCCACGGTCACCCGTACACCTTCAGTCTGAAAGGGACAAACATAAACAGGATACAGATCAACAAACCTTCATGTTACTGAGTGGTGGTCAGAGAAGCCAACTCACCTTATTCCAGGATATGGTGTGATTAAAAGCATAAATAGTCTGGTTTTCATTCGTAACCGTATCATTGTAGGTGACATCAAAGTCTGCTTCCTTTGGGACAACGAATTTGGTTTCCTTGACCATGCCATTCCCGCAAGCTAACTGGGTCGCACATAGCCAAAACAAGGCTGCCAGTCGGACCCAACGAGGTGCAGGTCCACAGCTACATTTATGTCGAGATTTCCAGCAAGTCCTCAACACCATTTTGTCAGACACCGTTTCACTCGACTAAGAACCAAAACCTAACGTTATTCTAGCCTATGTGGCAACACTAATAAAAAACTCCACCCCATTAAGCAGCAATTAAACATACATAGGCTGGCTAAAAGCCCGTGTATGCTAACAAACAATATCGGCTGTGAGGGGACTATCTGACTGAAGAGACAACAAAGTCTTTACATTTGCCACCGGTTTGTTCTTCGTCTAGTCGACACTCGTAACAGAGTCCAAGCAAGCTCCTATACACCCATTAACACAAGTTTTAAAACAACAATGACACTTAATTCCTCTGCCCCGAACGCCGAAGGCTGCTGGCAGGTTGTGCTAACATTAGCTATGTAGATTAAGACGCTTCAAAATCAGCTCAGCTGTGTGTCACAATTTTCTTCCTGTGGCAGGCAGAGTCCAAATAAAACCAAACAATGCAATATTTAGATTCAGTCCGTCCTTGGCGTTAGTCTTGGTTTTAACGAAAAATGAAAGCTGTCCGTGCAAATGTGTCTTCGCCCCTAACATGTTTACAGTCTGAAAATCTGTGCCATAGCGCCCCCCCTTTCACGTTCATACAGTAAACAAAACGCCGTGCCGTGTGACGTCATTACGTCGGCCGACCACTATTTCCCCTTTCATCAAATTTCTCGTTTTCAGAGTGAAATTGACAAGAACTGACAATAGTTTCCCCTTAAGACTTGCAACAAAAAATACTTCTGCGGTAGTTTTTTAAAATTACTTTTCCCTTTATTTATATATTGTAACAGAATTCTCAGATAATCATTTTTATCCTTCTACAATAAACAACAAATTAACTTTTTTGATTGATCTGTTGGCTCATTCATACTTTATTTGTATATACATATGTTAGTGTGGGAATCTTATTATTTATTTAGAACATCTTCACTTGACAAGGATGGAAATAATGCAACCCTTTGCAGGAAGAGACAGAACAGACTATTTTATTTTTAAAAAATATGTTTATAACAACATGTTTGTCTTCTGCATATTTGTGATGGAAAGTGTAATTTGCTTTGAATCACACCACATAAGTGAACTCCCTCAGCAGATAGTATGGCTGCAGGCTAACAGCTAGCAGTTTGAGAACACGACCAACACAAGACTGTCTTTAGGAGGTATGCCCTGGATTACACCAGCAATTGTTGACCTGCATTGTTGACCAACCTTTTTAAGGATAAGTACTGTATATCAAACCCCTTTGCTTTTACAGACTTTCTACATTAAACAAGTGTTTAAGACAATTCCACAGGAGCTACATCAAATTCTAATTTTATTTATAAAGCCTTTTTTATATATTAAAAACACAACACATCATGCTATACACATTTTAAAACAATCCAACACAACCCATCTCCATCCCCCCACTTACCCACCCCATCACATGCACTTACATACTCAGACACGCATATAGTACACACTCACAAACTAAATGTAAGTAAATTTGATAAACAAATAATTATGGCTGAATACAGATCTGTGTAAGGACACATTGTCTCATGAGGTCACCTTGACTGGGGCTAGAACACCTCTACCTGGGGAGCCACCTTGCTACAGATCAGTGAGAAACACTGGAAATATGGAATACAAGCATAAACTTACATAAAGTACACAAATAAAAAAAGCTATATAATATGAAATACAATAAAACTGAATAAAATAAATATTGTTTGAAAGTGTGAGTGCATTTTATTTTGTTTCATGATATAACGCTATCGTAGTTCAAATGTGTCCTCTGTGGGGGACATTGGTAAACCTGAATATCTCCCACACTGCATTCTACTGAGTTAACTCCTTTTGCAGGAATCTCAAGTGACAGCGAAGATGACTACACTCCCCCATGTCAAAAGTGGAAACCACAGCATTATGGCACCATCCATCTGGATGGTGGACGAATCACATGCATCAAGGTGCACGCGGATCTGGCTGCAAGGTGTCAAGCTTCATAAAGTCTTCCTTTGTGTTTTCAAGAAGGGAAATTGCTTAGTATCACACCAAATAAGCACAACAAAGTGAAACAGATGGACAGTTATGTTATTGTTGACTGGTATTTTTTGTTCTATGAACTTGTTGCCAACTTGTACTGTTTTAGATGTATGGCGTTCTAATGTCCACAACTTGTGGACATGTGATATCTTAAAAACAAAAACTTAAAAAAATGTTTTCAGTATTCTAATTACCTTACAAAGATTGGAGTTTTTTTTAATGTGATTGGACAGTATTTTTTTCCCTGGTAGTCAAGAGGTTAAAGTTTTTTTTGTGGGACATCATAGTTATTAGTCAGTCCAGTTAAACAAAATTAAGGAAAACATAACAGTGTAAGATTGTTGGTATCTGTTTTCTCTCTGCAAACATTTACAACGTACTCTCACACTAATTATATTTTGGATCCAGTTAAGCATTTTTCTCCAGAGCCTCTGTACATCGTGTACGCTTCCTTCTTCTCCAGTGAGACCCAACTGACAACAGTGTTTTTTTTCTTTCACAAAGTTTTGCCAAAGCAATCTTCTACTTTGACATTTTAAAATCTTTTCTGAATATTCTGTGAATGAACAATTATAAAATTTAAATGCAACTCTATTCCTAAAAATTGACTAGTACTATATGTTGATGCACAAGTACAAGTTTTATCAGTACTTTTGTTTGATGGTCTCTTGTTATAGTCTATGACTTAACCAAAGTAAATAAAGTAAACTTATATTCACATTATATCGACCCTGTTTTTATCTTCTAATTTGTCAATTAACCAGTTAATTAAAGTTGGGCATTTTGACCTCCAGCCTTTTGCATTGAGATGGGCTGCTGGCTGCAGTAACTAATCTCTACCTTTAGGTGGTGCTGTCCACAATCTGGTGACTGTCATTATGAGAACTGGTTAAAACTGCGGCTTATGAAATCACTGCTTATGTCTATCATTTTCGTGTTTCATTAATATGATTTGTGAAAAGGATTTTTAATATGTTGCTGGGCAGTTTATAAATAAACTAGGCTCTTGTTATTTTTTTATTGTGTTCAATGTGTACAATGTGAAAGATATTATATATTTATACACTTTTTTTGCCTTTTACTTCTTTTTATTATCGTCACCCTTATTTTATTTTGTCTTCTTCCTAATATTATTATTATTGTATAATGGTCTTTTATGCCCTAAATATACCATAGTTCCCAACTGGGCATAACAAGTTTACTGAGGTTATTTTAGACTCTTTACCCCTCTCAAAATGTTAAAGATTATTTCTTTTAAAATGGCTAAGCAAACAATAGCAGTAAAAGGTAAAATATATAACAAAATACTCAAGAATCTATATAAAGTTACATATCAAATGAAAAATTGTTTGAATTGAATAATAAAAGCCAGAATAGCTCCGATTTAATCTGGACATCATTTATGGTATTGAAATAAAATGAAAAGAAATCCAAGGATACACAGAAACAAACATGATATATTGCAGTGTCTGTTGCTCTAAAAGCCGAGTAGCCTACTGTACAACATTTTAAAATGATCTTTGTATAAGAATAGGCAAGGCAAGTTTATTTGTATAGCACCTTTCATGTACAGGACAGCTCAAAGTGCTTTGCAAAGTCTTATGCTAAGAATAAAAAGAGACACTTGTTCATTTCTGTAATGGAATACTATCAGTAGTTTTCTAATGGTTTGAGTCTCTGTCTTTGTAAGGTGAGCGTGTTCTACACCTTTAATGCCTTCTGAATCCGTCATACATAGCGCAGCAGTTTTGTAAAGAATCACTGAATCATGGGAACCACAGTGATAATGCGCACTTCGCTGTCTCCTTGGCAACCACAATACGTTTCTGTGGATGAAGTCATTTGTTACGCTGATCGTTGCCATAGTTACAACCTAGAGAGGGCGCTGCGGAGGAGAGTTCTACGTAAAATGACGCAGGGCGGGGGCGTGCCCGCGATGCGCGCTGCGCCAGGCTGCTTGTTGTTCCCGCAGAGAGGCGAGAAGATGGCGGCCGTGTCTAGCGGAGGTGCTGCTGGGTCCGCTGCGGCCGGGATTACGCACCCTCCCCGACAGACCCACGTAGTTATGGGCCCCCCGAACCGAGCCCAACCTTCCCCCGGGATCAACCCCTCAGGTCATACTAGCACGGCCAGTGGGTGCATCACCAATCCTGGCCACACTTCGGCCACCAGGCCCCCCCCTGCCCGTGTGGGCCACTACGAAATCGAGCGAACCATCGGCAAGGGAAATTTCGCGGTTGTTAAACTAGCCACACACACCATTACTAAAGCAAAGGTGAGTTGACTGATGTATGAACGTTAGAGATATACTATTAGAAGCTGTCACTTATTTGTTTAAAGCCTTTTCGATTGTGTACTCGGGAAAACGCTGGGGCCTCCATGCTCCAGAGACACAACAGCCAGCCCGCTCCGGTGGCATCGCTGCTGTGTACCATGTCCGTTCGACAAGGGACGTCACTTTCATCTGCTGGCGACAAAATACTCATGACAAATAAAAGAGCTCTTTCATACACATGCTTATAGTGTTTGTTAAAAACCGCCTAAAGGGCCCGAAGTTGAAGTGTGTGAGATCGCAGAGGACGGAGAGAAGGGTATTGACGAAGATGAAAAAGAGGAGACAGCGATCTCGTTTTTGCTAGCTTAGCTTTTTAGGCTAATTAGCAAATTGGCAATATTTTAATATAAAAGTGTGTGACTATAAGGCAGAAGGTGAATAAATTCCTGAATGTCACCCGATTAATTGTAAGCTTATAATAAGCTTCCAAAGTTGGTGTGAACGTAACTTGTATACTGACTTATAAGTACAAGTCTATTTACCTGATCTCTAATTAAATATGACTGAAACTCATGGTTAAGCCAAAGAAGACACACTTAAATTCTAGTTTTCTTTACCGGGAATCACATATATCTGCTACTTTTCATACGGTGTCTGAGATTAGAAACTTTCTTGTGTTGAGACTTTACCGGTTTGTCAGTGCTGCTCTTCATCTTTACGTGTCAAGTTTTGTGGCATATAGCTGGCCTTGTTAGATGACATTTTCATGTCTTCTCCATAACTGCCACACGACTTGAGTAGACCTATATGTAGATGTATATCACAGGTAGCTAATACGTGATTAACATTGACCGTTGGATAAAACCCACTTTCTGGTGGCGCTTCCTACATTGAAGTTGGCGACAAGTAATGTCTTTTAGCTTGTTAAACGGATCCTCTATATGCGTGGAGAAGGATGGATTGAATCTAGAGGGTCTTTAAAAGAAAGGGGACAATGTAGAACATGCTCCTTCTTGGGCTTCCAGGTCATAGTGTTGGCTTTGTGGCACTGGTTGGTGTGGTTAGACTAAAAAGACCCTCATATTAAAAAAAAAGCATCAGTATTCATAGTCTGTGTCTGACTATTGCATCACTGTTGTGTTTAGTAGCTCATCTTTAATTGTATGTGTCCTGCTGAAAACTGAAGCTTACACTACGTCTGCAAAATACTTCACTTTTTCCCAGATGTGAAACTTTTAAGTTAAACAGCGTAAATAGAGGTGTACTGCTGAGTGTGTTGATATACCTCTGAGTCTTTGTTGACATACACACAGCCGGCAGACATGGATCATTTTGATGCTTTGCACCACAAGACAGAGAGAACCTCCAGTTTAGTTTCATGGGGCCAAAATAAACTTGGATCAGTGACTCATTAAGTGGTTTTCATCTCTGTTGAGGATGCTACTAGAGGGACATGAGCTGTGTTATGACTACAGTGTAATTTAAAGACTAGCTAACTTGATGGAAGGGTTCTCCGTCTCTTATAAGAGCAATGTAAAGGAAATAGCAGACCATATTGTTTTTGCTAGTCTGGATGTGTCTGTCTGCGTCTGAGAGACGGCCAGAGGATGAAATGACAGAATGAAAGAGAGGCCTTGTTTGTTGATGGTAGTTACAGACCGACAGAGTCAGCTCATGATTTACATGAACGTGCACAAGTGTTTCAGCATGCCCAGTTGCTCATGAATATCAGAAGAATAAGAGTGTGCTTCACCATGCCTGTGGAGATCATGAATATGGATGTGATGATAAGTCTTCACATGAAATGTGCTCTGAAGCCTAATTTTGTGGCCCTGGTTTTATAACGATCCAATGAGAAATGCTGATTAGTCAAAAATATCCCACCGCTCTGTCAGTGGATGCTATGCTGTAGTAGGGTCACATAGAGAAGGACATTGCATATGTGTGTGATATCTTAGAAACTTACAGATGGATGGTTCCTCTTAGTGCCTCATTTACATTCTGTTTTTCTAAACTTATAGCATCAATAGACAAAGTTTATTTTCCCAAAGGGCCCAACTATATGAGCTAATTATTTGCAAACAGGGGCTTTTGCTACTTTGGGTATCTATCCACCCAAAGGCAGCCGTACAGCATGTATCTTCAGTGGGAGACCACTACTGTGCTGCACGTGAGTTTTGTAATAATGAAAGTTGATCTGAGTCAGACGTCAAGTCAGAACAAGAGTAATGTTACTTTTACTGTAGATACAGTTGTTTGTTGTTTCAATATAAGTCACTTTTAGTGTTCAGGCTAAATACAAATATCATTGTGGTCATGACCCCTTAGCAAAGTTTGAGTCCTTTTTTCTTTTTACTCTATATAGTCACTTTATTCTGTGCTAAGTTTAACAATAATGGGGTAATTAAACTTCAAACTCCTAATTGGTACTAAAACGTCCTATTCTGTTGTTTGATTAAGTAATGACAAAAGAGACATGATGCTTTTATTTTACAGAATGTAACGTCGATAAAGACGTCACACACATTTATAAAGACACGATAGTGTAGGCTTGGTGGTGGGGACAAACAGGAAGTCGTGTAGTAGCTGAATCGGTCCAGCAAGCAACTGAACCGACGGTGATGTTTTGCACATTTTGTGGAGCATACTTTCAAGTTTGAGGTCATTATATGGTTATTGTTGACACAGCTTAGACTTTCTCAGTGATGCAGAAGGAAAAATGGTCAGCTTTATGTATTTCAGTGACTGTCACACTTACAGTGGGATTGTTGATTATGATGGAAAATCTACACAGTGTCTGCTTTTCTTTACAGACTGTAAAAGACTGACTGAATTATGCCAAAATCTAATGTAAATTAACAATACTCTGCCTCAGAGATAATAATCACCATCAGATTGGAGCATTGTGGACCAGGACAGTCGTTTGGTTACAGGACAATAACTCAGGTGCTTTGGCAGAAATATAAACTTTGCATGAGGAGAGAAAACATAACAAACCTTCTGCGGGAGCTTAACCCTTGAAATTGTGAGAGGACGGCTGGAGAAGATTTGTCCAATGAACCTATCATTTGTTGGGACGGCTGTCCATATGCCACGTATCATTCAGTCCCAAAGAACAGTATGCTGGCTGGACAAATCTTCTAGTAATCCTCATGCAACCTCGACGGATAAGCTCCCGTTACATTATATTTCCTCACGCATGTCTTCCTAAATGTGTTTCCAGAACTTGTAAAAGTGTTTCTGTGTTTCACTGACTGGAACATTGCTTTGCACCTCCCAGCCACTGTCATTTTTTACTAAATTAGACAAAAATGGGATCAAATTTTGTGATTGATCAGATTTGGATTCAGTACCAACTTGTTAATCAGCTGATCTTGCAGTTCAATAATTTAGTTCCCACTGTTAAATGCTAGTCTCCTATCTTTCTTTCCTCTTTACCATTAGATTGAACTGTTTTTAGCTAAACAACACACAGCTCTAAATAAAAATAGTTGGATAAGGATTGTAAGGTCGACAATAAAGTTAAACAGAAATGTGTGAAACATGGATTAATAATGAAGAGAAGCGACGGATATAATACTGCTAAAGTTCCCCTGAGATGCAGCATTGTTGTTTATATGTCAGGAAATCCTGAAGAAAGATAACAAATGTTTTAATAAATTCACTTACCGAGGACGCGTTGGTTGAATAGACATTGTGACGTCACAGTAGTGTTTAAAGGTGGAAAGACAAAGACAAAACTTGGGCAGGTGACGAGTTAAAATGATGACATAACAACTGAAGCTGTCAACAGCTCACCAACAGTAAGCTTTACTGGTTTAATATTGTTCTAGAACGAGTTAAAACAGACGTCTTTACCATTCAACATTCATGTTATTAAACCTCTTTATCTGAGCTGGTGGTTTCATTACATTTCAGCTTTTATTGAGGCAGTTTTAGCAGTTTGGTTCATAGTTTTTTGCCAACCTGCTCTCTGACAATGACTTGTGATGAAAGTTTAAGAGCCTCTTTATGGGTTGGCATTTATATCAGTCTTCTTGCTATCAGAGACAAGCCTTTTGCTTTTGTAGTATATGACTAGTAAAAGGAACTTGTAAAACATTTCTTATGTTAGATTATTATTTCCTGTTACAGCAGCTGTGCCAGATGATTCTTGTCATTACCGTTTGTTAATAAAAAATTCCATCTTTTCCACAAAATAGACATGTTTTAGTATATTTCATTGTTGATGGATACAGATTGTTGTAAATGCCTACATATTCATGGTATTAAATTAAAATGCATCACAAATCAGCTCAATCACTGTGTTTTGGAGTAAAGTATCCCATAATAATTAACTAGATCCATATTGACTTTTTGAATAAGTCCTTGCTATCCCCTTTCTGTTTTCTGAGAGGTATGCCACTGTGCAAGGAAACATAATCAGCTGGACAAATGGCTCAAAAAGCTTAATCTCACTTCTTACAGATAAAGGAGAAATAATTATGTGAAGCTATTTGTTTGGCTAAAATAAGATCCTGAGTTATGTCTTGTTGTGTTTTAAATATAATACAATGAACATTAGGGCCACTTGCACAGCTTTTTGCATAACAGTTTAAATGGGTTTTTTGTGTAAAGTTAATTACTTCAGAATCAGTAAAACCTTCAATGTTAATGCTTTGAGATTTGTAGAATTTCTTGTGAAGTTGTCGTGTAGCAGGTCTGATCCAGACTGGTTTCTAGGTAAAGGGTCAGTTCTTATTCGCTGATGATAATGAGACAAACATATGTGATGCAACCAAAGAATAAACATGTGATGAAAAATATAAACCAGTGAATGTGCTACATGCACAATAAGATCCAGAACATTAGCTAGAGGGATTGACTGTTTTAAGCACAATACTGATTATTTTTGTGTTTTTCATCAGCTTTAGCTAAAGAACATTTAAAGCTTTCAATTTCCTTTAGCTGGTATTTAACTCATTATTAAGGTGTTGAACTTTCTAACTGGGAATCTCTCAAAAGGAGGACTCTACCGTCACTCGCAGACAACAGGAAATACATTTAAAGCAAGTGGATTTGTAAAAACAAGGATGCTACATAATGTAGGTTTGACAACTGTGTCAGGAAGCAGGTAACCTGTGAAAATAAGCACATTATTGTGCCTGGTGTTCCTGTAGGCGATGATCTAGCTGCTGGGGAACATCTGCTCCGTATCAGTCTCCTCAGAAGTTGGTTCATGGGCTAAGGGCTGGACAGTAAATCAATAATAATAAATATTGATTGATAGACGTGTGTGTGTGTGATAGAAAAAAAGACTTGATAAAATGTTTGGTAGAAATCCATTTCTCATCTTTTTCAGTAAATTCTGTCATGTAGCTCAGGACTATAATAGGATCCAAGGCTCAATGTAGAAACCCTTAAATTAATAAAACTGTAAAACAGTTAAAAATTAAATTAAATTAGCTGTCTCTGTAAAATTAGCTGTCTCTGTAAAATCACACACTGCACATCAAAATGTAATATTAGCTATGATCTAGTATAAGGCTAATGTCAATGTAAAATACTATTGCTAAGCTAGCACTAAGCTAGCACTGAGCATGTGCGAACGAACTAGAGGGATTAAAACAACTTTGTCAATCAACAAATGTTTATCTTGACAATATTATCTGTGTTACAAATTTATTATGAAACTGACAGAAAACGATTTTCAGGCCATAAAAGATAACATGTAGCTAAACTGACGAAGAAATGTCATCAATAGAGAGCTGCTTAATTTTACTACAGTGGAATAATAAAATGAAATAGTGAAGTTGAAAAAAACATAAATGTTTACATTATTATGTTTAACGGGACATGAAGATTAATTTCTGCTATAATTAGAAATACACAGTGAGTTTATTATCAGATTGATTGTATTTATTAATGAAGATGGTATCAATGTGCTGTGATATTGAAAATTGAGAATATAACACTGATGCATTGTTAAATATATACAAAGACAAGATGATTGTAGCCTAATCTAATACTGAGATCAAATGATGCACAAACCTATTATGCAATAGTATAAAATATATAAAACTCAAAATATATGTTTCTGTATTGTCCAGCCCTGTATGCGCCTAAGCTTTTTAAAAAAAAATAACATTAATAACTTAGTCTAACTTTAACATGAATAGCAGCTAGTTTAAACAGTTAAAAGGCTGCTATAAAGTTTGAAACTTGCTTGAAATTTGAAATTGATAACCTCCATCACGCCGGGACAAATATACCCGGGAATGCTCCTGCGTATTGGCTGAAAGTAAAAAGTATCGACCTTGTATATGGATGAGATTGAAACGTGTTTTTTTTGGATTCGGCAGCAGTATGATCTGTGGTTGTGATTAAAAATCTCAACTTTGTGCCATCATTATTCAGCGCTGCTCGTTGTCAGAGGCGAGAATATGTTTCTAAGGCTCCTAGTTGGTGAAAGGTCGCTCCATTGAAGTCTTGCGGTTGCCATGGTTTCAGTCGTGATGGTGGTTGTGCCAGACCTCAACCAACAATTTTGAATGGAAGCTGCTTAGGATTGGCAGAACTTTTCCCTTTTCTTTTTTGCCTGGTTGTTTCCCATCCCACTGTCTCAGGCGTGATGGATCCTGACTACTCCTTGTCATTATAATGGTTGTTTAATATAGTAATGGATAAAATGGCGCTGTGTGACATATTCTCGCAAAGGAAGAAACCTTTACCCCTGATCTTCTGTCTTTTTCTTTCCTTCCTTCCTATCCCTTTCCCTCACAGGTGTTTTTTCATGAGAAAGGGACACACAAAAGGAAGAGGGCAGGCATTAGGTAACAGACCTAATGTACTGAGTAATAATTTCACTCACTCCTTCAGACATGCTCACATGCAGCTCTCAAGCAAACAGCAGCCTCTCTCTGTTTGTCAAAGTTATTCGCACGCACGCCCAATTGTGATTTAATTTGGATGATTAATTTGACAAAAGCTACGTAACAGCTTGACAAATCTTCCTGCTCTCTAGTCATCTTACATTGCATCTCAGTCGGTTGAATCTACAGCCTGTGACTTCAAAAGGGGAAGAGCACATCTGTGTTCAGTACATGACATGATGGAGGGCATTGCAGGCTTTGTCAGGATAATCGGATTGTGTCCTTCATGAACCATATTAGCACCTTTGTCTCTACTGCTGAACTTATGCCAACAGTTTGTGTGCGGGTATATATGTATATACAAGCACACAAATTGTTGCAATAACACTATGTTGCAATAAAAGAATGAAAAGACTATTAAAAGTCTGGAAAGATGTTTAATAAAGTCTTTCCAGACACACCAGTTCATAATAGCTTACTGGATTGAGAAAGCTTAAGGAAGCTTTTTGCCCTTGAACAGATCGTACAGTAAAGATAATATTCCAGCTACAGCAAATTTCTTCATCTAGAAAACGTTGACAGAAGAGGGGAAAACTCTTATTGTGACGTTCCAGATGGTTTGTGTGTTTATCCAGATAAAAGTCTGCTTCTTCAAAAAACACCTGCCATTCAATATGAGGAAGCTGCTGTTACTGTCACAGGCTGGCTAGTAAATAAAGTTAAATCCAGCTGTTTTTAAATTTTCTTTAAATCTTTTAATATTCTCCTGTTTTGTTATAGCAAAACAGCATACTTTAGTTGTCCTCTGTTGCATGTAAAGTTTGCCTCCAGCTGTGAGTGTGAAACACTGATTAATCTGACTTTGCTCTCTGTTATCACCATAAATAACTTTAACACCTGATTAGATTCATTTTCTCATTATGATCTCACAAGAATTGATTTGCCACACAAAGGAACCTGAACTGTGCAGCTGATTGCATGTCATAGTGATGAAGTGTGTCATGGTGTGCTATGGTGAGTGAGTAAACCTCGTCATGTTTACAATTTGTTTTATAATGAAGAAGCACAGAGATGGGTTTTTGAGCATCTGATACTCTCACCCAGTTTGTGTAGGCAAGGATTATTCTTGTGACTCGTCTCTTTGACAAGTCACAATAATATATACATTTGATTAGTACGTATTATTGTTAAGCAGAGATGCTGTTGTCGTAGTTATAATTTTAATGTATTCTTAAACTACGTTTTCCCACCATATGCACACTAATAGCCTGAGTTAACTTGTAGAACTGCAAGTAGGGCTTTGTTGAAAAAGCTTATAGCTGATATTGCAATATTTCTGTCTTTTTTCCAGAGTGATTAGATTTTCTCTTTTTTTTTGCATTAATGTGCATTAATACATAAACAACTATTTATCTTTCCAGTAATTACATTATGCACTAATATGTATGACCAATACACAATAATGTATGACCACATAGCATTTATGTTGCCTGTTAAGATGCTCTTATTGTAATTCATAGTCCATCTGCTACTTTTTTCTTGCAAATCTTTTACAACATGACTGAAATGCTTAAGTTATGTGTTGGTAACATATGTCAAAGTGCAATGTGAAAAGTGAAATGACATTACAGAACTTGCCTCTAACCAACGTAGGAGGTTAGGAGGAACAAAAAGTCACCCAGACACATTATTTTCACTCACTAAGGATTAACAACTAAGATGTGAAAAAGAACTGCATACGTATACACTCTCAGGGATGTTTGTTCTGGGAAACTGAAAATAGTCAGCCTTTAGATTGACTCATTGCCCTTATCGTTATGTTTGTAAAAGGTTTATGTGGTTTGAAGAGGTTATGATGTAAACAAACACATACTGTTTCATGTCTGATGTAGTATCATTCGTCTGGCCCTGGTTTGGGAACAGTTTGCGTTTTAGCTGATTAGAGGAGAGTTCATTAATGGAAACATAAAAAACACTCCCCTTTTGCACCTGCTGTGTTTGTGTTTTATACCAAACATTTTAGCTCTTTAGGGTTGCACATCCCTCAAAATGATCTCATCTCCCATTTTGGGCTCTGCTGTGGTTTAAATGGTGGAAAAACTACAAAATAATGTGATGTCCACCTTTCTCCACACTCTTAACATGCCCCCGTCTTCTACTTTCAGCTTGAAACACTCAAGTGAGTCATTTCCACAGCACACAACGCACAAATAAAACACCTCTAAAGGCATTGTTGACTCCTCTGCTTTACCGTGGTTTATACTCATGCATAGTATGGTCATTTGTGCAGTTTCTGTTGACCTCATGTGAACTGATCACGTGGGAGATGATGCATGACTTTTAACACATGTAACTTGCTACTTTCTGTAAGCAATGACCTTGTTTCTACACAGCCATGGTCGGAAGAAATGTTTGAGCATATATTAGTCAGACACGGTCACACACTGATATGGCTTAAGCCACAGTATAACACCCCCCTAAGGGTGTTGTAATCTGCTCCTGCTTGAGATGAAGGTTAACTTCTTACAGTATATCATGTTACCACAGTGTGAGAACACACACGACGAGCATGCACTCTCCCAGCTTTGCACTGTACACAATTTGCTATAGATTTGTTGTTGCTCTGTTTTGAGTGAGTCATGGAGAGACTTTCTCCAAATCCTAAAGAAAGGCAGTATTTTAATAATCTATAAAATCATAAAAAATACTTGAAACTGTCCCTTAGGGTCTAGGGATTATTTTGTTGAACCTAAACTAAATTATATGTCATAGTTGGTTAGTCGGGACTTGACATGGGAAAGAAGGGATCAAACTATAGTTCTATCACATTGTGTACACCACTGTATGCCATGAGCCAGCCATCTGCTAACATGTATAAACAATACTAGACAACACATGTGGTAAATTATCTATTTTTGGACATAGTTCACCTTCTTTTTCTGTTTATGTTTAATGCTATAAGAATGCATCGGCGGAGTCTGTAATGGACTACAGTTGCCTGCTCTGAAGTGAAAAGAAAAACTGGTCATCATAGAGAGGACTCACACAAATCATTTGAAAATTGGGATGGCATTACACATTATCAGACACTCTCGTTGTGAGTGTTGGATTGGGTTTTGCAAGTGAAATGTGTCATGAAAAGTTGAGCTACAGATGGTACGGGTGAATGTTTGCTAGTTTCAGAAAGTTAGGCTCAATGGACATGTCTTAGACTGTCTGACATGTAGTTCACACCGTGTATGGATCACGTTTCTTGTAAATAGTAAATGTAATTCAGTATACAAGATAAAAAACTTCTACAGCATCAATATAGTAAACATCAGAAGTTAATGTAAAAAAGTTAAGTTTAGCAATTATTTAATGAAAATAAGTAGCATGACATTGCTTTTTGTTTTTAGATATTTTATTGTATAGAAAACACAAATACAATGCTGAAGAAGTTGTTTATCTTTTATAACTGTATCATATAAGTGTGTTTCTATGTGTATATCTAGTATTACCTGCCTCAGCTATCCTGATTGCTTACGGCAAACATAAGTGCTCCTGTGTCATGTCTAAGCTGATGACAAGCTCCCGGTAATCCTTGTCCTTCTGGCCTCTTTATGACGGATGAGTACACATGATCTACTTGAACTTGTGTTAGATGTATTTATAAGAAACAATTTATTGAAAGCTGTAACAATGCTGTATTTTGTTATCTAGTGTTAAATTTGCTTATATTATACATCTTGGCATATTTCTGACAGTGCATTAAAGCGGAATAGTGCCACATTTACAACAGTCATAATTAACTCCACAAATTAATATATATTGTTATTATAAAGCCTAACAACAATCTGGATTTCCCTCTGGGATCAATAAAGTATTTTTAGTTTCATTTCAACTTCTTCATATTTTACTCACTTCTTCGCTCCGACTAGTTCATTACTATTAGTACAGATGCACCAATATCATACTTTAGTAGGATATCAGTCTGGCATATCCACCTTACCAGTCTACGTATGCAGCTTCCTTCCTACAGATTACAAGTATCATGCAGGTTTCAGCCATAAAAATATGTGGATGCAGAATCAGTTTGTAACATATTTCCATTAGGACTTGTATTTATACTAGTGTTGTTACTAGTGTTGTTTAAAAAACAATACTCAGATGCTAATCAATATTAAAATGTGATATCTAGTGGGATATTTATTATTTGTCACTGTATCTGCCAGTTCATGTACAGTACCGGCCATCTCTTAACCATTTCAAACGGGCACTGCATCAGGCAGCTCTCCCTCTATGGCAGCTATGTGGTGGACCCATTGTTTACATGGGAGACACACTTTCACCGTGGCAACAGTAAAAAGCAGCTTATGCAAGTAGAACAACTGAAAGTAAGATTATTTTTAAGACTTTGAAGCGATGCTTCCCCTGAGTTGCACATTTACACGACTCCAAACAGAACCGTAGTATCCGTGGAGGTGATGTGTTTATAACACAGCAAACTTTGGGTTATATGCAGAGTATCAGCAGGTGAGCAAGTTTCAGTCCAGACATAACACTTTGTCCAGCATAACCGTCAGCATAAGTTAAGTACGTGCCTGGTTCGGACGTCACGCCTTTTCATTCTTTACTTTTGTCTCATATTTTCCTGTTTTTTATCTTAAGTTGTGGCTCAAAAACATCAAATTTATAACAAAGTGGGAGGTTTGCTATGTTGCTAACAGCCATAGCTACAGTAATAAAGCCATGCTGCCAGGCTTACACGACACATCTTAAAGTCCCAGGATGAGACTGAGAGAAGGGAACCAACAGCGAGACATAAACGGCCACAAACTCAACCCCGTCTGCCAGCAGCAATAGAAATACAGACACCTAATCACCAGATACACACAAGCTTAACAGAACTGTTGCTGTGATGGACCATGACCTCGACTGGAATATTATGAGCTTTTTGAACTGATAACACTGTTTTAATGCGATGTTTATCATCTCAACTTAATATGTTCTAAGTATTGTTAATAAAAAGTACACTAAGTAGTGGGGAAAGTTTCTTTAGTTCTGTTCTTTTTTTCTTCAGACAGAAAGAGACTGTAGCTGCATGAGCTAACAGCTCTGAAAAAATATATCCCACATTGTTAATGTCTTTTATTATATTTATGTTTTCCGTGATGTTTTTTTTTTAAACATTTTTTTTAACTTTGAATTCTTGGTGTTTTATTTCTCTGTAGTATCAAAAACAGTATAAAGAATTGAATATCTTGAGTCCTGAGTATTGGTATATAGTTTGAAATTTTAGTGTGGTGACAACCCCAATGTATACTGTAAACAATTATAAACATCAGCTTCTTTGTTTAAAAGACCCCTTCAGCGTAAACAAGCCTTCTTATCTGATACTGCAGACCCCAATCTGTCTGCAACATTATCAGAATATCCAGTGTTTCCAGATCATTCAGGTAGATCTGGGTTTCCATTTAACACGTTCTCGTGGACTTTGATATTACAGTTGTTACAACTAAAAATTTCTTTTTTTAAAACTATGATTATAAAGAAGCTGCAGACATTGACTTCAATTTACTTTAGGTTTTTTTATTATAAATATTTGAACACATTCAAACTGCATTTTTTAAGTTAATCTCTCATTGATATTTTTATTATTGATGGAGTAATAACTATGAAATAAATTAACATGTAAATTTCACAGGCCGTCTTTGTATTCATGGGTTATGACAGTCCTATGTATATCATAGTGATACCAGAACACTTAATACTTAATGAGTACCAAGTACAGATACACGTCCAAAGCATTGAACCCAATACTTGTATCAGTATTTGTGCATCCCTAAGTCTTTGCACAACAGAGTGGGTATTTCATACAGACAAATCTTAAACAGGGAGTGTCGGCAAATAATAATCAGCCATATTAACAACCATTTTTCAGTGTTTGCAGCAGTCGAGTGTCTGATATGTAAAACATAAAATATGTGTACCTTCTACCTTCACATGGCTATTGAACTCCCATCTACTCAAGTTTTTTCTTTAATTCTATGTTATCTCTGGCACCCTACCCTGAGCTTTATGTCCCGCATAAGTAAAACAAACAAACAAAAAAACAAATCTGTGCTGTCACAATCATTGTTGTCTCAACTCACAATAAGCACAGTTAATTCAGATGTCCTGTTGGTATCCTCCAGAAGATTTGGGGGGTCAACAAAAGTGGAAGAGTGCCAGCTACAAGAATAGATTCCCAAAGCTAAAAATACCTGGCCGATACACATTTCCAAACTGTGCTCACGTACAAAGCCAAACAAAAGAGCTGTCATTTCTTCTTTATGTTGTTTCTATGGTGTCTTTACCTTTGACTGTTTATTTTTTTCCAAGATGTCAGTAGTTATAAATAGCACCCTGTTCACGCATGCATTCCTCTCTATTCATCTAATCACAGCTGAATGTGTGGTGTCATGTCTAAATGAGCACCCTAGTGTTTTTATTTGAACATTTTACGACCACAGTTTCTACGAAGCATGAATCTGGTAACGTTTGTATCACTTTAAACATCACTGTTAAACTATGCTGGTGCACACAGTAGTTGTGGCATATGATGTGTCTTTTATCAGCTTCTACATGGCGACTTTCTGTTCACACGATGTCAAACCACATTCCAAATTAATTAGAAGAATAAAAGAGTCGGACGTTGCTTGCAAGCTGTACGGGTTTACAGAAAGTATGAATGAAATTCATTAAGACAAAAGTGTCAGATTCTTAGGCGTTACACCCTTCATCTTTCCTTTCTTTCTGTTGTATACTTGTCAAAATCCACTTTATGACCTGGGTATAGCTAAAGTGTGCAGTGTATTGTTTAGTTATTATTATTATAGTTATTATTGTTTTTGGTATAGAGGTCCTTAAAACAGCAGGTTAGATATTTCCCCTCACTGATGGCAAACATAGCAAAAGTATCCAAAGGTGAAGATGTGCTCATCGCTGTTTAAACATCAGAGCATTCATTACAGTTAAATGTGTAGGAAAGCTGATCCATACAATACCTGTTTACACAGTCTGTAGCATGCTCATAATTACACTAGCATTATGATGCAATGCTTTTGGAAAACTGACCCAAGAAAGACTTTGGTTCTTCACCTCACCCGATCTACGGTCAAGTTACATGAATGACAAGTACCGCTTGGCACCAGAAATCTCTCCGACACTGCTGCAGTTGTTCCTAGATGAGGAAAGGAACATTAACAAGGTCAGGAAAAAGTGTGGACACCCTTCACCGTGTCAGGAGGACTGAGTCCTGTGGCTGTACCAGACTGCGTGAAACCTCTGAGAGGATGCCATACACAATGCTTACACATTAGCAAACATTGCCAGGATGTACTGCTGCTGTTTTGAATCAGGAGAGTGATACGAAACTAATAAACTGCGAAAAGAATGAACTTTGATAACAAAGTAGACATCAGGGTTTTTATTTAAAAGGGCTGCATGTAGGGACGTCATAATCTCCACTGGGATACGTGTTTTTCAAGATTCATACAATACCCTTAAAGGGAAACTCGCACAATGAGCTGAGTTAATGTCACTGTTGTTGCTCTGCGCTCGCTCGGGAGCCCCCTGTTCGCTCTTCCTCACTTCCCCTTCCTGTTTCCAAGAGGAAGTTGGCCTTGACGGTCTTCAAACAGCCTCATCTTCCTCATGTCTTTTCTCAGGAAAAGCAGCACTGTATGGCACTCCCTAGAGTTGGACGGATAAGATGCTGTTTGTATGGGTGTGTGTGTATAAATGCTATGTGCTTTTCTGTTTTTGGCAGGAGTTGTGTTTTGGGGGCATTCCCATTAGTGTTGCTTGATTAAGTCATTAAAGTTGTCTACAGATTCCTAAGTGGCAGAGCAAAGCTCCTGTCGCACACAATCACAGTCCGTGCTACTATTGTCCAGGACTGAGTCATTATAACAGTTGAGTCCACTGCCAGAGGTCATGGCATGGGTCAGGTTAGCCAAACAGAGTGAACAACACACTGTTGGGTTTATCTTCTTGTGTAAAAGCCAGATCTTCCTCTGTGCTGTCTTTTTTTGCTCCACAAGTAGCAAATAGTTGTGTACTTATTTTGTGTTAAGCCATCCTTCCTCATATCACTATTATTGACTACATGTTGCTCATACTGTCCTCTTACCTCCTTTGATGGATATTTCCTCATATTGTGTCATCATACCAGTAGAGTAAGGGTCATGGAACTGTGTCAGCTTCGTACCACCCATAAGACGCGGTAAACATGTCATGCGGTGAATGTTTTCCTGTTTTGTTTTCTCGCTTGCCCTCATATCTTCTACTTTCTCTACCCCTCTTTTCCTCCCACTTACTTTCTATCCTTCAACATCCCTCAACTTTTACTCTCTTCTCTTATTTTTATCCATTCCTTCCTTGTCTCCGTGTCTGTAGGTGGCTATAAAAATTGTGGACAAGACTCAGCTGGACGATGAGAACCTGAAAAAGATCTTCAGAGAGGTGCAGATCATGAAGCTGCTGAAGCACCCCCACATCATCCGCCTCTACCAGGTACACACTCACCCACAGAGCCAAAATACACTCATCTAATACACACATCTTACACCTGAGACTGATGGTCCAGCAGGACAAGAACAAATAAGATACCCTTTCTATCTGTCAGACTAAACTAAATTCAGTGGGATTGTTTTTTGTTTGTTTCTATTAAAGGTGGTTTTACCTGAAACCCCATAATTTAAAACATAGCTTACTCATTTTGCTGAAAAGCTTGAAGGTTTTTTCACACACATGCATGAATTGAAATGCATGTCTCTGTTTATAAGCCAACCACTGTTTACTCTTACTGTTCAACTGATGAACCACCTATCTGTGTTTGTCCCCCTGTCAGAGGATTTGAAAGTCTCACTTGTTATATTTGTTTATGCTTTTAGGTGATGGAGACGGAGAGGATGATCTATCTGGTAACAGAGTACGCTAGCGGTGGGGAGATATTTGGTAAGGGAGTTCTCTGCCTGCTGTTAATTGTTTTGGTCTTTGATCCTCCCTCCAATGTTTGTTTTTGATCGATGTCTAGCGGCTGCTTTCTCTAAACAAAGAAAGGCGTAAATAATTCAAGTGCTTCTTTGTTAACAGCAAACATGTATGTGACACGCTCCTATGAATGATTGGACAATAGTAGTTTTGTTTTCTCCTGTTTTGTATTAAATAAAGGGTGTTTTTTGGGGGGGGTCTAAATGCAGTCAAAAACTTCCCTACTTTTTTGTTTACTTATTTAGTTTCTAGGGAGCATGAGGCGTTTGGCTTAATGAAACCTTAGGGGAAGATGTTGTGTAGATAGGCACGTAGCAGATTCCCTGACTCTGAACCTCCTGTGTGCAGACCACCTTGTGGCTCATGGGCGCATGGCAGAAAAGGATGCCAGGAAGAAGTTTAAGCAGATTGTTGCAGCAGTCCACTTCTGTCACTGCCGTAACATTGTCCACAGGGACCTGAAGGCTGAGAATCTGTTGCTGGACCACAACCTCAACATCAAAATTGCAGGTGTGTACATGTTGTTTAGGTCATGTTGTTTTGGATGACCTTCTATTGCCTCATACAGGAGTCACCCATTTCATCTCTGTCTTTAGATTTTGGCTTCAGCAACATTTTTTCTCGGGGCCAGCTATTAAAGACTTGGTGCGGCAGCCCTCCCTATGCCGCTCCCGAGCTTTTTGAGGGCAAAGAGTATGATGGACCTAAAGTAGATATATGGGTAAGTTGAGTCTGTCAGCTTTTGGTGAATTATCTAGTTATTGTATTGATGCCTTGAACTAATTTGTTCTTGTTTTTATAGAGCTTAGGTGTAGTGTTATACGTGCTGGTGTGTGGCGCCTTACCTTTTGATGGCAGCACTCTACAAAATTTGCGAGCGCGTGTCCTCAGTGGAAAGTTCCGCATCCCTTTCTTCATGTCTACAGGTAAGATTTTCTCACTTTATTCTTCTCCTCTCCTCCACTTTCAGCCAGAAAGACGAGTAAACCTAATTGAAATCTAAAATGATCCATGTCCATGTCATAAACACAAAAACAACTTCAACAGCTGCTATTCAAGCTCAAAGGGGATGATATGTAATATTTAAAAGATAATTAGACTTTTATTTTTGAAATGACAGTCAGTCAGGATGCATGTTGGTTTTACAGGATTGTGCATGTGGAAAATTACTTGATTCTTTGTTCTTTTCAAGATCCATGGCAGGGCTTCACAAACTCTTCTTCCTCTGATTACTGAAAATGCAACTTAAATTGACATTTTTACCCATCTTTATTATGTCCTTGAGGGTCTTTGGTAATAAAAAGACAATTTAAAGCAATACTGACTTCCTTTTTATGTAAACTGTCAATTTATTGCAAACATAAAACAATAAAGGTGTACTGTATGTAAAAATCAGTGCTATTTGCAGTCAACTGCACATATTGTCAACTTTCTGCAAGATTCACTTAAGCTTAATTGTTTTAATAAGTCAGGCTAAATGTGTTTGTGAATAGCACACCCCCCTTCACATTGCACAAGAATATATAAAATTATCATCTATTCAGGGCCTTCTGCAGAATTATTCATTCATTTCTTACATGCATGCGTTGATGCTCTGCAGCTCCCTGGGATTATTTCACGTTATCGTTGCATTTTATTACGTTTGAACAGAAACGTTTTGTTTTAGGGTTGCAAACGGGTGACATTTCATGCTTTCATACCTTGCTATGATATTGAAAGGCATTGACACTGGACATTTAAGTCACATAAATGATAGTCAATATTCACTATTTCTTGGCCAAATAATCAGGCTTATTACTTTCCTATCCTGTTATAGTCTATTGACACTCAGTTTGCAGTTAGAATGTTGGAATGAACTCTGATGTCTGCGTGTTTGTGTTTTTACAGATTGTGAGTATTTAATTAGACACATGTTAGTTCTGGAGCCCAGCCGACGGCTGAGCATGGAGCAGATCTGTAAGAACAAGTGGATGAGACAAGGAGACCCAGACCCAGAGTTCGACAGGGTGAGTGCTCATCAAATTTTACATTTACTTCTGCCCAATTAAATTTTTCTCTTGATGTCCATTTTACCATCACTTATGATGTTACAGATTAATCATTTTATCCACGAACAGGAGAAAAAAGACTAAAACATTGGAAATTTTTGGTAAAATCTGTAAACGTATTTCCTTCCAGTTGATAGCAGAGTGTGAGCAGGTGAAGACAGAAAGAGAGATAGAGCTCATCAATGAGCAGGTGCTGATAGCCATGTCTGAGATGGGCTTGGATCGGGAGCGCACGCTTCAGGTTGGACACAAACACAGAGCAGATTCATGCGTGCTTGTCTCAGACCTCATCACCTATTCTTAAGTTTGTGTGTGTTTGTGTGTGTAAACAGTCCCTACAAACAGATGCATACGATCACTACAGTGCCATATACAGTCTGCTCGCCGAACGCCTCAAGAAACACAAGTCTCTACGCGTTGCCCCGCCCACACCGCGCATCAGCTATCCTCTAAATGCCGTACAGGTGATCCATTTTCTTTTACTGTCATATTACAGGATGGATTTAGAGCCAGACAGGCTCTGCACCATTGGTTCAGTCAAGGACAGCTTTTAATAGTTGTAAGCATGCCCTCTCAGACTCATAGACTGCAGGATGAGCTCATTTTATGGTAAATCACGTGGAGTATCTGACACAATGGCAATATTATAAAGACTTATTCATTTATATATATGTTTTATGCACTTGTTAACCATTAGAATTTGAAAATGTTTTTTTTTAACATGTTTTCTGTCACTGAATCAGTTTCTTTATGTTAATTGATATAATTTTTTAAGACAATTTTCATCTTGAAAGACTGAAAGTATTGATTTAACATCCTATATGATTGTCATTGGATCAGAGATGTTTGTTTTTCTCTTAATTGTCTTCATTGGAGTCATATGGTCTCATGACTTTCAGGAGTTTAGCTTCTTAGGTTTTAACCCATATCTGTCAATCCTACTTGCTATAAGAAGATTGCTATGAAAGCAGAGCAATCCTCACATAACCTGTATGTATGTGTGTGTGTGTGTGTGTTTGTGTGTGTGCATGGCCAGCAGACAGACCCACAAGGTAATCCAGTTAGCATAACCGTTCCCCACGTCCAGCTCATCAACCCAGAGAACCAAATTGTTGAGGTGAGTCATCTCGACTGGTTCGCTTAGGGTCACTGTGATCTGAAAAGTGAGCATGAGGGAGTCACGTGTCTTCCTCATGGGTTTATAATCCCAACCACGATGCCAAAACACTTGTAATGTAGCAAATATGATCCAGGGAACATGAGTAAGTGAATGTTTCCTCCCTGCAGATTTTATCATTTCTTACTACTGGTTACTACGATCGAGTAGAGCAGAATCCAACTTTCACAGTACACTGTTATCCGTCACATCCAGTCGCACTTACATGCACACTCATTACACACAGGCTCTGACTCACAAATGCTGGAACACAAGTTCACACTGCATTGCAGCAGGGATTTCAGTGGAAGCTGTTTTATTCAAACATACAACCTGCTTTAATGAAGAAACTAAATGACTAAATCTGAGTTTATTTATCATTTAGCCTGATGGCAGCATGGCCTTGGACAGTGATGAAGGTGAGGAGCCATCTCCTGAGGCCATGGCTCGTTACCTGTCAATGAGGCGGCACACTGTGGGGGTACCAGACCAAAGGTATGTCACAAACGTCTCTTTAATTCACTGCAACAGCTGCAGAAGATCAGTGATATATTTTCTACATCATGTAGTAGGAATTTGAGTTTATTTTCTCCTCCAATGTGCATGTATACAGGTACACAGGTGTCATGTATGTATGCTATACGTGTAACAGCTTAAGTCTTGGGTTATGTGTCTTGGATTCTACAGGACAGAGATGCAGGAAGACCTCCAGAAGCTTCCACCAGGTTTCCCTCGTGGTGCATTGCCTCAGCCCCCTTTCCCCCAACTTGCCCCCACCATGGCTCAGATGCTCACACTCATGCCAACACAGAGCCTGCAGCCAACGCAACAGCTGGAATACAAGGTACAGATAGTTATTATACTGGATTTTTAACCCCCAAACTTCTCTTTATCTATACTTTACTTTGACTTTCTGTGGGTAATGATTCTTTAGGAACAATCATTGCTGCAGCCCCCAACCCTGCAGCTTCTCAATGGTATGGGCCCTCTGGGTCGAAGGGCTTCGGACGGCGGAGCCAACATTCAGCTACATGCTCAACTCCTGAAGAGGCCCCGAGGGCCCTCACCGCTTGTCACCAGCCCGGTGAGGATCTGGATTTCTTTATGCACGCATCCTGTTTATGTTTTGTCTGAACAGGCCTTGACCTGTGAACTCTTCTCTCAGCATCCTATCTCCGCAGTAGCACCGGTGGATGAGGAGGGTTCAGATGGAGAGCCAGATCAAGAGGCAGTGCAGAGGTAACCCATGGTTACAGTTTTGGTGATTGGGTAAGCGTTACAGAGGTGCTGTCTGAACCGGACATGGCGGAAGTCCCGAGTCTGTGTCTCAGGCCAGTTTTATATATAGAAGGATTTTTCTCCATATATGACTCTTCTTAAGAAGATATGTGAACAAACATGTGCAAAAAGTCCAGGTTAGGGATTTTGAGCTGGTTCCCTTCAGACCGCACCTTCTGTAGACTTCGCCGGTGTCCTGGGTTGCTGGGAGTAAGTGCCTCTAGGCTGCTCTGCTTTTCCCCCCTTGGGAAGTGGCCACTGTGCTGTGGTGCTTTTCCCATCTTTTCTCCTTTCTCCATCGCGCAAGTGCCTTCTGCCACCGTTTCAATCAGTGACAACCCTCCTACCTCTCAAACTCTTGACCCAGAGCTTCTTTATCTCTCTCATTGCCAAAAGTGCCAAATTACTCTGGACTTTTCCCATTCTTTCTCACACAGCTTTGCTAACTCTGAAGCTTGCAAAAGCAACGAATACAAAACTGGCAACCGGTCCAATCCTTAAATTGGAAGCTGGGGGGTTGTTGGATACCAATAAGCTATAACATCCATCTGTGGTGTAATTTTATTTGATGTTTTCTGATTGGCTAAGTGATATGAATGATGGCACCTATTGGCGGGAAGGGGTGGGCCTTTCCCCCCCATCTCTGTTGGCCAATGAGGACAGAGAGCTGACCAGCGCTGCTTCCTGTCTCCCCACCCCCCTAATCCCCCCTCCCCCCCTCCCTGCGGCCCAGGTACCTGGCGAACCGCTCCAAGCGGCACACGCTCACGAGCACACCGCATGGCGAGCCCTCGACAGAGTCACAGAGGCCCCAGGGCCCCCGCCAGAGGGGGGGCTGGGCCCCCGACACATACACCCGGTGAGGGGACACTTCTTTAAGCTGTATATGCACAAACACACTCACACACAAACTCTCCAAGTGGTGCATTCAATGAGGGCAGATGAAGTCTCGACTTTCTGTAACACACACACACACGCTCCTGTCTAACACACTGCTGATGGAGTACAAGTGAAAGTGGTGTGTCCTCCACTGAGGCTGGATGTTTTTTTGTCAGTAATGATAGAGGACGTGCGGTTTTTGGCACAGAGCCGACGTTTCTCCACCTCAGCAGTAAACCAGCATCAGAAATCATTCTTCTCCACACACTGGGAAAGAACAGGTATGCAACATGGTTCCAGCCTAGATTTGCTAGAATGAACTGTGTCATAGAAGGTACTTCAGTGTGGTGGTCTCAGCTGTGTTACCTGTTGCTTCCTGTTGTGAACACAGAAAATAGACCTGTAGTTCAAATCCAGACTTAGTTCCTCAGTTCATTTTGATGAATTACCTTTTCTTGTTAAATGTTGTCCAAGAATTTAAAACTCTTATCAGTCGTGCAGACTCTTATTTGTTTTTGAGCCCCTTTTAAATAGCAAAAATGAGCTTATTTCCTGAACTTGGCTTGTACCGGTAAATGGTAATTAGTGGGAATAAAGTTTCCAGGAACCAACGGTAAATGTCATAAATAAGCCTTAGTGTTACAGCTGTCGTCCTGGTTCAATATGAGGGATGAAATACACATTTACCGTAAAAGTGTCAGGAAATTTGAACCTTTTCTGCAGGTTGGAAAAACTCATGTGTCTGTCTCTGTTTCTTATCTGTGTCTCTGTGACTGAATGTGTGTTTTTGCCATCTGTCATGTTGTCATCGCGTGTGTGCGCGCATGTGTGTGTGTGATGTTTGCGTCTGTTCCCTGCGGTCCCCTTTTCAGATCCAGCTATAAGGACTGTAACACCCTTCATCTCCCCATGGAGCGCTTCTCTCCTGTCAGACGGTTCTCTGACGGCGCCGCCACCATCCAGGCCTTCAAGGCTCATCTGGAGAACAGCAGCCTCATTAAGCAACTCAAGCAGGTGCATCTCTTGATTTAATGAGAGGGGTGTTGGGGTAAACATGTCACTGATGTAATAATGTGAGAAAAAATGGAATTGAGAGAAAAGCAGGTTATCCATTTTGTTTCATTTTAGTACAGAATCGTTTTACCGTGAATATTTTAACACATTTGAAGTTGTACGAGTATATCACAGCCTAATGCTAAATATGTTTTTGTCACCATTTTCCTTAACTGGCTTTTTAATGAGACATGTTGATCTTATTTTTTCCTTCATTAAACCAAACAGCATTTTACAGTATGATGAATAAAAATGGATGCATATGAATAAATGGGGTGAAAAGTGTCTCTGTATTAAGCCAGTTGGTTAACTTATATCTGATTAGATATAAAGATGTGATTCTATCATTTATTTGTTAGTGGAGCCAACAAGTCACAATGTTTACGAACATTAAATGTTAAAACATAGTGATAAACTAACTTGTTTACTGACCCTCGCTGTTTTATTCTAAGCAGGAGCAGTCACTGTTCATTAGTGTTAAATAATGTTAATATGGTTCTGCTATTATTGCTGCATTACTTGCTGAGAAAAGTAGTACTTTTGTATTAACAAACATGCACATCTCTTTGCAGTTCCCTGTCCGATTTGGTTATAAAGTCAGTTAGCATTTACTTTAGGGGTGTGCTGGCTTTCCCTCAGCATGTAGTTTATTGCATGTCAGTGTTTTTTTTTTTATAGCAACTTATTAACAGTAACGTTTACAAGCTAATAAAATCATGCGTGTTAGGTTCAGTGCTCATGGCCAAACAAGTCTGCAGTGTAGGGTTAGCATCTTCATCACATAACCAGCTATTTTGTCATGAATTTCTCTTGAAGTGGAAGCTTTAGCGAAGTCAGTGGGGTTGTAGCAACGATGTTATCATCAATGTTATCGTGTAAAGCTCGACTTTGCCTGCAGCTGCTTCTGCACATCAGAAAGTAGAGCTCTTCACTGGCGACAGATGGTTGTCATCATCATGACCCTATATGTATTTCACCATTATATTTCTTGTCCTTTTACCCTCAAATTCTAAATATTATGAAAATCTTAACTGTGCATGACTGCTGATCTGAAAAGACAGATTAAATCAGATTTTGCACTGGGCTCTTTCTGGCAACAAAATGCCCGAAGTGATGAGGTAAACACATCGGCAATAACAGGGTGTTGAGCTGATCATTATTACCAGAACAAAGTCTGAATTAGGGTTGTTACTAAAATGTTAAACTCTATTTATACACAAGAGATGGTGCCCAATACACAATATTATTTTCCTATCTACAAAGGGGGTTGAAAATCCACAGCATGGCTTTGTCACCATAATTATAGATGCTAGCAGTATGGCTAGATAGTATCACAAACAATAGATGTTAGCATCATTGGTATATCACTGCTGCTATGGATGCTAACAACCTTGCCTATCATTGTAACTACAGAGGCTAACGGCATTGTTATATCACTGTCATTCTGGATGCTACCAGCATGGCTATATCACTGTAACTATAGATAATAGACATAGCAATACACTTTAATTTTTTTAGACAAAAACTAAAAAAGTTCTCCTGGTTTGCAAGCTGCAGTGGTGGGAAGTGCATTATGCAATTGGATAATTATAAATCATAAAGGAGTGAACACACAACCAGCCATGTAGTCAAATTATGTTGACAGCCATGCTTGACAGTGGAAACTCAATATTCATATTTGAACAGCAACGTACTCGTCTCCCAATATAGTATAATTCAGAGTGACAGTTTTAAGGGCACATTTACACCAGTCCTGTTCTTTGTCCTCTTCTGCGGATAAAATAGTTTTGAAATATTAGTGACACATTAGGACAAAGCGGTCTTAGTTTTCAGATTTTTAACCTAAATTTATTTAGAATCAATTCATTTGCAGACTAATTAAATATTGACTAGATTTGTTGTAGTATTTTAAATGTACAGCCATTTTAAACATTTAATTTAGTTATAATTCCCTGGTGGGTTGATAATGTCGTGGAATAATTCTGGCTACTCAACAACTACTCCTAAGGTCCTGAAATGACAAAGTGTGTTGTCCTCTCTCACCACCTGGCTTTCTGATGGCCGATCGGATCATTACAAACTTTTACTCACAGGAATGCAGAGAAGTCGTGACTCTGCTTTTGCATAAAAACTCCTCTGTGCAGCGTAGCCGAGCCTCATGAAGCGTGTTTTTACTTCGTGACTCACACTGTAAAACATTACGCATGTGAAACCTGAGTAGAGGCTGGTTATCTTGGCATGTTTCAATAATGTGCTCATCATTGTGAAATATTCTATCTTTGACCCTTTTATTGGGGAACCTTTCCACGCCTTTATAGTCGCAGTATTTAAAAAGCAAACCCAGACCTCTCATGATGAAGCTGAGTCTACCTGTCGGGCCCTCCAGGTGCCTCACGTTTTACCAGATCTGTCCTGTAAGCAGCATAGTGATTATGTGGTCAGGCTAGAGCTGGAGTTAACGCTGACAGAGATGAAACAGGGTCAGAGCATCAAAGGGCAAAAGCTGTCTTCAGGCACAAGACATGTGGAATGAATGGCTTCAGCATGTTAAAGCAACATCATTCAGGTATTTAGACATTGATTTTTACAGCCTCTACAGAGAAAGCCATGACAAAAGCAACAGCATGAACGGATCATTGGGTAAAACAAAACTGGTGGATGGGAGCAGCTGAAACTGAGAACACCACAAGCATAATGTTGCAGTTGCTTTAAAAGCACCAAAAGGCTGTTTACGCAGGACACCAACCTGCTCAGCTGCTTAGTTAAACATCCACAGAAAGGTCTAACTGCTCCCTCCTCATTAATCCATCCTTTAAAAGTCATGTGTGATGACGACACATGAACATTTAGACCCGACTGACGTGTGAAAACAACAAGCGGCTTCTTGGGACATCGCATCATCTTCTGTGACCTCACAATTAGATTACCTCATACTAGGTGGTATTGGTGGCGAGGGGGGTAAACATGATGTTTGCAGCAGGATCTACAGCTTGGGTGTGCTATGACATGCTGGGAGATTATCATTAGTTAAGTGTCACAAAGGTTAATATGCTTAAAGAGGCATTTGGTTTGCAACTCGTGTAAAAAGACAGAAACAAAATAGTTTTAGGAATTAATGTTGGTGATGGACAAAACGGCTGTTTTAGTTCATTTAAGTTTGGGTGCAGAAGCACTGAAAAGGTGTGATTTTTGTGTTTGCAGTATATGAAGCCAAAACACTGGCTTAATCTAATAAGTTTACGGGTAATGGTCTTTTCCCGCTTTAGGTAAATGGTCAGCCAGCTCACACACTTTAAACTGTCTTTAAGTGTCATTTCTCTACTTGCGTTTATTGCATATTAAGTGTTCGGTGCACGTGTCTGTGTTGGGAACAGGAGTGCGAGCAGCTCCAGAAAATGTACGCTGCCCAGCAGGACGAGCGCTTCCTGGAGCACACTCAGCAGCAGCATATGATGTACCAGCAAGAGCAACAAATCCTCCACCAGCAAATCCAGGTATCTGAAGCTGATGATTGCCTCTCGTATGAGGGAAAGTTGCACCAGCGAGCTGGGGAGTGGTGTAGCTGCACTACATCACAAACCTCAGTGTTTCCCAGGAGATTATAATAAATTCTGCAGGTTTAAGTGATCAGAGGATTTGGATGACATGTAGACGGTACCTATAACCTGTTAATGCCTCACAACATAACTGTGTTCATGCATATATACGTGTGTGTTTATACACATATCTATTTATTGCATTTATGTTTATTAATGGGAGTAACATCTTACTTTGCTACAACTGTGTAGATAATTAAATAAAAGTATGTTCTGTGGTTTGTTCAGTAAGCGAAGTTTATCTCATTATGTAACGTGTGTGCTCAGAGTTAAATTTGATTTCTTTTTATTGGCAGGGTCTATCTTTAGGCCATGGAGAGAGCCAGCCCAGTCACTTAACCCACCAGCTTCAGAGGTGAGCAAGAGAAAAAAAAAACATAAAACTCATCGGCTACTGCTGAGGAGTTGCAGTGAACCTGCCACTGTGCTGCAGCAACATCAACCGAGGCGTTACATCATTGACATTTCTCTCTTCTCTCCTACCCTGGACCCGTCCTCCGTCAGGTTGCGTATCCAGCCCTCCAGCCCTCCGCCAACACATCCCAGCAACCACCTCTTCAGACAGCCCAATCAGAGTCCTCCGCCTGGCTCTACAGGCCTAATGCAAGGGCACGGTTAGTAACAGCCACACTGCTTTATTGGTTTATATGTTTAAATCTGTGTGGGCGTAGTGACTTGGCAAAAATGCAGCAATCATCTGCAGCTAATTGATCATTTCGCAGCTTTACTTTAACCATCCACTTACTTTATAGCAGTACATCTATTATGCATGAGTAATTACCCTTTAACTAATTACATTCTGCTTGTTGTTTTTACACATTAATTGGAATTGTGATTAAGATATGTTGGGTATGCATCAAGGTGCTTGATTATATTAGCATCTTTTATATGTAGATTTTTATTTGCTGCTTAATAAGAAGGCAAAGCCTGTGCTGATTGAATTAAAGTGTTTTTCTGGGGGGACTGTAAGGGCATCATTAGATGGGGTGCCAGTTAGAAAACAAAACTAGCAAATTTAATATAATATGGTCAAACTAAACAGCCTGGTGGATGGTGTTGAGCTTGTTCTAATTAAACTCGATAAATGGGAAGCTAAATGAAATGGTTTCACTGGTTGGAGAATTTTGATGAGTAGGAGAGTTTTTCTTTAATGTCTCAGGGGGTCAGTCGTCAGTGCCGTACCAGCATGGTCCCCCTGCAATGTACCAGGGACAGAGTGGGAGCCCACCACCCACAGGCATGCCCCGAGTTCCTCTGCCAACCAATCAGCAAGCCGCATCTGCTCGCCCCACCGTCCCACTGGGACAGGTTGTACCTCAACAGCAGCAGGTGACCATATAGAGTCGTCATCCCCCCTCTACCAATGGTTAAAAGTTTTTTGTGTTACTTTCTATTAAAAGTTGAGCCATGTCTTGTTTTGTTGACTGTCCAGGTGACCATCCAGGTTCAGGAGGTGGAGCTGGGAGGTGGGGCACAGAGACAGGGCAGCTTTTTGTCCACACCGGGGGGACACAGAGTTCTCGGCAAGCAGCTCAGTGCAGACAACGCCGAGACGCACAGGTGACCTCCTCCTTCAGCTCATCATCTCGCCCCCTGGTGGTCGCCTACATAACCAATGGAACAATTTCGTGTCTTTTTTCTGCCTTAATATTTGATTTTTCTCCCTCTTTTTTTTTGGCCACATCAGTCTGTCATTCATTTGTTTTCTGGTTATCACTGCATGTATGCTCTTTGTTTATTTTATTCATTTTTTTTCCTCATTCACTGCTTTATTAATAATTGCAGCATGAATTTTCCAGCATCTATAATATTGTTTAAGCCACAGATGTTTATTTTTTTCAATGATGTCTGAATGAGTGTGTTGTTTATTACAAATATTGAAACCTAAGATGTACCATGATGCTCTGCTGAGACAAAATCATCACATTGCCCACCTCACTGTATTAGGGTGAGTGTTTTTGACATGAATGTTCCAGCATCTGGAGTAGGAGATCTTGTGAACCTTGTAATCCCATCATCATCCCATAACCAGTCCCCCGTAGCCGGGGCTGCCTTCACCCAGAGAGCTTGTAGCAGTAACTTGTTTTTACACCTCTCTGTGATACACCCTGAGTGTTTGCTAGCTTGTATGTCGGCCTTTTAGATTGAGACATACATGAAGTTTTGCAGTCTGTATAAGATTGAGGGTGGGCTGTAACTAGTAGCTAACTGTCTTCTACCCCCCCTCCTCTTCAGTCGCAGCCTTGGTCGATTCACATCCGCCTATGACCAGGCCCAGTTCAATCCCCACCTCTTCTCTAGCGACGCCACCTCCCGGGGTGTTTCCGGAGTGGTCGGCTCCTACAGCCCCTACCTTCAGGGAGCCTCCCTTAAAGTCCCTGGGCTGGAGGGTTACCAGAGTGGGGCAGTGGGGGCCAACAGCTACGGAGCCCCCTCCACACTACAGCAGGCCCTGCTCTCCCCAACTCCTTTGGACTACCGCCCCCCACAACAGCACGTCACCCCAACCCTGCAGGGCCTCCTGTCTCCCCGTCATTCTTTAACGGGCCACGCCGACCCCAGACTGCCCCCGCAAGACCTGGCTGCCCTGTTGAAAAGACAGAGCCCACGGCAATGCCCAGCACCCCCAACGCCACCCAGCGGTGCGCCACAAGAGTTTGGGGATATGCTGCTTCTCCGTCAACTGAGCCAAGGAGACGGCCTGGAGCCAGCTGCGCCTCAGGGCAGCCCTGGGGCGCAGCACTACCACCACCTCCTCCAGATACGACCTCCGGATGTTCAGCCGCCACAGCACACACCTCAGGCTCCTTGTCCCAGTTTACCTCACTCAGAGAGCATGGAGGAGGACGAGGTGCCAGCTGGCTACCACCACCCGCATGAGGGTCTGCTAGCCAAAGCAGGGGAAGGACACAAGCTCCTCGGCCCTCCCCGAGGAGGAACCCCACCCTACAACTCCCCTACACACAGACACGGTGGTTACATAAGGAGTGCTCAAGCTTCTCGAGGTGAGACCTGTTTGCATGGCTATTTTAAATCTTGCTGTAGTGATTCAGACTCCAGTTTCTCTCTTGGCAAGAGTGTTTATTTTTACATTTGTGTTGCTGCCTGCAACAAGAACATGGAGCTTAACATTAAACCCAATGATATATAATTACTTTTTTTTCCCTTTTAGAATCAGACCATGTAGAGTGCCGGCCCCCAGGACAGGCCATGGAAGTGCCTGATCATAATGGTGTTGGCTATTCACGAGGTTCCCAGGGTGATGCCTACAGATCCAGAGGCCAGCTACAGCGCCACCACACCATCCAGACCTGCGATGATGCTTATGTAAGTGACATCATCTATCACTTTGTTTAGATTCTTAGAGCTTATTAAATCTATGATTAAGTTTTACATTGATAGAATATAATCCTGGGAATACTGAGGGTTCAGACTCGGGACAGAAGGGTTCACATTTTTGTTTCCACAGTCAAAATCTAAGAAGTTATCCAACATTTTGAGACAGGTTGTGCTTACGGGTAGAGCATGACTCACTGAAGTCCAGTTATCAGTCACTTCCTGAGCTACTCAGCAGTCAGGTCGAAGTGAGAAAAATGCTGCTTAAATATGCAGTTTTTAATTTATTCTTGTTTAAAGTTGCAGCATGTTTTAAATTCAATGATTAAAAAAAGAACTCACATCCTCACAGATTGTTTTATTGGATTTTAATCACTTTACTAAAATAAGTTTTATTCTCAGAATAAGCCATTTCTATCAACTTGCTGTGGCTCCACATGCAAAGCAGCGGTCACAGTTTTTACTACGGTGGCTCAAAATGACCAAACTCTGTGTTAAGCTAAAACCCACAGAGCTTTAAAAGTTAAGTACTGGCTTTATTTGATTGGTGCTAGAGCACTGTTTGGGGTAAGTGACGTCTTAAGAGGCACACAGAGGAAGACGGTACACAATTTTAAAGTCAGTATTTGTAGTGTAGTCAGACCACCGGATCCACTTTCACATCAAGACCTCTTTGTCTGGAGGCCTTTTGGCCACTGACTGCCACGTCCATTCACAACGGTGCTTGCATTAGAAGTAATTTCTATGCCTATCTATACCACTAGATGTCAGTAAGTTTTACAATGCAATGAAGAAAGTACAACCTGCTGGATGTTTTTATTTTGTCATGTTTTAAGGGAAGATGTGCTGTGATGACATCATGTTATTATGTAGTTGATCCATATGTCATGCTCTAGCTTGTAGAGGAGAGGAAACAGTGGAGATCAGGGTTTAACCATCCCATCAAAAGTGGGGAAACCTTGGTGGAGATGGAACATAACAAAGACTTGTTTTGTCCTCAGGATCAGGCAGACCCCATGTCTGGGATGAGCCTCCTGGCTGGAAAGGCTCTAAGCTCTGCTCGCATGTCAGATATTCTCAGCCAGACGTCGCTGACTGGAAGCCAGCAGCTGCACCAGCGAGAAGATTCAGGTTGGAATGATGCATGCGAACACAGCAGCGTGCACATCGATCTCTCTCTCTCTCTCTCTTTAAAATGAAAAACAGTAATATATGTCTGTCATGCAGTGTGTGATGTTGAAGGAGAGCTCCACGCAGCAGCCTGCTACCCCTCATCCTGCACCAGTGATATGCTCCTCAGCTACAAGCCCCCTGATCTGCAGTACAGCATGGAGCAGGCTGGGGTCTAGCACAGGTACTAATACACACACACACATACCAACACATTGGAAGTTTCTTGTTGAGTCGAGTCTTATAAGTTATTTTCTTAATTAAACCTGTCTGTGTTAGAGGCGCCTTCCCTTCTCCAACAGATATTGATAATGTCTTTCCTTCCTCTGTCTTCCTGTAGGAAGGATGTATCCTGTGTGCTTCGGTCCATATCAGCCACCCTGAGTTATGTTGACTTGAGTTAAGCAGCATCACGCCAAACCACCTTCGTCTGCCCAAGCAGGGGCGCTCTATGTCCATCTGTGTGTCTCCATCTGTCCCTCAGAGGGCGAGGGGGAGTGTGGGTGGGTGTAGACATTCTTGGTTTTTTGGGGAAGGGGGTGTTCAAAGGTTAAAGTGCCAGCATTTTCTGCACATGCAGCATTCTTTGCTGCAGGTTGTCTCCTCTTCTCATCTCCCTTTCAGGGTAGATTGGGGCTCCACTCCTCCCTCTTTCGACTCAACCTCCCCCATCTTCCATCCCCTCCCTCTCTGGCAAACTCGGCCCACGTCACACCCACCCGCAGCCCCTGACCTAAACCTCCCCTTTGCCACCTCCTAACTGTTGGCATACATTCATGATGTGCCTCACTGGCCGACGCGTTGTCATGCTTTTAATAACCCGGAGTCCAACAACACAGTCACACTGCTGCCGCAAACCCAAAGTATTTACATTTTGGCTCGAGTGTGTCTGTGTGAGTGTGTTTACATTGTGCGTAATTCAGACAAAGAGGTGAGGTTAGGATCAGGGGGACGTTCAGCCCGCTCACGCTGGCCTCGCAGCAGATGTTTCCAGAGCGGGCTGAAGTCTCGCTGGTGGATGTTTTGGGTCAGATTCCAAAAGTGCTCTATCCAAAGGTGGAGCTCGGAGACATCGCACAGTACAAACCAGCTTTTGTTTGTTTTTCTTCCTGTCGTTGAGTTTTTCTTTTTAAGATTTTGTTCATTTTCACAGTTAATGTCAGTGTAGGCATTATGGTCTGTACGGTTACTCTTATTACTGTTTTCTGTAAAGAAAAAAAGTTTTATTATACTGAATATTATTATTATTAAAGGAAAACAGTTGTGTGTTGCAAAGAGGACAGCGATGTTCTCTGATTACTAAAGTAATTCTGCACTTTGGGTTCAAGCTATACTCTGTCGGTTTCCTCGGCTCCTCGCAGTTCCCTGCTCTCCTTCATACCTTCCCATCTCCTCCCACTGTTCTCCATCCTCCTCTCCGTCAGTGACGTATTGCATTGTGGGTAGTTTTACCAGACATTTCCTCTTATCCTTGTACAGTGATGCCATGTATAGAAAGCTATTACATTTTCATTTCTCTTTTTTTTTCTTCTTGTTTTTAGTTGTTGAGGAATTTTTTTTTATTGGTATTGTTTATCGTTTGTATTTCAGATGTCTTTAAAAAGTTTTTTTTTTGCTCTTTTGCTTTATGAATCTTGAGATTTCTAGCCAAAAGAGGACAGAGAAGAGAGACGGTGCTCTCTCTGTCACAAAAACAGTTCTTATTATTTTAATGTTATTATATTGAGACACTTGAATAAGAAGAGAGTAATTATTTTGTGTTTCTTTTTAAAATATCATTTCAGTCGATGTTGTGAGTGTCATTCTTGTTGATGTTGGGCCTGTTTTTATGTTAACGGGGTAGTTGTGGCCAGCTATACAGGGTCAGGTTTTGGGCTTCGTCTGGGTCGGATCGGGTGCTACAGAGACTTGACAATAAACAAATAAATAAAAAAACAGACACAAAAATAAGGGAATAACTTGTAAAATAGCTGACATATCATCCAAACATCACAAGCATGGAGACGGACAAATCCACCTCAGTTTCTCCTTTCTGCTGTTTGCTGTGATCCTCCCATAATCCTTTTCTGCATCGGCTTCTGATCAGATGGCGCCTTACGGGGACCAACATGAGGCCCCCTCTCGCCGCTCCAGCTTACTTTGCCATTATGGCAACCGCAGAGGAAACTACTGCTACAAATGTCCATCCCTCCTCCTCTTGGTTTTCAACATTCATACCAGTTTTCTTCCCGTTTTGCTTTCTGTCGGACTATGAACTCTAAGAGCAAGGTGGGAGGAGGTGGCGGCTGCATTTCACAAACTAAAAACAGCTCCAGTCGTCGTCTGGTACATCTGGACAAACCTCCAAACTGTAAAGGGAAACATTTCAGGAGGTGACCATAGGAATGGATTCAGAGTGGGGCGCTGCGAGCACACCTGAAATGTGTCTCTGCTGACGTGCAGCCGGATGGAGGCTGCTGCACACCGGGACCATAGCAGAGGACTGAATCTCACTTTTCTCTCTCTCTTTTTTTTTTAAATGTTAAATGTTTTGAGTTGTCTTTCCTCCAATATTTGGCCATGAAGAGACTGTTGTGCAAAATGTTTGTACGGGCCAGATGGGAACACACCCGACTGCACTATCTGCGTACTGTACGCTATTAACCATTGAAAGCTGTAGATGGTATTGTGCTGCGCTGGTGCTTTCCATTTCCAGCATGGCACTTTCTTTATTACCAACATTCACCCCGATTCAGACCCGATGCGGTTGAGTCTGAGACGAGCTTTGGTATAAAAAACTACCCTTCAGTAAGTCAGCTCTGCGTCCTTTCTCCTCCAGATCTCTCCACCTTGCTTTTTCATTGTTTACATCAAGCCAAAATGGATTTGGAGAAGAAAGGATTGAAGCTTGCTGAGGGGTAGGAGGAGGGAAATGACTGAAATGGAAGGCATCGGCATGTTTCTCATCCTGTGGCAGGATAAAAAAGTATAAACCTTCGGCTCCACGTGTTTATTGTGCACGGCCGAAGAGGGGATTCGCAGAAAGGACCGCTCCAAGGGAATGGAAAGCACTGCACAAATTCCAAAAAGCAATGGAGCGAACGGCCTCGTGCACAACTTGAGCCTGATCAGAGCGATTGTTACCCCCTCTCTCTTTCGGCCCTAACTTCTCCATCCCTGACTTTCCTTTTGCTCCATCCCAGTAAGCCAGCTCTCTGCTCCACCTCCCCTGTTTTCAGATTCATTTGGGTTTTTTTTTTTATCAGTTCATTTTTTAAGTCTTTCTTTGTTGTTGTTTTTTATGTTAAGTTCTGTTGAGTACAAAAATACTAAAGTGCAACAACAATGATTAAAAATATCAACCAAACTGAGATGAATAAATAAATATATATAAATAAAGAAATAATTTAAAAAGCTGGATGTGTGTGTGTGTGTGTGTGTTACCTGCTGCAGACTGAAGGCATCGTCCACAGTTGCTTCCATTTCAGCTTTATTTACTGGAACAAAACAAATTTTAGCTCCATGATCCAGAACATCCACTTACAGTACAACCATCATGTGTCTCTGCAGATGTGTAGGCCTTTCTGATTAACTCCAACCTAAGATTCATCAAACTGCATATAAAAAACATGTTAACTTGACCTGCTGTTCCCATGAATTTCTACACACTGGGCAAAGACCACCTGCCTCTCTTACTGCAGGCTTTCATCTAATCCAAAATGCAAATGGTTTGCTGAGCTATTCACACACAATGCTGAGACGCTGAATTTTCACCCATTTAATCAAGATATTGTATTTTGATAAAACGTTTGATTTACATCCCTAATCTGAGCAGATTTGTTACAGCTGCCAGTAGCTGAACTGGCTGAGCGACTGCAGCAGCACTGGTGCAGCACTGGGCTGGAGTGTACTGGCTCTGCTGCATCCTTTCCAGCTACGGTCAAATAAAGGTAGTTGGAGCAAAAAGCTCATTTAAATTGCTTAATGGGGTTGGTGTTAACTTGAGTGGAAGGTGTGGGAAGTCGAATGCATTTAGAATAAAATCTGGAAGACAGTTTCTGATGTCTCCGTTACAGAGGAAGACTGAATGTTTTCCACCTTCTACGATTAATTTAAAGTCTAAGTATGAATAAAGAAATATGACTCAAAACCTTAGGATAATATTTCATTTTTCAAAACAAACTAATCACATTTAGCAATAAGTACAAATGAGCATTGTATACATTAATTTAGGGAATAATGTACCAATTGTTACAACTAAAATAGTCCCCTCATGTCAAATAGTAAGCCTATTTTTGGCTTCATAATATGGTTAAGATCCATTTGGATCTGGACCAAAACAACTATACTGCAGATCGACTAATGTTATAACATATGACACACACACACACACACACATGGTGGAGTGACAGTGTGGACGGCCAATCATATAAGAAACAGCAGAATGAATGGAGGAGCTTGTGGGGGGTATAAACTCAGTAAAACTGGCTTCAGCTTGTGCAGCTGTTTTCTGCTTGGTCCTAGTGTCTGTTTTTGGACAATAGAAAGTGCAGGGGACATGTCCCCTCTCTCCCCCCATAAAACTACGTCTATGCTTCATAACCATAAATAACAGAAAAAACGCAACTAACAAAATAATAAATACAGAAATAGGTTGAGGACCTTGTTAAAAGAGGTGAAGTTTCTGAAAAGAGTTCAGAGTTGTGGCATCACGAGAGAGTTCCAGATGATGGAAACGGCTACACTAAAGGCTCAGAGACTGGTGTGAGGGTAAGGCTCACAGCATGGGAGAGTGTATTTTATGTATGGGTAAGAGAGGTTGGTACTGAGGGGCCAAGCCAGACAGGGATGTAGACTTTACCAGGCAATATAGTAAAGATTTATAAAGGTAGGGTGATATGATGTCAGAGCTTAGTACATGTTAAAAGTCTTGCAGCTCAGTTCTGGGTATAATGGAGCCTGCTGATGGTGGCCCTGTTGTAGTGGTCTGTTAAGCTGGTGATGGAGGTATGGATGAGGGTCTCAGCTACAGAGGATGTGAGTGATGGTCAAAATCAACTGATGCTTTGATGGCTAACATCACGTGAGCCTGGAATTAAAGTGTGGGAACCTGATCCATGCCAACAAAGTGCAAATGTCTGGAGATGGAGGGATGGACCATCATCAGTTAGATGTGTATAACACTATTTTTGGAGCAGGGCATTGGGGGGCACAACCAGTGACTGTTTTTTTAGGCTAGCAGAGGATCATCAGACAGTTTCTTCCTGTTCCCCCCTCTCATTAGTGACTCTTTACTCTGCGAGCTTGCTGCTATTGTGTGCTTTTTAGCTGCAGTGCCTTTCTCTGCACGCTGCTGCTTTGGTCTGTACAGCTGCACTGCAGAGGCTTTTCAGTCTGAAGCAGCAGAGCTCAGACAGTGTGCATGTTGTTCAGCATCTGTGCAGGTTTCCATGACATGTCCCATTGTGGGAAGGAATGATGGATGGTGGCAAAGTTTTCTGCTGAATTAGTGGATTACTCTTCCACATCACTATTAAAGGTTGATGTTTTACTTCTCATGGAGCTCCTTCTCTTCCTCTCTCCCACATCAGATGTTTTTCTTTCCTCCCTCCTCTTCCTTCCCATTCCTCTCAATGAACAACCCCTTCTTCTTGCCTTGCCTTGTCTTCCTTCTCCTTTCCTCTCTACCTTCCACCTACCCTCCCACTCTCTACTCCACAGAGTGGCGACACGGTGACTGCTTGCGTCAGCCACCCCTTACCAGCCAGTGAAAGCTGCTACTGGAGGTTTCCGTGTCCTGCAGAGAGCCAAATGTTTGTGTGTAAGCCTGTGAGTGTACGCAGATGGGTGAGCAAGTGAGTCAGGGAAGGCTGCCTCTCATCTCGCCGCTGTCATCACCCTCCTTTGCTCTCCCTCCTCTCCTTCTCTGCTGCCATGGAGCTTCGGGAGGCTGAATCACAACAGCATCTGCGAAAAGGGCTGAGGTAATCCTGTGTGTTTGCATTACAGGATATGTTTCTGTATGTGCACACATCTGCATGCAAGCCTGACAAAGCACATATGTGTGTGTGTTTGTGGAGGGATACACTGACATGCATAGCTCTCCACTGCTATCAGATTATCAGCTCTAGCATTTAGCATCTTTAATCTGAATCTATGGAGCTTTCTGCTCATTTTGCATGCATGAGTGAAACAATTATACTGGGATTTGGTACGTAGGATTATATGTGCTTCATTGATGGCTCATTTCCTGCTTCCTTCCAAGGTACTCACTGAGATCACATGACCTATACAGCAAGCAGGACCCCCCCCCCCTCCTCTCAGCACATTGATTAAAGCAGGACTGTGAATGTTTTGTGATGTCAGTAAGCCTGCAGATCAAAACTAGACTCACAGTGAATTATTGAACAATGAGAGCCGTGTCACTGTGTGAGGGCACTGTTGCCTTTGATTTTGTCTTTTGCTCTCAGAGACTGTCCTCTCTTTCTTCAGGTCTTTTATGTCTGCAGAAAGTCAATTTAAAGGAGTCACAAATAAAAACCTGCCACCCCGTGTAGCTCAAAACTATCAAAACATATTGTAGGATTGGACACATATTAGAAATACATTGGCGTTTATAATTATTTACACTGCAATGCTACTATTTTAATGCAGAAGAATAATTTAATTTAAGCAGTTTAATTTATATAACTTACTGATTTAGAGTTTGCTGCTCTATCCATCTATCTCAAATGTATCTCTTTAAGTATGTTTCATGATTGAAATATGGTGCATGTTTAAACGTCAGCTACTACACGAACTATTTATTGCATTTACAGATAGATGCATGTGTGTCTGTCGTGCTTGGGCCAGTATGGAGACAGTGTGGCAAAGGACGTGGACATCAGGCTCTGCTGTTGTGTTCTTCAACACGTTGGCATTGTCGTGGACAGGTAAAACATGCTAGTATTAACCTAAAATACACGTGATAACAGTTATGCTCAAGACCTTGGGCAACCTTTCATTGAAGAAAAGGTCAGGTTACAGTAGTACGGTAGCTCAAATAACAAACTGCAAAAAGTAATAACAAATTATAATGTTCTAAATTATATTTTAGTGTAGACACTGTTTTGTTAACTGTGTTTAAAAAGAGTCATTTTTAAAAACAGAATTGTTCCAGACTAATTTAGAGAACTTTCCAGATGAGCAGCGGACCGGGATACCTGCCAACAGGTGTAGACGTTTGGTTGAGACTTACAGAAAACACCTGGTAACGTTTGTTTGGTCTCAAATGCTCATAAGGAGTAATGAAACTGAAAGCGCTGAAATTCCGAGACCTGGTTAGTTATAAAATACTACAATTCATGTACTCAGTATTACATCAAAAAGTACCACAAAATATCCAGAAGTTGTTTCAGATGAGGGGAAGCAGATATTCATTACAAGGTACAAGCATGCTAACACATTCTGTGGTAAGAAAACAAACAAAATATTACAGCATTACAACTGTAGGAGTTAAACTGGGGAACAACTTAAGTGATGACATGAAATCATGTCCAATACCTACAAAATTTAAAAATATTTGCAAAAAGCATATCTTAAATACATATGGGACAGAAACTTTGTGATGTATATATGTGTATGCATGTATGTGTATATATGTATGTGTGTATATGCGTATATGTATATATATTTATGTATATATGTGTGCATGTTTAGGGGTGTGTGTGTATATACATTTTTTATATGTATGTAGGTCTGTATACATATTTGTGTTTATATAATTAGAATATAGTAAAGATGAAGCTTTAAAATGGGGATAAATAAGAAATAAACCATTGATTAGTAAGTTTAAAGGGGGCAGGTACTATGAGTTTTTCTTCTCCCTGCTCCTTTTTTTCTAAGCATGGTGGCACAATATTGTGCATTTTTTTGTTTTGTTTTGCTTTGTATTATCTGTCTATATACCGGTATATATATCTATTTATAAAAGTTCACTACTTATGCATACCATGTGAGAAAAAATAAATGAATGAATGAATGAATGAATGATATAGCTAAAACCTTCTGCAAGCCTCAGCTAACTTCTAAGTTACAAGTAAAGTGCACTCAGTTAGTTTCAGCTGTATGTTGTTCTAACTTACACACCAGACAAAAGTTCATTCACCTGAACATGTAATACCTCCTGTGGATCAAATAAGCAGGCACAGGAGACAAAGCTTATAGAGCTGGGACATAAAACAGAGCATCTCATACAGGAAGTAGTGCCAAAGATTCTTAAAGTATGACAAAAACTGGTGGATTACCTAATTATGATTATGATCCTGTAAAAAGAAGCTAAAGCTAACGCTAACACAGGAAATGCAGTGAGATTTCTCTTTTCATGCCATGGTCTGGGTGAATACTCAGTTTGGATTATTTCTGATATGATTATTAGCCTGTGTAAGTTCCTGACATAAATACTTTAAGCACGGACTACATTCACAATACATTATTTCACAGCGACCTGCAGGTTCTGTGACCACAGCTTAGCAACGTGTCACAACAACAGATAATAAATAGTCCACTTAACTGCTTCATAGGATTTTAACGGTAAAAACTATGTTAACGTATTCATAAATGACTTAATATTTATTTATTTCATAAGTGACCATGGTATCAGTGGGATAATACCCGATGAGGTGTCCATTATCAGAAATAAATGGATGTTGCGAAAGTCAGACGGTTCACGCCTCCGTGTCATCCATTAATTTCTGATAATGCACTCCTTGTTGGGCATTATCCCTTACCAGAATATGTGGATCAGTGCTTTTCCTGTATCTACAGGTGCAATTGAGCCGGCCCTGAAAATTGATGGGTGGCACCAGGCAGCTGTGACCCTGCAGGAGAACATGACACACAGGTTCAGCTGCCAGGCAGACGGCTGGGACCCTCGCGCCCCTCCTTTGCTGACCTGGTACCTGAACGGGGAGCAGCAGAGAGGGTCGTCACCAAATCGTGGCCGTCTGGTGATGACATCACAAAAAGATTCTGAGATCATGAGACCAGGGACCAATCACAACAGCACCTTCTCTCTGCGAGCTAGAAAGTGGGACAGGGAGCTGGTGTGTGTCGCATCAAACCCCAGGACAAGAGAGAGCTATAACGCCACAGTTACACTCAATGTCCAGTGTGAGTATCTGAGATATGCAGGGATTGTAAACCACTTCTTTTAAGATTAACAAAGCTCCTCTTCTCTGTGTCCCAGTCCAACCAGAGATCCTCAGGGTAAAAGCCCACTACAGTGAAACCTCAGACCCAGGCCTCTCCCTCGTCCTCTTCGCCTTGGTACGGTCCAACCCGCCTGCCACCATCACCTTTGTCGACCAATCAGGTCAACATGTGGCCAACACTACTGATTTTCTCATCCTGGATGCACGAAGCTACCCCTGGCTGACCAATCACACGCTGAAGGTCACACTAAGTAGCCTATCAGGGAACATCTCTCTAAATGCCAGTAACAGTGTGGGAACGGTTCAGAGCAACCTCACACTGGCAGGTTAGTGATCAAAAGCACAATATTTAAGCTCAGTTTTGCATAAATAGGAATATAAACGGCAAAGAACAAAAGATGTTGCATATAATTTGTTTGTGAAAACAACAGTAAGATTCTGCAGGTTTTAAAGTCACTAAAATATGGTTTATTGTTACTAAGCAACCAGTCAAAAGCTCATTTTAGACATGTGTTCAGATTAAAATTAGCTGTTGAAAAAATAAAGTAATTTTATTTTTATTTTTCTCTTCAGAGTTCCTGCAGTCTAGTGTGGAGGTGCCCATGCTGGGAATTGTGACTGGAGGATCCATGGCCTTCATGGCCCTCCTCATCCTCAGCCTGATAGTTCTCTGCCTCATGCAAAAAAACAAGGGCAAGTCCATAGGTGTGTGCAGGAAATTGTAACTGTGACAGAAATAGTAGATCGTATTTCAGCAGACCAACACAGTTTGTTGTATTATGTTGCAGACGAGCCGGTGGAGATTCTGATGACTAAGAAAAGGTAAAAAAAATAAGAAAAAACACCTGACTTGTATTTTTTTTAAATAATAAAACCAAAAATATGAATGTAAATCCAGCAACCTTTGAACATAGAATACTGATTTAGATATAAATAATACATTTAATTTGAGTTTCAAAGTGGCACTTTAATTAGATCCATAGTTCTCAAACAAACATTTCTTCATGTTTTAAGGAACAAACTGACAGTTTGAGTCTTTTATAATCAGAGTATAAGTCCTGGCATCATCCACAACTGACAACTAGAAAGGTTAGATACTTGATAGTGTGCATACCCAAACCCATCAGTGGAACTATTACTTATTCATTAGCTACAGCTAATCTTTCGCTTCTAAATAACCACAAATTCATAGTCTCTGTTCTTTTCTTTTACAAATATTTATTTTATTATTCAGAGAAATAAAAGTACTTTCCATTTTCCTCATGTATTAAATGGCAAAGCTCATGAAACAAATGTTGGATCTGGTTTATATTTGGACTTTCTCTGTGCCACATAGACCTGCATGGTTGGTTAGCAGTAGTCCCACCAGCAACCTTTCTCTGTGGAGTTTGCATGTTTTCTCCTGGTACTCCAGCTTCCTCCCACTGTCCAAAGACATGCATGTTAGGTTAATTGGTCAATCTAAATTGTCCATAGGAATGAATGCGTGTCTGGTTGTTTGTTGGTGCTGCGATGGACTGGCGACCTGTCCAGGGTGTACCCTGCCACTTGTCTGAATGATTGCTGGGAGAGGCTCCAGCTACCCCACAACCTTTAAAATAGATTAAGCGGGTTAAGAAAATGACTGCCTGTCCCACATACACAGTAGATATCTTCAAAGTGACTTTTTAAACTGCTGATACGACCTTTGAACCTCTTTATAACGAAGCTGTTAAAAGATGCCACATCCGATCGGATCAGCTTATCTTTATGGATGGGCAGCGCACAGCTCAGACCTGAGTTAAAAATGTTTCTATTGCTTCTGGTGTCCTGGCAGATCATATTCAACCTAACATTTCTACCCATGAAATCTTTAAACAAATCATTAAAAGTCTTTTATTTGATCATTCACTCAGACACAGGTTTCAGTCCAGATTAAAAAGACATTAAAGCACAACACAGTGTGTACACATACACACGAGGACTTATTGATTATTTTTCTAATAGGCTCAAACAATAGACTGATTTCATATTAAATGTAACACATAGCAAAAGTATGAAATTTGTGTTCATACTAACACCAGCTGGTGTTTTAGTAGTCTTTACAACAAGCCATAAATTGTATTGATCATGCAACTGGAGGATGAGCAACACAGCTGAACATGCTGGCAGTACTTTTAAAAACAATCTCCTGCCATATTCACGCTCGTCATACATCCGTGAGTCAGTCACAGATAGGACTGACACCTAACTGATAAACACACGAGACAATCGCACATCTCCAGAATCTGCTGGGACCTTAGTTCATCCTACAAGGTAACGATCTTTTCTCCACAGAGCACCGATCATTACACTGCATTCATATCCAGACATCAAACCAACTGCAACCAAGAAACTCCAACCAAAAGTAACCTTCCAGGGGACAATGTTACAGGGGTTTTGGCTCATTATTTGTGGAATCTAGAGGTTATCTTAACATGTAGCTATAATATTTACAAATTACACCTTTTTGTAAAGATGACTAATCAGGTTTTCCAACAATGTAAACCACAACACCACCTGGTAATACTAACACAGAGAAATAACCAATCTAAATAATGGATTTAACACTTAAGTAACCAGGATTTAATGGCCTACTTGTCACATTTATCAGATAAATTCCAGTTTTTCAGACTAAAATGATGTTTTTTCTGTTTTCTACATGATACCCAGCTTTTGTCAGTTGTATCAGAATGAAACAAACCAGTTGAATAAATAACAAGCATGCCTTTAAGATAGCCTGAACAACCTTTATTTAATCCTGCACTGAGACAATAGAAAGGTTATTGGATTTAGCCGTAAACACTGCTATTAAACTGAATCTAATCATGTTATTAGTCTGAAAAACTCAGCTTCAGGGAGTCCTGCAAAAAAACCTGAAAGGTATTTCTGTCCCTATAGTTCAGGTTTTCTTATTGTACAATGTCCATAAACACCTTCTCTTGCTCATGCTGTGAACAATAGCACCTCACACACTCTGTAAACACTCATCTGTTCTCTGATATGCTAACCAGGATCCAAATGTGTCATTATGTACAGTCAAATCCTCAACAATGCTTGAACGTACTTCACTGCATAGCAGCTTCTGCTTTGTGTTTCCTTATAATCTCACATTTACAACATACTGAGACGATGCCTCTGCATTCAGGCACACCTCATCTCATGTTGGCACCATCAGCAGAACACACTGATGGAAGCAGATTTCTGCTCTTAGGAGAAGTTTATGCTCATCTTAACAATCAATAGCACTTCTGATCCAAGTTTGATATTTCCTTATCACTCACAGTGAGTCTGCAAATCTGAAGACAGAGAAAGCAGATAAGACCCACATCCCCAGAGAAAATATGTCTCTGCCTGCCAACATGCAGCTCAACGACCTCAGCACTCTGAGAAAAGGTAAGATATGTATATATGTAAGATATGTACAGTATATATATATATATATATATATATATAGTGACAGTAAAAAGTATTTGATCCCTTGTTGGTTTGCCCACTAATAAAGACATGAGCATCCTATACTTTTAATGGTAGATGTATTTAAACATTATGTGATAGAATATCAAAAAG